>JARHVA010001044.1:0-392500 GCA_037957365.1 Torreya grandis
GTTTACACCTAATCCAAAATCAAACCAATCAACCAAGTCAAACATTTAAACATATTATAAATCAATATTTGATATAAATCTAAATGATTTATTTATCTAGTCAAACTAATCTAACTTTTCAAGTCAACTTGAATCTAGTTATCAAACCAATCCAACTTGCATTCAATTTAAATCCAACATCCAAATAAAATAAATACATATAACCAATCAATTTTGCTTAATAATTCACATAAACCATTTTTAAAAACCTAACTATTCAAATGAAATTATAAGGCAATAAAACATAATTAAAATCATGGCAATCACCATGAGGGATCAAGTCAAACAAAATAAAAATCTAGATACTAAGGATCCTTTTAGTCACAATTAGTTCCATTTATATAAATTATACATTCATAATGGAGATATAGAGAGTCTATCCAATTAGATTAAATACAATGATCTATTTAAGATTGATCAAGGAAAAGTCTAAATCGACTAGTACCTATATGAAACCAAAGATGAAATTATCCTACACCTTATACAAATTGGTGCATGGATTCCCTCTTATTACAATCCAAATAACTTGTCTCACATCCTTATCAACAAGAATCAAAATTTCCTTGATAAATAAATGGCTACTTCTAGTCACCAAGTAGACCAAAACCAAATCAAAGTTGAGTTGAATTATCAAATTCAAAATCCTAATGTTATTTATGTCAATCATAGCAAAGGAAAGTCGACTCTATAATATCAAGTTAAACAAGATCAAAATTGTGTTTTCCTCAACAAAAAATAATATCTTCTCTATAATGTGATGGGTCTATCCACTCACATCCTCTAATATTAATCCAATCAAAATTAGTTATCCAATCAATAACAATCAAGAAATCAACCATCAAATAATTATCAAAAATCTAACACAACTCAACATTCATCAACACCACTTCAATATACGCCATTTTATCATGAATGGTAAGCCATAAAAGATTATTTTCAAGGACTACAAGTGGGAAACCAAAACAATGATTATAAGTTGGAAGATATTTGTCCCTATTCATTTGACAAAAATATGCTAAAGGTCCCCTTTCTTGCTCATTTCAATCCATCTAAATTTGACAAATACAAAAGAAAGTCTGACCAATGGGAACATGTCATGTAATTCTTAATGGCATGTCAAAAGCTCACCTACAATGACATTTATCTAATCTAACAGTTCCCTATAAGCTTGGGTGGCCAAGCCCTAGAGTGGTTCTTACACTTTCTAAAATGATATATAACCATATTTGTTGATTTATTAGAATCCTTTTTGTAGATTTATCTTAAAATGTTGAGCATGAGTTGACCATGATGGAATTTTCAAATTCTAAACAATGAAATGGGGAGAGTTTCTAATCTTTATTACAATTATGGAGGGGTATAACTAACATATTCCCCTACACTATTTTCAAGAAGTAATTAGTCAACTCTTTATGGTAAACCTAAATTAGGAAATGACCTTCCACTTATAGGTATGTCATACCATAGCCTTTGATTAAATCATTGAGAATTATGTCCAAATAGATAATTCCCTTGTTACAAAGGGGTTTGGTTATTTTTTCCAAAGACTCCCAAAATCAGAATCAAACACAAACTAAAAATCCCAAGTTTTTCATTAAAAATAATAATGTAGTTGGTGCTGGAGTGACTGACTCCAAACATGTTAAAAATATTCAAAACACTCCAAATATTACCCTTCAATGGGATCATCCAAAACAAGAATACAAAAAAAGGACATACACTCCTCTCGAGGAACCTTTAGAAGTTATTTTTGACAAACTTACTACATTAAACATGATTACATATCCACAAAGAAAACTCTTTGATGAAAATTAACCTAATCCAAAATGGTACAAGGAGGATGAGTATTGTAATTTTTGAAAGATCAAATGTACTTTTAAGAATAAAACACATTAAACTTAAAAACTATGTTTAGGAATTGATAGATTATGGTGATATTGAAATAAATAATAATGCTTTGATGTCCAAGAATTATAAAATGTGTATATTCAAGGATCTAGTCCCCTAACGTGATCATAATAATTCATAGAAAAACCAACAAAGAATTTAAGTTCAAAACACCCATGCTAACCATGTTAATTATCATAGAGCCAAATGACTATTGTTGGTCAAATCATCGATCATCACATTTCCACTATCAAATTTATGATAGCTAGAAATTAGAAGTTAATATTAAGAAACCAAACAAACAATTGAATTCCTATTATAAGACTAATTTAAAACCTCAGATAGAGATAAAATAAAAGAATAAGATAAAATTAACAAATTACCTTCCATATTACCAATAAAATCAAATACCTTTTCCTTTGGTTGACTTAGATTTGCTCTTGGAATTGTGTTTATGGATTCTCAATTCAATTTCCAATGTAAAGGAAAATTTATCAACATAAGGTTGTGATTTATTGATTCTAAAATGGATAAACAAGGTAATTTTGATAACACTTAGATAGATTTATGATGGATGTGGAAAATGGAGGATGACATTTTAATTTATAGGATTATGGGTGAGAAGATCGATGGTTGGGAAAAATCTAAATTTATTGGATTATGTCAATTTTGGACTGTCAGGATTTGATTCCTCATCCATGTAGAAGAGATCAATTCCTCATGTATGAGAGATAAGGGGAGATTTATTTAGTATTTGAATTTTTCTCATGAATGATTAAAGGTAGTTATATTAATCACCATGTTGATTTAAAGGTTCAATGATGACTCAATAATTAGTTAAGGAAGTTAAAGAAATGGTTTGGATGACTCAACGCTTGGTTGAGAGAAATGCAAAAGATATTTGGTGACTTGAAAATTTTGGATTTTATTAGTTTTATGTAATTATGTTTGTACTATTAATTATTTAATTAATATTTATTAATGAATTATTAAAAAAGGGAAGGAAATAATGTTAGTGGACTGTAAGATAGAATTCAAATTTAGGGTGGTGGTTGAATTAATGTATCAATATTAAGTAAAGTTAATTATGACACTAAATGTGACATAATTTATGTGTCTACATTTTATCCTATTTGTAAGAATGTTTTGACTAAAATAAGAAATGCATTTTCAAAGAATAAATAAAATTAGAGCGGAAATAGATGTATAAATATGATGCCTCAAGTCATTTTAAATGATTATGAATGATTCCCCCTTGAGGGGTTGTGCAAGGGAGAATGGATGCAGATGAGTGCTTGAAATGAATTAAGGAAGGGTTAGATGGAAAATGATGTATTTGATATAGTAATACATGAAAATAATATTATTGATAAAATGCTTGCATGATTATAGGCAGATGTAAAATGATTTTCCTTGAGTAGATAGTTGCTTGGGAGCTGATTTGATAAATAATATTTCTTGAGATAAGCTACACGCTTGGATTGTGCCCCATTAATATTGTTACATCTAGAATCACATTTAGGAATGATAAATCCCATTGATAATCTATAGGTTTTGAAAATGAGAAATATATTTTCTAATAAGTTGTGATTAAATTTACTTGAGTGATTTTCAAGCAAAGAATAAAGAAATAAAGTAGTCCTATGATTTGGTTGTATGATGTGGAGGTGAAAATGAGTTGAAATATTTATGAAATTGGTGAAAAGGATTGTATGGGGGAATATTTTTGAATGGGTGAGGGTAAATAAATATGGGTAGGGTAAATTTTAAATTCTTTTGTTTTATTTGTCATCTAGGATCGCATTATGATCTGTATTGCAATAGGTGAAAGATGTTGAGGGTCATAAATCCTCTTCATTTAATAATGTCAATCCAGGGGTGGTATCTAAAAGATATATACATTAGGGAACATAAAACATTCAGGTAATAGTTATTTTCTTAACAACACACATACATGAATTGAAATTATATAATTAAACACACTTTCAAAAATTCAAATTACATAAATCAAACACGCATTGAATAAAGAGAAACATACATAAATGAAAAAAACACTTGTATAAATGGAAACACACTTGTGTGAAGGGAAATTAAACAACTATTGGTATATGGATCCAATTAATTTTCAAGTTAGATGGAGCTCTAAACATAAAAAAAATATTTAGAAATTAAAGTAGAACATAAATACAAACAAATCTTCTTTGTTGGGTTGAGTCGGCCCTTACACTTCCTTAAGAAAAATGATTAAAATTAAGAAACTTTATAAATTCTCAAATTATTTATTCAATCTAGCCTTCTTCCAATTTTAAAATTATTATTTACTTTCTTATACTAAAAATGATAAATGATAATGTTGTATTTATAATAAACTTACTTCCACAACTTATTGTTTAAGAATAACAACTTAACAAATCAGTTTTAGAACTAGTTTCCTAATCTTAATAATTTTGATTCTTATTCCAAGTTAACAATAAAAAAAATTAGTTTTAAAACTAAATCTTATTTTAGGATAACAATATAATAAATTTAGTTATTACATTATTTGAATAATATTAAAAATCTATTGGACGAAGATTAGAGCTTGCTAAAACTATGAAGTATATAAGATAAACACATGTGTGAAGTGTTTGATTTTGTCTTTTATATAGTTTTTATGTATTTGGAATTAAAAGTCTGGTCGAATAATTGTAAAATGCAAAGAGTCTTTCATTTTGTGTCTTAGAAGGATGGAAGGTGAAAATACAATAGAATTATAGAAGGATATAAAAATTACTTTGATGTAATAGAATCTAGTTTGATATGTTAATAGAAATTATCCTATTATGGTGTTCCCTTATTTTATTTTATGTATGATGTATGTGCAGTTAAGTACTCTATTTTGATTTATTATGTAATATGATGTAATACAAGTTATGGTTCCATTCTATTATACCTATGCTTTAATCAACCCTTCATTTTAATCAAAGTTGACATACATTTCTCTTTGGTGCCTTAATTTACTCTCCACTATGCAAGTTATCCCTATAATTAACATGTTCTGGTGTAATTACAAGAATCTATGCTAACAATGATACAGTGAGTGTAGAGGTAAATTAGATGAACTATGCTACATGGTTTATAGGGATTAGATACATAGAAATATGGTTAAATGAGTAAATTAAGAATATTTTAGAGGAAAAAGTGTGAAGAGTTATAAAAACTATAGAGGGGATCATCCAAGAACACATCTATGGTGAAATTTATGAAATTTTCTACTATGAATTGCCTAGATTATTAGCTACATGGTTAGCTAGACTAGAAAGCTATTGCTTTAGTCTAATGAGAAAAAAAATTATAATGTGGACTAAGGAAAAACTAGAGAGATTATGCAACCTAGATATCAACTAGTCTCAATGAGTAGATTATCAGACAAAGACTATGATTGATGACTATATCACAGAATTGATATTACTGGGATACATAGTTTTTGAGACTACATAAGATCAATTTGTTCAAGGAATGAGAGAGAAATTTTTACATTAACTCCCTTGTTAATCAAGATGTTGGTTTTAGAAAAGGCCATGGTGCTTAATCTAGCCAACATGGAGTAGTCACTTCAGGCACCATGGAGGTTCATGTGAGAGAAAGTGGATGACAAGGAGATGATTAAGAGGAACTTGAAACTTATCCAGGAAGGTGCAAGGTGAAAAGAATGAGTGAAAAGAAAATTTTGGGACTCAAAAGAGATATATGATAGCAAATTAGATGGAATAATAAAAATGACCTTAAAGTAACTACAAGTAGGATTAGGAGTAAAGTATAAGTTGTTAGAGTTGGAGATTTGCAAGGCAGGGTGTTAAAGAAGAAATGTTTCTAAAAGGTGTGGAATTTGTTAAAAGAGAAGGGTATGCAGAATATGAGAAAGGTGTCAATTAGAAAGAGAAAGCTATAAATAGTGATGTTGAGGTAGATCATTTAGGAAGTAGAGATAGGTCATAGTTAACTAAGGGGATTTTTGGTGGAACTAGGAAGGAAAGTTCCTAGGAAGATGTTAAATTTTAAGGTAGTACTATTATAGGTTCAATTTTAAAGAAAGAATAAGTTATAAATAAGCATAATTCATTTCAAGGGTACACATCCCCCAAGCCCACTTTATTTGTAGAAGGTAGAAAAAGTATATAGAAAGAAGTTGATTTAGGCTAGTTTGATTCCTTTATCGATAAGTTTAGAAGGATCAGTATAGAAAAAAAATGGGTGTTAGAAATAAAAAAGTTAAAAGAAGTATAATTTGTGATTACTCCTAAAAATAATAGTGTGAAGCAACCTATAGGCACAATAATCACTACATAGTTTCTCAACTATGTAATGATCATTGCACAGAGGTTGCTAGTTATAGTTACTAATATTTAAACACTTACAACTACAACTAAAAATCCATCAAATATGGTACTTCATACATGCATGTTTGTACCTTTAACACCATATGATGGATCTTTGGATCTCAAATAGTACTTAGTTACATGTGAGATGAAATGGGTTGTAAAAGGGGTTACATCAGATGATGTGAAGAAATGAAAACTCATAAGAGCTTTAGGAGGATGTGATTTGGAGTTTGTTTGCAAAATAAATGTCAATACTCTATATTTAAAAAAATTCGAATATTTGTTGATAGCATAATTCAAAGTAAAAAATTCTCTAGTTAAGTAATTCAAGATCTAAAGGATATTTGGCAAAAATTAAGAGAAACAATTGGAGAATATGATCATAGGTTCTCTGACATAATGAATAAAATTGATTTTATTTTAGAATATAAAGATAAGGCTACTTGGTTCATAGAGGGATTATAACCAAGAATAAGGTTTGTTATTATGCAAACTCAATTCTATACTAAAGAGCTAATGTTTGATTTACTACCATTAGGGTTAAACAGATAGAAGACTACATATATTCTCTCGATAGGATAAAAAGTATAAGCTAATTTAGATGTTTTATGAGGAGGATGAATGAAATGCATGAAAATGAAAAGCCTAAATTAGGTTTATGGTGCATAAAGTGTGATTTCAAGGGACATCATAGGAATGACTATTTGATAATCAAAACAAAATTTTGTGAAATATGCAGGGTAGTTGTACATCCTACATCCAAGTGACATCTCCTCCAATAATATATTCAAAAATCACATAGCATGTATTACAATTTTTGTAAATATAAAAATCATGATGAGATGAGTTACTACACATTATAGGAGTTAATTCAAGATATAATAAAGAATGTCTTCATAGTTGTGGCCTAACAAATATCGACTACAAATCAAGAAATTCAAGGACTAAATATGGAGATGATAAATGTGACTCAAGGTAGTCCTAGATGGGTTCCTTTATCACCATAATATCAGATGCCATCATCACCATAACACCATCTAGAAGGCCTAGTAAGCTAGAAATATGTTATCTCCCTCATATCAATATTCTAGTTAGTATACACAATCATGAAACAACACAAATATTCAAAAACAATAGGTAACTTGGACCCCAAGTTCTCCTTAGCATCAGTATGGGGGATATGATGCATAGATGAACCATCAAGGAGAATATAATGGATAACAATCCAAAGGGTGGGGATATCAATATAATAAAGGAGGCTATAGAAGAGGATATTGAGGAAGATATTGTGGTGGATATCAAGGAGGTCACAATAATGATAACAAAAAAACTCAACTACCCATGAAATGTTATCTATGTGGAACATATAATCATTATGAAAAGAACTGTACCACAAATCCTCAAAGGCAAGTTTATTATGTATATTGTAAGATCGAAGGTCAACATCAAATGAAATATTAATCTATTCTAGAGAAAAAAATAAAGGAGAAGATAGTGCATAACATAAACATGATTAATGCATAGCTAAAGGAAAATACATTTGTGCAAGTTGACACAAGGAAACAAAGGAATGAACAAAGGTTACCTCCATTAGATATGCCTTAGGATCTAGGTATTAGAAAAATTAAGCAGGATAAATATCCCAACCCTGCAACTAAAAAGAATTTAATGTATCAAGATGCATAAGTATTACAAGAAATACAAAAAACCAATTTCGAATGAGGATAACACTACTATTGACGCTCAAATGTATGGGTGAATTATTTATATCATGTGACAAGTAGGCATTGTGACCACTTTGACTAATTTGATGAAACTACTCAACATATTACATAATGAGGATATATCCCAAAATATCATGAACCTCCTTCACAATATTCTAGAGTGTGTGTAGTGAGGACAAATAAGGGATGACAAATTAGTTTGGTATGTCAAGACCAAGAAGCCCTAGGATGTGTATTCATGAATATACATCAATTTGGATGGATAAAAAATCCTAAATGTAGTATTTTATTTGGGTAGTATTATCAATATGATTCCTCATTCAATATGGGAAGCCATTGGGTAACTAAATCTAAGTTACAGTCAAGTAACATTAAGCGTAGTGGATTATGGCAGAGTCAAACCTATTGGATGACTATAAGATGTTGAAATTAAAGTGACTGAAATTAGATTGTGAGGGGAATTTGAGGTCATTGAAATGAATATGATAAAGACCCATTACCCTACCTTAATAAAAAAAAATGGGCATACGACATTTAAATGACTATTATTAATATACACAATTAGTTAGAACTGCATCATAAAGATAAAATAGTATTTAAAATATGAACATAAGCCATATATCATTCCTAATGAGTCAAAGTCTCCTTATGCTTATAGGGAAAACAATTAGTCTAAAGTGGGGAGATATGAAATACAAACTATGGTGCACACTATTGAATGTCAAAAATGGAATCCCAATACTATGTAGCAAGAATAAGCATTGCTATTCAAAACGGTTATTAGAAAGTTTCCAATCAAACAAGTTTAACTTGAAGAATGTGTTTCTCCTTTAGGATGTTCACTGACAAGATATAAGGTAGATTTTTTGTATAATTATAGTGAAACTGTGATGGGTTACATTGAACCTACCCCTAAAGGAATTCTACCTTGGGATTCAACATCATCCATAAGTGGTGACTCAGATGTACACATCCTAAATTGGTCCCATAGAGATCATGAGTTAAGACCTCTACACATGGTGGTCATTAAAAAATGCCAAATACCTCAATTTCTTGTGACCTAGGATCTTAATCCATTCATACTGAGGCTTAAACACCATATACCAGAATTTAGAATAATGAGTCAGCACACTTATCTATGCACTAAAAAGAATTCTTATGACATGGTAGGTGAACATAAATGTAGAAATGCATTAGGAGGATGCCTATGAAATCTTGTATGCAAGGTTTTAGCTACCAATTATCATTAAATCAAAATGGCCTTTCTTTCAAGAGGGTAAATTTCCTAAACTACACATATATCAGTGCATGGATATATAGACTAAATAAGGAGTAGAGCTTTGATATTGGGTGCACATATTTATTCATACCCTTGCACCTCTTCCGATAGCCTATTACATACATCAAGAGCATTCAAGAGAAACCAAACATTAGCCATAACTTTAATAAGATTTTATCCAAAGTTTTGTATTTGAAGATGATAATCCTTAGTACATAATGCCATGCAAAAGATCAAATCTTTGTATGTCACAAACATGTAGAGGATTTAATAAATGTTACTAAATCATTCTCTCATCAGGAATCTATGTAGGACTTGAATATTTCAATACACAATTACAAAGAAAATAAAAAAGAACAACTCTAAATATAACCATGAAATATAATAAATAATGATTTGATAAAGTCTAGTGATAGTGGCGGTGATGGGGATCTCGATTTAGAAGGGTTATTTGAACCACAACATGAAGAGGAGACTAAACCAATAAAAATTGTAGAGTAGGTATAAGAAGAGAAACTGTGTAATATTGACATCCCATAATGGGAAGGTAAATGAATTTTACAAGATAATATGCCTAGTGGATCAAGAAAAATATATCAGGAACCATTACAAAAAATTCAAGGAAATATTAAGATAGAAGAGGCTCCTAAGCTTATAATAATAGGAGATTACAGGGGACAAGAGTAGATCTCTAAATACCTATAGCTATTAAGAGACTACCAGGATCTATTTCCAAGAAATTTTTTTTAGGTTAAAGGCATAGATTTATCCTTTGGAGAAATGCATATCAAGCTAAAGGAATGTATGTGCCTGATTAAAAAATGACCTTACAAGCTCAATCCTAACATGAAAACTAAAGTAAAGGTTGAACTAGATAAAATGTAAGAAGCTATAATTATTTATCCACTTGAAAAAGTAGAATGGGTGAGGCCCATGGTGGTACAACCTAAGAAGATGGGAGAAATATAGGTGTGTGGGGATTACCATGTAGTAAATGATGTCTATTTCAATGATCCATTTCCTATCCTTTTTACAAATGAAGTGCTTGAATTTGTGGTAGGACATGAGTTATATTCCTTTATAGATGGTTTTAGTGGGTATCATCAATTTTTGATTGATAAAGATGATCATGCCAAAACTACCTTTGTTATTGAATGGGGGTCATTTGCATAAAAGGTAATGCCATTTAGTTTAAAGAACACACTTGTTGTCTTTTCTAGAGCTATGGTAAATGCATTTAATTATTTCATTCATTATTTTATATAGGTTTATATAGATAACCGGTTAGTCTTCTCTTTGTTTAAAGAGCACTTTTAGAAGCTAAGATTTATGCTAGAGTGATGTAGGGCTTTGTGCATCACCTTAAATTTGAAAATATGTCTATTATATACACCTTTTGGTGTATTGATGGGTCACATGGTGTGAAATGATGGAATTTTGGTTGATCTAACTAATTTTTTTGTTATATTAGTACTTCCACCTCTTAAAAACTCAACTAAAGTGTGCACATTTATAGGTCATACCAGATATTATAGAAAGTTTATAAAAGGATATGCAACTATATTAGCATCCATGAAAAAGCTATTGTGCAAGGAAAACAAATTTTAATAGACACTAAAATGTCAAAAAAAAATTATAGAGTTAAATCATAGGTTGGTAATGACACCCATCTTGGTATTTATTGATTGTAAGAAGCCATTCCATGTACATGTGGATGCTTTGGGCACTAAAATAGGAGCCATTTTATTGTAATCAAGTGAAGGTGGGATAGACCATCCAATACATTTTATAAGTAGGAAACTCTCACTTGTTAAAAATAATTACATAATGACCAAGAGAGAATCACTTACCATGGTGTTTGCATTACAAAATTTTATGCATTAATTGATGTCTAATACTTTTGAGTTCTTCATTGATCACCAGGCATTGTGATACTTAGTTAATAAACTAATGCTATGGGGAGAAATATTTATGTGGTTGATGTTCTTCTAGAAATTACAATTCCAAGTCAATGTGAATATAGAATTGGATAATGTGGGTCCAAATCATCTCAATTGATTATGCAATGGGGAATAACCAGAGGAACTCAAAGATGAATCCCATGACGCACATCTATTTAGAATTGCTATGGTTTTTGATAAAATAAAGGACATCACAAAATTATTTGAATAAGGAAATTTTATTGAACATTATAAAAAGAGGGACAAGAAAAATATGGTGACCAGAGCTATACCATATAGCCTTATTATTGGATTCTTTTACAAGCTGGGTAAAGATAATGTATTGCATAGGGTAACTCTAGAACACGAGTGACCACAACTACTTCAAGAATATAACGAAGGCATTATAAGAGGACACTTCATAGGAGAAACCACTACAAAGAATATACTATAGAGTGGTTTATGGTGGTTTTCACTTTTTTAGTATATGCATAGAGTTTCTAAGCATTGTGACATCTATCGACAAATGGGTAAGCCCAATTAGCAAAATAAAATGTCTTTGGTTCCTATGATTATAGAATAACCTTTTAAATAATGGGGAATTGATTTTTTCAGACCTATAGATCCCCCAAGTAATAAAAATCATACCATACACATTATTAATTCAATTAACTATTTTAAAAAATGGGTAGAAACTGTTGCTACTCCAAGCTACGATGTAAAGTATTCTACCAAGTTTTTGTATGAAAACATTATGAAGTAGTTTAGATGTCAAATTAAGATGGTAAGTGATAGAGGCACACACTTTATCAATAATATTATTAAGGCCCTCATGGAATAATTCATGATATCACACTACAAAAGCACATCTTACCATCCATAGGATAATGGGCAGGCATAAGTATCAAATAAAGTTTTGGGTAAGATGTTTGTTGACCATTTTTACCATAGGCCAAAATGGGTCAATGCCATATAGTTAGAATCTTGTATAGGGTATTTTATAATTTTATAGGGTATGTTATATTTTATTTGGTTTCATTTTATACTCCATTCTATCTTTGGTCATAGTCTAGCTTAGTCCTTGTGTCATTTGGTGTCTTAATGGACATTTTAGAGTCATATATACAAGTGGAAGAGTTTCATGGTGTTTGAAAATGTATGATTATGAACCAAGTCATAAAAATATTAATAATACATTATAACATTGAAATATTTACCAAATGATGAATTTTTCAAGTTTGAAGGACTAGATCATCACCAGGTCATCATGCATAAATGAACAAACCAGCTTGTTTGAGCATTTTTTAAATGTGCTAAAAAATCCTTGCATGTCTAAAATATCATTCAAAATAAAATTATTTAATGTAAATATCACTCCCTAAATTTTTTGTGACTTGATGAGATTTATATCTCAAGTTATAAATCTTCAAAGTTGAACGAGTAGAGTAAGACATCCATGTAAAAATCAAAATCAAGTTACAACAAAAAACCATTTGAGTCCAAAAATTGATGGTCACATGAATGTCATTGACAATCATGTGGATGTATTTGATGTTTGTAAAAAATTCAAAATAAACCTCATCAAATAAATCTATGGTGTTTAAAAATTTATGGGCATGCAAGCATCAATGATGGCCTTGTGGACGTATTTGATGGTCACACATATGTCAAACTTAAGACATAATAAAAATCCATTATCATTTAAATTTTATAGTCATACAAACATCAAATAAGGTCATGTGGATGTCAAATTTGAGCTTGTGAGGTAGTCATTAGATTTCAAACAATGGGTCCCAGCAAATCTAACAATTGGCATCTAATCATACCAAGTAGATCAATGACATGTGAGTAAGTCAAAATATCAAGGGGCATAGAATCCACCATGTGGCATAAGCATATAAAGAAGGTAGATTGAAAATATATCCTAAGTATAAACATGGGGTTTACCAAGTGGTACCAACTTAGATAGAGTTGATAGGTCAAGGATAGATCTAAGGGATTGTGTTAACTTGTACTATGGAGATTAGATGGTGTGAGCAAAGGTTGATGAGTCAATGATCTGAGTCATATCTGATAACCAATAAAACAAAGGTGAGCCCAATATTTTTGATGTAAGTCAATAACGTAGTGTTGGACCTAGGAAAAATAAATACAAAAGGGATCAAGCTCAAATATGACTTAGGCTAGACCAAAATAGATGTTTCAAAGATTGGCCTCATCATCAAAACCCTATAAAGATAGAGTGGGTCTTTTTATACCTAGTGAGAGTGCAAAATGAAGCTATGTGGTCTATAGGTCCTCATCGACATAATGATTATAGGAAAACTAATAGTCTGAGATTGGTTTTTCATCTATAGTGGACCTCTGAACATGGGGACAAGTTCGAGCATGATCCAGTTTGGACAAGAGATAACATTTCAAAGGTTTCCATGAAGGCATACATGTAGACTCTATAGACACCTAAATTTCATTTAGTGCCAAAATGCACCTTAATTTTTCTTCCTAAGTTTATTAATCATTCTTCTTAATTTAATAATTAATGTTTCTTCCTAAAATAAATTAATTGATTTATTCAAATATTTTTGAAAAAGTCAATTGTGCACCTTTTATTCTTTATTTTAATTATTTAATTCCTTAAATATACCAATTTAAGCTTCTCCCACTTTTCTCTCCCTCATCCTAACCAAATCCATGAAAACCTCCACTTCCTATGACTCCACTAACTTGTCAATCCATTTTAACTAAGTCTGTTAACCAACCCCTCCTTTTTCTCACCTGGTTGAAATAGTCTCCATCCTCATGGATGAGTACTCATCCTAAACCATTGATCATTTGGAACCTTGAAAATTTTCAATTGATCTTCCACCAATGGATTGTAATCCAGGATTCTAAAAATAAGCTTGAGAATCCTCATTTTCAAGGGACACCAATCTTAAGAAATCACAATCAATATTTAGAAAATCATAATCAAATCTTGCATCCAAAGCAAATCAAAGTCAATCTTTTTCATCTAAACGCTACCCGTTTCACCTTTACATTGGAGGAGTGAACACCAAATTTTTATAGAGCAAATCAGATCTAAATTGCAATGAAGGATTCTTGTGTCTAAACTATGAAGGTTTTTTATTGTTGTTTTTTGCATTTGTTGCTCTAACATTGGTATAATTTAGCTTAGAATAGACTTGTTCTTTGTCTTTGAATTTTTTAATTCATACATTTTTTGGCATGCCCGATGGGACATACCCACATCTTCTTCTTGTTTTCTTTGTGTAATTAATTGTTGTGTTTTTTGAGCTGGTATGGACTACAGGTTGTTGTCTAGGATTTTGTGTGTGGCTATATGATTTTGCTATGTAACAATGATTTTAGAGAATATTTTAGTGATTTTGTTAGACTAAACAGTGTTTTTGTCACTTTTGTCACTTTTTTGTGTTCTTTTCTATGTTTTCCAAGATAATAGTGATTTTGTATTAGAATAATGATTTCATCAGAGAATAGTGATATCATTCTACCTTGCAGTGATTTCATCATAAATCGTAGTGAAATTTTCATTTGGTGAAATGATTTCATGTTTTTCCACAGTGATTTGATCATTTGGTGCAACAATTTCATCTTTACCTAGAACATTTTTGTACAACAATGATTTTTTTGTTCTGTGTAGCAATTTTGTTGAGCATAACAATGATATTATTTCTATAAGCCTTTTCTATTATCTATCTTTTTTCAGAGTGATCATTTTGTAATTTTGCTTTTTTGACTTAATTGTGTAACAACAATTTCATCACAGAGGCTTTTTTGTGTGTTTTTCATTTCTTTTTGTAGGTTATCTTATTCCTCAACCCAAGCAAAACAAACTAACACCTTGTTTGTATAATGTTGGCCAAATAAAATTGCAAAAAATAAAAAAAATCAAACGAACTTTATTTCATTTATTTTCACTAACATCTTTAATTTTTAGTCTTTAGCATTCCTTGTAAATAAATCACACTTTATTTTCTATGAAGTAAATCTATTTGTTTTTTTTTTGGTCTTCTTGTTTGGTTGTAAAGGTTGTGTATTTTCTTTCCTTGGTGTCACATTGGTGATGATCCTAAAAATCAAAAGCAATCTTCTAACTTATCTATTACCCTAGTTGATCTTGTGTATGCTCTTTCCTTGGTGTCATGTTGGTGACAATACCTAGAAATCATAAACAATTATTAACTCTTTATTTTAATTTTATTAGGGGCTCTATTGATCATAGATTTCACCACCATGTAATAGGCCAAACCCCATTTTTGTGGGGTGTATAATTCAATACCCAACTATTTTAATTACCTATGCATTTGTGCATTTTAATCACGCCGTGACATGAGGGGCTTTCATGCTCTAATACCCAAGGTTTTAATAGCTAATTCAAGATCTGATATTGTCAATTGTCACCACATTGAGACCCCTATGGATATGTTAGGCACTTTGAGATAAGACCCAATAGTGTGTGTCTACATATCAATCTCTTCCATGGTTTTATTCCGCTTAGATAAGCTCATGTATACCTTAATCCTAGGATTGCCTCTTTGTTGTTTGACTTTGGTGCATCATTAGTGGTTAGCACAAAGAAGTTACTTTCCCCACACCCTCAAAATTGGACTCAGTAGGTCATGGGTATGGTAGGATCCTCCATGGTTAGCACCTTGAAATATTAGGCCATAGCTAAGAGCATGGATGAGTAAGTGACAATGGAAAGCCCAAATGTTGTTCAACACCCTTTTGCCTAGCTTTTATCCCTTTTTGTGCAAATTATTTGTTTTATTTCTTTGGTGTATGTCTTGAAACCACTTAGTTATATCTTTTTCTTAAAATATTTGTTAATATTTTATCCGTTGTAAAAAATAATCATGGCCTCTTGGAACAATAACAATCCTAATTCATTTCCAAATCACAATTTTAATAGCTCATTTTATGATCTAGAGTTCAATTCACCTAACTTTGATTCAAGTTCACCTTTGAATCAAGTATACTATTAAGCCAATAAAAACCTAAGTTTGAATCTCAAATTTTAACCAATTGAACAAAAACATGGATGGTTATTTGAACTCTCCAAATTCCCCATTTAATCCTCATCAACAAACTGCCTCCTATTCACATTTGCCATTGGTACAAAATTCTCATGTAGGGATAGGATTAAACCATTACCCTAATTATAGTGGCCAATTGTTTTTGAATAAATCCCCTAGTTCCATGTCATATACTTACCAAACATCACCTAGCCAAAATCAAACCATGCATATAAATTTGTATGGCTCAAACCTTGGTGTTTCCATGAGCCAATCTTATAATCCACCCTCATCAGCATTTTACAATACCCACATCTATCAAAATTCTTCCACTAGCCAAATCCCAAATCAAGCGAGCCCAAACACATTCCATTCAAATTCACCTTCCAACATCTATCAAAACCAATCTTTCCACAATAGTCAAAACCAACCATTTGGTTTTACATCCACTTTTTCCTAAGGTTCAAATCCCCATTTTTATGTGAACCCAACCAATCACTCTTCCCAAATCCAATTCACTTTTTCCAATCCATTTTCCACAAATGGATATCAAAAAACTTCATCACAGTACCCTTATGCCACTAATATACCCATATTTCAACCAAATCATTATACATCTACTGAATACAAGGCTCACATACATCAAAAAATATTATATGCTAAGTATATTAGGCATAACTATCCATCCATAGATCATAATTCTCACATCTCCTATTTTGAAAGATAAGATATGGCAAAGTATATTCGACATAATCTGCATCTTTTCATACTTGATAAGCCAACCTTAAAATTATGTCAAGATCTTCCTTCATCACCAAATAATATTGTATCTCACCCTAGTCAAAATGGGGATCCTTCATCCATCATCAATCAAACCACTATTTACAACCAAAAACCTACCTTTGATCAACATCCCATATACATAATGACACCACCCAATATACCTATTGACTTAACATATTATTTTATATCACCACCAAAAATTCTCTTGTACCAAAAAGTTCTTAATCTAAAACCAAACATTTTGAAAAAAGAAGTTACAAAGAGGTGTGGTGTGAAGACAATCCAATAAGCTTTCATATTAGTCATAGTTCAGCCTCAGGAAAAGATATTGTCAAAATCTAATATTTGTTTTCTCTTAAAGTTAAAAGCAAATTCAATGTCCTCTTTGATACCAACCATCATTTTAATAGTAGACACAAATTTTTTAAAAAATAATAATATTATAAGAAGGGAAGAATTTTCATCCATCATTACTACCAACACTATCAACAATATCACATTAGTTTGTTCGATCACCATCAACATGATTCTTTCTTTTCCTATCAACATTGTGTTACCTATACCATCAACTATAACTTGTAATAGAGGATACTATTAGGCTGGTCTCATAATAATTTGTCAATTATCACATCTATCAATCTCCATGAGAGCATCCCTTTAAGAGAAACATTACTACATCAACCACTTCTTGAAGCTCTGAGAGAGAACCATAGAATGGTCATAGATCAAATAATTGGTTCTCTATTGCTTGAAGATAATCATACCTAGGATATTTCACACATCAAATTTGTAAGGCAAGACACAACATGGAATGATCTCCCTATAATTTTACAAGAAAGAATCCTAACTCCAATATTACATACCTATTATACTACATTAGTGGTATGGCATTACAGTGAGTTAGATTCTCACTTTGAGATCAATTTCAAAGCACATAATATTTAGTTTGATAATTTTGAATTTGTAAAATAATTAAGAATAACCAACAAAAATCTATCCTAATTCAACTTCTATAGTATTTGGTGATCAATCTATGGTGGTGGGGTAAGAGGTATTGGTTTTTGTACATATAGAGAACTAATTAGCCCATGGTGCTTGGTCATTTTTAATAATATAGCTTACAATCCCTATAGAGAAAGATGTCCACATTCAATGGTGGTTAGATGAACTATTACAAGATTTCTAAAGTTTAGTTTTACCATTAAGCACATCAATGTAGGTTTCTTTGACAATTGCATCTTTTTATGATAAATTAAAGTTACTACCAAACTTTTCCAATGAAATTTTTACCAAGACATATTTATCCAACAAGGGTTCCCTAATAATGAAATACTTTCAGGGTGGTTTGCTAGTAGCACTTGGTGGGTTCAACAACCTCATCTTGGTCATGCTATCTTCTGAGCTAATAATAAGACTGAAGTAGAAATTGATGAGGAAATCCAATTTGAATAACATCATTTATCTAGAGTTGGCATGGGGTGAAGTTAGGAGATCATGTACATACTACATCTTGTATCCTTCTATTGGATATAAATTCCATAAAAATAAGAGCATAAAACCATAAAAAGACCAAAAATTCATATCAACCATGTTTTTTTCATCATTATTGCCTTAGTATTTGGGGTCATCTTGTTAATATTACATTCCATTATCATGTGAGCTTAGTTTTATGCATCATATGTGGTATTGAGTGATTGTTTAATTATTTTTTTACACAACATTGAAGCTTTCAAAATTTTAGCTTATCCATATTACTATCTTAGCTATCACCTCAAGAATTACAATACATTGGGTCATGATTAAGATGTTTATAAGTAAAGTAAATCAATTCACCATCACCATCATTTATGACCATGCTAGCTAATTAGTTTTATCTAAAAGATAGATTATGATAGAGTCTCCTTTATTTTAAGGTTATCCTTTCAAAAAAATTATAAAACATTTCAAACATGCTACAATAAGAAAAGTGGAACACTTACTTGCCTATCATTGTCTTCGATGATGAATTATTGCATCTTGCTAGTTATATGGGACCATGATCAAGAAGTATGGTTTACCCATACAAGAACACATCCATATCACAATTTTTTTTAATCAAAATCACAAATCAATATTTCTCACCCTTCATTAATAATCAGTGATGAGCCTTGGTATCTTACTAGTTGTGTAGGATTAGCATTGGGGAGAGATATCTTTACTCACCTTTTTTATAGTCTTCGGTGATAAGCCCATGTGTCTGCCTAGTGGCATGAGATTATATATTGGGAGTCATAAAGCAAATAAAAATTGAATGGATGATCAAACATAAAAATTTCTTGAAAAAAATATCTTGTTTATATATCTATGTTATAAAGAAGGATTGCTTTATCCCATTTACTAGCTCTGTCAAAAGATTTTTTTTTAAGATAAATCTGATAAAGCTAGTATTTTCATAAATAAAAAGAAAAAATGCACACTTTACTACTATTTATAAACACCTATTCATTATCCTTTGAAAAATGTAATTTTGATCAACACGTCTTCATCTCACTAAAAATTGAGAGCTACATGTTATGTACACAAATGATTAATCTTTATTGGCAAAATAAATAATCAATGTATTTGACTAAATTTATATAAATTATTGTCATTGAAAACTAGTTTTTCTAGCATCATGTGTAAAAATCCATTATCTTTAACTATTCCTTTTGCCTAGGGGAATTATATTTGTAATAGTTCTGCTACATAAATCCATATTTGTCATTTTGTTTCCCTTATAACATTGTTCAAATTCTAAGTTGTAATTGCATTTGGAAAACCAGTATTCTTGCTCATAGTTTGTGAGAGTGGCTTCCATAATATTTATATTAAAAACATTAGAAAACTATAAAAACATTCAAAATATTTCAAAAAAAATCCAAAAATAATTTCAAAAATCCAAAAATCACAAAAACAAAAAAATCAGGGGAAATAACTACAAAAACATTCATAAAATATAAAAAACAAAACAAACCAAGTACAAACAAAGCAACCAAATTCACACATTTCATAGTATAACAATAGTACCCATTTCCCTTTCCTTCCATTCATTTTTTCATTATGTGGGTCATTCACACATCATTTTCATCACACACTTCATTCACCTCATCAATCATTCACATTTTCATCACTTCTCATATTTAGGAGAACTACATATGGTATGATATCCACACATGGACATTGTCTAAGTGGATTATGTACATAGCACTTAAAGACGCGGGGTCTCTAGGGTCAGCTCAATCATCACCTTCACCATCATTCATCCCCCTCTCTTTTGCCTTTAGACCTTTTTTCTTTTCCTTCTCTCTCATCTATATAGTGTTTTGTGCTTGCTCTTGAACATAATTCTTATCCTAACCCATGATTCTTTCTTTGCCTTGGCCATTTATTTGGTTAATATTATCCTTTGTTTTATATCTTTGCCTTAGCCATTTATTTGGTTAATTTTATCCTTCATTTTACATCTTTTCCTTAGTTATTTATTTTGTTAATTTTATTCTTTATTTTGTGTCTTTGCATTAACCATTTTTTTGGTTGCTTTTTACATCTCTTTCTTTCATAATTTGTTTGGTTGTTTTATCTCTACATCATTCTTGGTTTTTCAAATCTTTATTTCTTTAGAATACATTTGATTACATTAAATCAATTATAAATAGTCATTAATTTACTATTATTAGTCTATGTATGTCATGTTTGTCTAGATTAAATCTTGTTGTTTTACTTTCTTATTTATTGTTGAAAAGATTATTTTATGTAAATTCATACATAATGTGGTTATGACTATATCTTGACATACTTTGCTAAAACACACAAATTATTCTTCCTTTGTTTTTACATGATTACAACATCAATATTCATCATGATTATTCCATATCATAGGTGATATTATGTTTTATAGCTACATTAAAAATTAGGTTACTCAAAATACTCCATTTTTTTTGGAATGTTGATGCAAAACCCATGTTATGCAACAAAGTTTCATCCATAGTCATACATTTAATTTAATTTCACAAATATTCATGCATTCATTTCATTTCATTAAAATCATGCATCCATACATAAAATAAATGATAAATAGAATAACATTGTATACATGCTAAATACAACTAATATGCAGGAAAGTATGACACAATGATATCCATGTATCTATAAAAATAATAAGTCAAGTCCACAGTCCATAAATGTCAAAATCATCATGTATATATATAAAAATGTGTCTCTACAATAGATACAACATATGTATACATAATGGTCATCCATTACATAAATCTAGGTCAAAACTAAGTCTCATCCTATCCCTCAAAAGGGGTGTCAACTCTCTAAAAAAGATCTAGCTATCATGTTATACCCCATAGTGGCCACATCCCTTATGATACCTATCCCACTAATCTCTTTGAATCCACTAGCTTCATAGATCTAGTTGATGATGATCATCTCATAGAATAATCTCTAAATGATTGCTCGTATTGATCTACTGGTACAATAGCCTCATATAGACTCCTATAGTAAGTGGCCTACTCCATATCCCTCATCACTCTATCCATAATAGCTAATTGACATGTCTCAACTAGCTATGTTCTAACCTTTGCAATATTTATCTGAGCTATATCTCTCTCTTGTCTATATCTATGAACAAAGGATGTATAGTCTGGGGTTTGTGTCTCTATATCATAAGTAATCACCCCTATCTTCATAACAACACCATCCATCCCATCCAAAATATATTATAATATATGAATCTCTCCCTATAAGTGTTCAATATATGTATCCTACTCATCTCTAATAGTATCCATACTCTATACCCTAGGTATCTCATGGTGCAATCCATCAATCTCTCTATCCCTCACCTAAATCTCTTCATGTAGCCTCTCAATTAGGGCATGCTCCTTTGACATCCATGAAGAACCTGAAGTCTCTCCTCTATCTATCTATGTAATATGAGGATTTTGTACTATCATATCATGCCCTTGTTATAAATATTATCATTGATGTCAAAGGTCTAACATTGGTGATAAAGGCCCCATAACATTTATTGTCTAAAGGTGTTTTTAATGTTCATATTTTGGCTATAATATGTTGAATTTATTTAATATTAATGAATATATTTTTGGTTGCATAAAATTCAAAAGAGGGCCCATGGATAAGTAAAAGAGTCATGAGGTAAAGACAAAAGAGAAATATGATGCATTTTTCCATGAATAGTCATCTTGAGGAATTTCAAGAGTCACCAAGTGAAGACAAAAGAGGGTATGACATATTTTTCCATGAATATTAACTTTAAGGAATTTGAAAGGTCACCAAGATAAAAATAAAAGGGAAAATGATGTATTAGCTTATGAAGGGTCACCATGTGACTTTTCAAATACAAGTATTCAAAGGGTCATGCAAGTTTGGTGCCATTTTCCATGAGGAGTGAAGAGTCACAAAGGGTGAATGACAAAGGTCATGTGGATATATATAAATAAAGGCTTGGGAAGCCATTTTTAATATGTAAGTGCATGGTTTGTAATTATTTTATATAATAAAAGAGGAGAGAATAAAAAGAGATATTATAGAGTTCTATCATTTATTGAGAAAGCAACATTGAGAGATAGTTATGTTTTATACACAAGAGGTGTCGGTGATCCTATGGGTTGGTGCTCACAAATATTTTCAAGGGGATGGTACTCACAAATCATTATTGTGTTGGTGCTCGACAAAGGGGTTGGTGCTCCTACAAGTTGGTGCTTTCAAACTTTGTAATTTGAGTTGGTGTTCATTCTTATACTTGAGATTATTCTCCATGGTTTTTCCCACATTGGGTTTCCACGTAAAAATATGCTCTCTCTCTCTCTCTCTCTCTCTCTCTCTCTCTCTCTCTCTCTCTCTCTCTCTCTCTCTCTCTCTCTCTCTCTCTCTCTCTCTCTCTCTCTCTCTCTCTCATGTGGTGCATGTTATTGTTTCAAATTTATTACATATCTTGAATGTATGGTTAAGTGGAGTTTTATTAAGTAAAATATTTATAAGATATATAATATAATGATCCATCTACCCTCTCAGTATATTTTATGCTTAACAATTGGTATTAGATTAGGATCCTTTAGAAAGAGTTTTATCACTTGAAGGTAGATCAGGGAAAGCACGATGGTTGGATCACATGAAGGTTTTTATATAAATAAGGTGCCTTTGTTTGATGGGACAAAATATGATTTTTGGAGCATAAGAATGAGGACTTATTTTATGTCTCTTGGATTCAACATTTGGTAAGTAGTTGTGGAGGAATACAAAGAGCCACAAACATTTGTGATTAATCTAACAAAAAAGAAGGCAAGTGAAAATAATGATAAAGATTTAAATGCTATTTTATGTGGTTTATGTGAATTAGGATTTTTTAAAGTTATGCAATGAAAATATACTCATGAGACTTGGGTAAAGCTTGAAAATATTTACAAAGGTGATGGAAAGTTTCAACAAGCTAAGCTCCAGATTTTTAGAAGATAGTTTGAGAGTTTGAAAATAGAAGAGGAAGAAAATATAGTGAGTTATCTTTTGTGGGTTGATCAAATAGTTAATCATATCCAAGGCCTTAGAGAAAAGTTAGAATAATTAGCAGTGGTGTAAAAAGTTTTGAGATCTCTACCAATGAGATATGATGTAAAGGTTTTAACAATTGAGGAGATGAAGGATCTAGCCAAGCTAAAGATGGATGAACTACATGGTATTCTTATGGCATATGAGATGTAGACCAAATAAGAGAAACCCTTAGAAAAGGAAGTTGATATCAAGACATCAAAGAAAGAAAAGGCTAATATTCAATAATCAAGTGGCAGCTCTAGTAATGATGAAGATGACAATAGAGCTCTATTCATCTACAAGCCAAAAAAGGGCACAGGTAAATATCAAAGAAAATTATCTTAAATATCAAGGAAAATTATCTTTTAAATGTTTTAATTATGGAAATATTAGATATTATGTAGCTAAGTACCCAAATAATATTAATGGTGATAATGAAGAAGGAAAGTCTACATATAAGAAAATTTTCAAAGGCAAATTCAAGAAGAAGAGTTTATACTCTAAAAATTCTAGCTCAATCAAAGACAGTGGAGTCAGTGATTTAGATGAAGAAGAGATTATATTCATGACCATACATGAATATGCCTCTATAAGTAAAAGTATATATGATCAAGAAGAAGAGCAAGATAAAGTTGAAGTGAATTTGGAAGGAGAACTCATTTGTGCCTTGGAAGAATTAAAAGCTCTTGAGAAGAAGAATTGAATATTGAAGTGCCAAATCAAGAAAAATGAAAAGGAGTCAAAAGAAATAATTGAAGATCTACAAACACATATTAAAGAATCCAAAAGGACTGAAAAAGATCTAACAACTTAGTTACAAAAAGTAAGTTAATAATGTGAAATGTATGTTGTTGAAATTGCCTCTTTAAAAGCAGATCTTGAGAAAACAAATAAAGGAATCGATGATAGAGCAGCTAATTATTAAAAATTTAAGAATAACACTAATATGTTGAATAAGATATTATAAAGTTAAAGATCAATGTTAGATAAGATAGCTATCATGTTTGAAAAAGAGAAAGGGGAGGCCACTACTTTCATAGACAAAGTTAACATAGACAAAAGAAAGAGCTATGTTGAAGCCCTTACAAAAGAGGAAATGAAAAAGGAAGAAGTTAAGAATATATAGGACATCTCAAACAAAGAATGCTAGAAGGAGTAGAGCTACAAAGGGCAATCAGGTCAGATATACATAAATAGGTTCTATTTTTATGGTTACTATTTTTATTGTAATAGATATGGTCATAATAAAATAGAATGTTAGAAAAGGGATAAAAATTTTAGAAATAAGGAGAAGAAAATTCATGAAAAGTCAAGCAAAATCCACAACTCTTTTGCTCCTCTATCAGGCTTTAATGAAGAGGCCATAATATGTTACATGTGCAATAACGTTGCACACATAGCTTGGTACTATAGAAGCATGTTTGAGTCAGTCAAGAAGGACTAAAGTTTCAAAGAACAATTCATCAAGAAGAAAGTTTAGATAAGTTCATGGCAGAAGAAACAACCTGAAAAGTCTATGTTCATTTAGACAACTTTGCATACAAGAAATGAATAAAAACCATGGTTCATTGACAATGAATGTTTTAGGAACATGACAAGACACAAGATCAAGTTCATAACCCTGAAGAAGATCAATGGTGTCACAATAAAATTTGAAGATAATACTACTATCAAAATTGTCAAAAAAGGTACACTAAGTTTGGATAATGGTAGAACTAAGACTAAAAATGTTCTGTATGTAAGTCTTAAGCATAATCTTTTAAGTGTAAGTCAAATGTGTGATAAGGGATGCACATTAAATTTTTATGTAGAAGGTTGTGAAATTAGGAGAAAAGATTTAGATGTGTTGTTTGCATATGTTTAGAGGATAGGCAACAATTTGTATATGTTATTAGATATCAAAGGTCAAAAATGTTGTTTGGTTCAAGTTGAGAAAAGTTAGCTATGGCACAGGAGAATGGGACACATAAATTTTGAAAATCTTGTCAACATCAAAAAGAAGAAAACAATTAATATCTTTCAAAGATTACAAAGCCCTCCAACACACTTTGTGAACCATGTCAACATGGAAAGCAGGTCAGAAGATGGTTTAAAATAAAAGAATACTCAACCACTTAGATGTTAGAGCTTGTTCACACTAATTTATGTGGACCTATGAGAACTCAAAGTACTCAAGGTGAGAAATATTTCATGTTGATTATTGATTATTTTACACATATGACTTGGGTGATGTTTTTAAAGAAAAAATTAGAAGATTTTAGACACTTCAAAGCATTCAAGGCTTTTCTTGAGAATGAAACTGATTTGAAGATTAAGTGTCTGAGATCATATCAAGGAGGAGAATTCATTTTAGATGAGTTTATTGAGTATTTTGAAGACCATGGGATAAAGAGACATTATTTAGTAGCCAAAACTCCATAGTAAAATGGAGTAGTTGAGTAGAAAAAGAGACTAGTTCAAGGGATGGCAAGGATAATGCTAAATGAATCCAAGAAACCATATAAATATTAGAGAGAGGTAGTAGGTACAATAGTGCATATCCAAAATAGAGCATTGTTAAGAGTTAATAGTCATAAGACTCCCTATGATCCATGGAAAGACATACTAACTACAATTGATTATTTTAGAGTTTTTGGTAGTAGATGCTTCATAAAGAGAATCGATGAAAAATTGGGTAAGTCTGAATCTAGAATAGATGAAGGTATATTTCTTGGATATTCTATAAAAATTAAAGATTATAAATGTTATAAAAAATTAACCATGAATATTGTTGAAAGTTCAAGTGTTAGGATAGATGAAGATGTAACACAAAGAGCCAGTGATCCAGTTGACACTCCTAAAATCATTGGAGAAGAAGATTTTGAAGAAATAGATGAGGATGAGAAGAAGGATCAAAAGGACACAAGACCCCATCCAAATATGTTTAGAGAAATCATAATAAGTGTGACATCATCAAGAACATAAATGAATGAGTTCACACTAGAAGGATGATGGTAAGTGAATCTAAGCAAGTAAATTTTTCTTTGTTATCAAAATTTTAGCCTAGAAACTTGTCAGGAGCTAGACATGATGAGCATTGGGTTAAGGCAATGGATGAAGAATGAAATTAGCTAGAAAATAATGATACTTGGGAATTAGTACCTAAACCAAAAGATAAAAATGTGATAGGAACAAAATAGGTATAAAAAAACAAGTTGAATGAAGATGGTGAAGTTACTAGAAATAAAACAAGGTTAGTATGTAAAGGATATGCTTAAATTGAGGGTATAGATTTTAAATAAAATTTTACACCAATGGAAAGGTTAGAGGCTATTAGAATGTTTCTTGTATATACAGAGTTAAACATTTTCAAAGTGTTTTAGATAAATGTCAAGTCTACCTTCCTAAGTGGGAATCTAGAAGAAGAGGTCTGCATTGAGTAGCCTAAGAAATTTATTCTCTCAAATGATAATAACCATGTATGAAAATTGAAAAAAGCACTGTATGGATTGAAAGAAGCTCCTAGAGCTTGGTATGCAAGACTTGATAAGTACCTACAAGATCAAAGATTCAAGAGAGGTTTTGTTGATAGTAATCTCTACATCAAAATAAAAGGTGAGCATCAATTTATTGTTGTGGTATATGTTGAAATAGTATTTGGAGGAAACATTGAAAAGATGAAAAAATAATTTTTTGATAATATGAAAAAATAATTTGAGATGTTTATGCTTGGAGAATTGTCATTTTTCTTAGGGTTTTAAATATTTTAGTTAAATAAATGAATTTTCATATCTCAAAGTAAGTATGCCAAGGAAATGTTAACAAAAATTGGTTTTGAGTATTGTGCACCAGTTGGCACACCAATGTGTATAGAGAACAAGGTGAGTAAGGATGAAGATTCACCTATTTTAGATCAATATTTGTATAGATCTATGATTGGTAGTCTTTTATAATTGACAACATCAAGGATAGACATCATGCATGTAGTAGGAATGGTTGTGAGATATCAGGCAACCCCAAAGGAGAGTCATGTTTAGTTGGTAAAGAGAATATTCAAATATGTCAAGGGGACATTGGATTATAGATTATGGTATCCCACAGGTAGAGATTTCACTTTGGTTGCTTATACAGATTCAGATTGGGTAGGTTGATTGGATGATAAGAAGAGTACAAGTAGAGGAGCTTTCTTCCTCAGTGATAGTTTAGTATCATGGCTAAGAAAAAAGTAGAATTCAATATCACTTTCTATATTTAAAGCATAATATATTGCAGTGGTATTGTGTTGTACTCAAGTGCTTTGGATGAAGCAAACTTTGGAATATATCAAGGTAAAATATGATGAACCTATTTATATTTTTGGTGACAACACAAGTGTTATTAATATTTATAAGAATCTAGTGATGCATTAAATAAAAAACATATTATTATTAGATATCACTTCTTGAGAGATCAGGTTGTAGATCAACAAGTTAAGATGGAATATATTATTACTATAGAAAAGATTGTAGATGTTTTCACAAAGGCACTACCAAAAGACACATTCAAGTATTTATGGGAGAAGTTGGGAGTAATTTGTTTTACTTCCTATCGTTGAAGATCAAAATTAGTTGAGGGAGAGCTAAGTGTTAGCTCTAGGATAGGCCCTTTACCATTAATGTCAAAGGGGGAGAATAAAAATAAATAGGTACAAGATGCTACAGTAAGGGGGAGTTACTGTATATTTTGTTAGATAATAGTATATATAGGTTGGCATGTGCGATACAGGTTTCATGATGTGGTAGTTTCAGTTTGAGGTTGCCATCAATGACAAAGGGAGAGTTTTTTGGAAATATTGTCATTGATGTCAAAGGTCTAGCATTGGTGATAAAGGCCTCATAGAATTTATTTTCTAAAGTTGTTCTTAATGTTCATATTTTGGCTAAAATATGTTGATATTTATTTAATATTAACGAATATATTTTTGTTTCCATAAAATTCAAAAGAGGGCCCATAGAGAAGTCAAAGTGTCATGGGGTAAAGACAAAAGAGGAATGGGATGCATTTTTCCATGTAGAGTCATCTTGAGGAATTATAAGTCACCAAATTAATAAAAAAGAGGGTATGGTGCATTTTTCCATGAAGAGTCACCTTAGGGAATTCAAAAGGTCACTAAGATAAAGACAAAAGAGGAAAGGATGGATTTGCTTATGAAGGGTTACCATGTGACTTTTCAAATACAAGGATTCAAAGGGTCATGCAAGTTTAGCACCATTCTCCATGAGGAGTGAAGAGTAACAAAGGGTGAATGCCAAAGGTCATTTGGAAAGCTATAAATAAAGGATTGTGAAGCCATTTGTAATATGCAAGAGGGTGCATGGTTTATAGTCATTTTATATAATAAAAAAGGAGAGAATAAAAAGAGATATTGTAGATTTCTATAATTTTTTGAGAAAGTGACATTGATAGATAGTTATGTTTTATATACAAGAGGGGTTGGTGCTCCTGTGGGTTGGTGCTCACAAATCTTTGTAAGGGGTTGGTGCTCACAAATAGTTGTTGGTTGGTGCTTGGCAAAGGGGTTGGTGCTTGCAAAATTTCTAATTAGAGTTGGTGCTCATTCTTATACTTGAGATTGTTCTCTTTGGATTTTCCCACATTGGGTTTCCACATTAAAATATGTTATCTCTCTTTTCTTATGTGGTGCATGTTATTGTTTTAGATTTATTGCATATTTTGAATGTATGGCTAAGTGGATATTGATTAAGTAAAAGATTTATAAGATATAGAATATACTGATTCATCCCCCTTAGTATATTTTGTGCTTAAAAATGATGTGTCCTCATGTCCTATGTCCTCCTGCCCTGGGTCATCCTCATTCTCTGCATCTATAATAAGAGAGTCTCCTCCCACTAGTTGATCAATATCAAGGTCCATCACTACTCTTACCTCTCATAGAATCTCCATATCCTCTACAAAAGTAATAAGCACATCATGCATCTTTCTAGTCTCTATCACTCCTCCCTTGTCACCTACCATATCCATCCTAATTTAGGCTCCCAAACCTATGCCTTGAGGCTGCCTACTCAAACTAGCTACTAACCTTTGTCTCCATATCCTTGGTGGTTCGTATAGTAGTCTCAATATCAATGGTCTCTATTGTGCCCACCACTCTATATAACCATCCACTACCTCGGCATATATAACATCCCTCCTATCCTTACACCTCATTATCTACAACTATGTCTAGCTATGATCGACAATAACAGGATCAATCATCATAACCCACGGTCACCTCTCATACACTATATGAGCAAAAATATATGGACTAACTGGAATATGCTATCTCACACCAAACTACCTCATCACCATATTTGGTCTATATTTATCTATAATGTACACATGTCTCCCAATGATGTAATAAAGTCATCATATAATCCATGTCTAGCTCCTCATCTGGCCAGTTAAACACAATGTCAATATATAACCTCTAATAATCTATGCATCAGTTAGTTCATCCATAACTCTCTTATAGAAATCTAGGTCAGCCAAATGTGGCCTATGTATATGAAGAATCACATGCCATGCATAGGCCATCAACTCCCCTGCTTGCTGAGTGTCTAGGTGTCTAACTGGTCTCTCAATCACAATGTGCTCCTATCACCAAACCTGTAATAGTGTCAAAGGCCCTATCTCAACCCAACCTGAGTAAAAAAATAAATGTAAATCATTATATAAACTAGATAAAACATATTTATCCCATACAAACCTAACCCCCATCTCCATCATGTCACCAATGACATATAATAACCCAATAATACATAGTCTATTGTTCTTGTTAGGTAGCAATATGCCACTGACAATAGCCATCAAAACAATAGTTAGAGAATATATCTGTAGATTTTGCTAGTAGTCAACATCAATGCCATTCCTCATAACTAGGAACACACTCTCACAAAAAATCCTATACAGAGTCTCATCTTATAGACCCTATCCCTAGTACACTAGTCTACCTTGAATTGGAATGCCTAATATCTAATATGCATCCTCTAAAGTAATAGTCATCTCACTTATTAGCAAGTGAAATGTACTCATCTCACTATGTCATCTCTCAACCAATATAGTCAATAAATATCTATTATGTTGTACCTTAAGAATCTATGCAATGTAAGAAATCTTAGTCACCTCTAAAACACCCCACTCATACTCTGTAAAGGTCAATATATGCAACATAGCATGCGACCTACGTTTCTAAGTCACTATCACTAATAATACCTCCTACAAATTAATGATGTTTAATATTGTGAAAAAAATTTAAACATTATATTTATGCATTTATTTTATCAATTTCTCTTCATCATCCATTATTGTCAAAAAACCCTAATTTTTTTTGCAAACATCTAACAAAATCACTTTTGGTTATAACAAAATCACTTTCACCCTTTACAAAATTGTTGCAAATGAAATCATTTCACACTTTAGTGATATCACTACCATCTTTAGTGATATCACTACCATCTTTAGTGATATTACTAAAATGTTTAATATTTCACTATAATGATATTATCTTAACCTTAAAAAACAAAACCGCTTCTCAAAATTATGAAATCACTGTGATGTTTGATGAAATCATTATTTACCACAATAAAATCATGAAAATTGATAATGATATCATAGTTATAAGAACAATGATTTCATTTTTTTCACTTCTAAACCATAATAAATGTTCAAAAAAATTCAAAAATTCACAAAAGTAGGAGACTTATTAGAGGCTCACTCCTCTTAGGTCTCTGGAAACGTCTCACTAGCTCTATGTGATGCTCGTGGTGAGGATTGTGGTCCATTTCTCTTCACTGACATTAGATTCAAACTCATTATAATCACTTCCTTAGATCTAATTGTGAATATTATTTGCACAAATGATTTTATAAACCCCCTAAGCCCCTATTTATATTAAAACCCTAGTTAGCATTTCATCTATTCAAACCAATCAATTGTTAGTCACAAGCATTAAATCAATTTTTTTTCATAAAGCTGTCAAACCCTTTCAATCATTTATCAATGTGAAATCCACCAATCATTTTCAAAATCAATAATTTTTTTCTATTTATGGATCCATAGTTTATTATTATTGGGATATATTTCCCACACCCATTCCTTTGGCCTCTGAGCCATTAACAAACAATAATAAGCATGTAATCTCTGAGTGGTTTAAATTGTTGATTTTCAAATCAAAAACCTATTATCATCTTACTATGGTAAACTCTTTTATGTTTCAAACACATTGCAAATTTGACATCAAAACTAAAATAGATTGATTTTTCATTCGATCGCTTAACTATTTCCTCTTTTCATCAAATTTTGAGTGTTTGTCCGTTTCTCACACAAACCCTCAAGGGGGCATCATCATACTCATTTTCATTCATTTGAATATTTTTTTTGATTTTATATCATCAACACTCTACTTCTTCTATTCTTCAAAATAGTATTGCTTCACAACACCATTTCAAAGAGGGGCAAGCTTAACTATTTCCTCTTTTCATCAAATTTTGAGCATTTGTCCATTTCTCACACAAAACCTTGAGGGGGCATCATCATACTCATTTTCATTCATTTGAAGATTTTTTTTACTTTTCTATCATCAACACTCCACTTCTTCTATTCTTCGAAATAGTATTACTTTGTAACACCATTTCAAAGAGGGGCAAATGTAGACACCTAAATTTCATTTAGTGTCTAAATACACCTTAATAATTCTTCCTAAGTTTATTAATTTAATAATTAACATTTCTTACTAAAATCAATTAATTGATTTATTCAAATACTTTTGAAAAAGTCAATTTTACACCTTTTATTATTTATTTTAATTATTTAATTCCTTAAATTTACCAATGCAAACTTATCCCACTTTTCTCTCCCTCATCCCAACCAAATCCATGAAAACCTCCACTTCATATGACTCCTCCACTAAGTTGTCAATCCATTTTGATTAAGTTTTCTGACTAACCCCTCCTTTTTCTCACCTAGTTGAAATAGTCTCCATCCTCATGGATAAGGACTCATCCTCAACTGTTGATCATTTATAACCTTGAAAAATTCTAATTGATACTCCACCATTAAATCATAATCTAGGCTTCTATAAATAATCTTGAGAATCCTCATTTTCAAGGGACACAAATATTGAGAAATCAAAATTAGAATCTAGAAAATCATAATCAAAGCTTGCATCTAAAGAGAATCAAAGTCAATATTTTCCATCTAAATGCTACCCATTTCACCTTTACATTGGAGGAGTGAGCACCACATTTTGATAGAGAAAATCAGATCTAAATCATAATGGAGGATTCTTGTGTCTAAACCGTGAAGGTTTTTTATTGTTGTTTCTTGCATTTGTTACTCTAACATTGGTAGAATTTAGCTTAAAATATACTTGTTATTTATATTTGCACTTTTTAATTCATATAGACTCTAATAGCTTCATCACCAGAACCAAATGCATGAAATTGAACCTTCTCTCCACTTTTACATGCCACAACAAGTAGTTAAGATCAATTAACAACAAGACAAAATTCTAATAGATGGATCTAATTTTTGTACCTATATTGATGCCATAACTTAGCTAAAAATAACTTGATCCCACTATTGAAACCATAAAGGAACATTAGTGGAGGAATAATGTAACTATGTAATGAACTAAAGTGACCTAGATCAATCAAGAAGCTTGAATGATCATACTTGTATAAGCAATTGCAACTATAGTTCAAATGAAGTTGAACTCATTTGATTCCCCTTTGGACTTCACTTTTCCCACTTCTCTCTCAAATAATATAAGTATATACCATTTTGGATTTTGTACGAAATAACTCCACTCCATGTATGGTGAAGCCTTAGTGGAATGATGTCATATTTTTTCTTTGAACATTAATGCAAATCTGATTTTGAGTTCTTGAACAATTTTATAAGTGTGCAAGTGATGTATGGCGATGCAAAGTGATAATTCTCTATCCTTTCTTCCCTTATCCTTTCATGTTTGTGCAATATTTCCTATTATAAAAAGTCATATAAAGTGTTTTCAAGTGTATGAGCCTATCTTTTAAGTGTACAATGAGCCTTAGTGTTTGCAACTAGCCTATGGTTCGCTTACCTTGGATAGATCTCATGCATCTCACCTCCATATTGAAATACTCATGTTAGAATCCATAGGACTTGGAATTTAGTTTATGTGCCTTGTTTCTTAGTTCAAGAAAGTATGATGGTCATATGGAAGACATATTAGTGTATCACCCCCTTAGAGTAGGTTCATTTCATGTTACTTCTAACTCTTTTCCCCATAATCAACTAGTTAAGTAGGTGTGAACATTTCAAGATACATCCAACGAGTTAGTCCTTAAACTTAGAGGCTCACTTCCATTATAGGTACACCCACATACCTGGAAGTATTATCATGTTGCCCAAATTTGGAAGAGGCTTGAACACCCTCTTCTAAGGTGAAATATTTAGTGACAATAGTTTTGGCGTGCCTGGTGGGACTAGGTCCAAGAGAGTAGAAAGATTGTTGGTGTGTCTTTCCTCTATCATCTTTTATAAGAAAGAAACCTAGCACTAATGGTGACTCCAAATGATAAATTCTAGTTGTAAGTAGTCCAGATATCTTTAGTTGAAGTTTTGATCAGTTCTTTACATTTCCTTTGATACATGAGGTTGACATGAACAACTATGGTTAATATCCCTATCATGGACCTCCTTATCAACCTTGATATGAACCATATTATACTCCTTAATATTCCTATCAAAATGGCTATCAATCCTAAGAGCCATGTCATCCTTATAATCCTCTATTTTTTCCCATATAAATACCATGTTATTGGATAACCCTATGAGGAAGGCTACCAAGACACCTATCAAGAAATGCCTCCCTATCAGTCCTAATATGAGCCCTATCAACCATACTATGATGCCTATTAGCATTAGGAGTACTCATATAAGTATTTTCATGAGGAATTAGATGTTTACATGAATTGTATAAAAAGCTATTATAAGGAAATATGTATATTCCTAAAGACTAGAATATAACAAAATTAAGTTAGTCTTGATCCCATCATTACCCTCCTCCTCCTTCATTTTTTCCAACCTATATCAAGTCTTTATTGGCATCCATATTGTACTTACTATTGTCACTTGGATTTTCACCCTTTGAGGAGATGTCTCAACTCTTCTCATCCCAGTGGAACAATTGAAACACCTATCGGTTGTGGTTAGCCTAAAGATGAGGTGAATCTCTAGATAGGGCTAGCTCCCTTGATGTACCACTTATATATCACTAATAAACCTATGCTTGTAAGGGAAAAAAGAGAGAAAACTAAAATTAAAGTATCATAAAGGAGGTGATACACCAAATTAGCTGATGACTACCAACTAGTTTCATGTTACACATGAGAACAAAGGACTAACCAAACATACACTTCTCTAATCGGCATCTTCTCACATCAATATTTCATTATGAGGTTTTGTTGAATGTTTAGGCTAGTAATACTAGACAAGAGGTCTAGGATGGCACTGTCTTAATAGATTAACTCACTCAACCTTGACACATCAATATAACACTTAACATGAACTACAAGAAGAATATTTGCAATTGCAAATAGGTGAGAGAATGAAATAACAATGCTAAGGAAATAACAAGTCATCACTAAGAAAAAAATCATCCAAGTAAACACACTATGAATATTCATAGAAGAGGTAAAAATAAATAGTATTTATTGATCCATGGTATGCAAATGAGTAGGTCTTCACCATACTTAGGTGGAGCATAGTTTATAAAGGCCAAAATGGCTAGTTATTATAGAAATTAAGAGAGAGAGGAGAAGAAAGAAGTCCAAAGGTCACAAGGACACTTTTAAAGCTAATAAAATGAGTTATGTGTGCATGAGAAGGGGTTGTGAAATGGACCATGCAAGGTTAGAATATACAAGTGGATTTCCAAGTCATGAAAATCATGAAAGGTGGCATGGAATTCCCTTTGTTGGTTTAAAAAATTTCCTTCATGATTTATCCATATTTTAACATCCCAAAAATAATTAGGGATAAGTCTAATTATTGAACTTAGAAGGAATGATTTTATACATGCCTTTATATGCATTGGTTGTAATCCTGATCATTTAGAATCTTTTGTAAGTGAGCCATCACTACCTGCACTCAAAGGAAACTCCTCTTTAACACACCTTGCACACTTGGCTTCTAAAATGGCTTTATTTTTCCATGAAAATACATAAAATGGAGTGTATGACACTTTTCAAGACTCTCCATGGCCTTAAAGGCATTAGGCACACCTTAAAAATACTTCCAATTGAAGATTTCACAATTCTCACCATCATGTTCACTATGCCAATTTTGACTGGCTGAGATGAAGCTATTTTTAAACACATATAGGAATTTTTATTGAATATTAAATTTCCATAAGAATTTATAATAAGTATATAGCTTCCTCCCAAACTTGATTTCATCTCTTGAACCTCTTATGACTTGCACAATGCATAATGCACTCAAAAAGAGCAATTATATACCCTTTTTGTATAGATTCCATACAAATCATACTAATGGTAGAGATATTTAATGAGTATTATACAACATCCAATCATAATTATATGAAACCTACGCCATTTGGGTGCACTACTTTCTCAATCTTCTCAAACTTGTCACTAGCAAGGGTTTTGATGAACTTAGGCATGTTTTACCCTCTTAATATTTGTTCATACAAATTTGACATTGTAAATGAAAAAACAATTCACTATATAATATTTCAAGACCTTTATCAAATTCACTAAACTCCTTATATCCCTATGAAAAATCTCCAAGGATATGCGGACTTCTAAATTTGCTTTATCGAGCTTGATTCTCTACTTTGCATAGGTCTAATGTTGTCCTTGAGTCAAAAATGGCCCTATTTGTGTTTTGTATACATACCAAGCTATTGTAAATTTATAAATTAATCCTTAAAACATGTTCCAATTAGTTAAAAGTGTCACTAATATATATAAGTGAAAGTGACCTCTCATTTGAACTTTGGTCCTAAACCTTTCCTAACAGGCTTGTTTTCACCTTTAAGGGTCTAGCCCATCATGTTAGATTTCATCCTTATGTGATTGGTTCCCCCTATTTTTATATATGTTATCCAACCTCTCAAAACTTATAATAAGGTTCCCTTTTATCCCAATTCACTCTTTTTTTTCATTTTCCAAAACCTGACAATTTATGCATAAGGGGAAGTACCCTCTATCTGAGATAAAAATGAGGGTACTTCCCCTATTCTCTCAAACAATTTTAATGTTTTATGGTATTAATAAAGTTTTAAATACACTATATACAAAAATTCATCCCTTTGTATTATTTTTTGACCTTCTAAAAGATTTAAAACCTAAGATAGACCTTGGTGAAATGAACAGTATACAGGGTTTCCTCCAATGGACCGTGTGCTACTTGTTTAGAGTCATTTATTTTATTTATATATAAATTGTGAGTTCCATGAGAATATTATTTTCATTAATTTTTTTTTTGATTATTTATTCATCACTTCAAACTTTCATTTACCCCTACACACACCTTGAATTCTCAAAATAGTGTGCATTTCCTGACTATGTTTCCTATTTTCCTCCCTCAAGGGTGACCCTTGTGCGTTACCTTGCATGGATTAGGTATAAAATGTTTTAATACCTACCTTAAGTTACTTAGGTTTATAATACATTGGTTTTATACCTATTTCTTCATGTTTTTACTAAGTCCACCTCAAGAATTGTAACTTTCTTAGTCTCTGCCCCTCACAGTCAACTATTGTTGACTATGTGGGGGCCTATAGGTGCAACTATATGATCTAGGCCTTGTTTTATGGATTTTAAATCCTATTTTAAGTTATATACAATATATTATAACGACTTTAATTCATTATATCCTTGAATTGAGGTCCATTACCAAGGTATCTAGCTCAAACTTTATGATAACCCTACAACTAGCCTATAGAGTTACATTTGTGATGAAAAGGAGGACTTATAGGTAGAGTTGTGAGGTTATATCTAGTATATCATCCTCTTTAAATGATCCCTAGATCATAAAATTCTTTTTTCACTACCTAAAAACCTTTCAATAATGAAGGTATGGTCCACTTACAACTTTGGGTGTTAGAATCACCTTGGAGTTCAAACCTATAGATGATAGTGAAGGAATTCAATGTTCAAATGATAACTTTAGGCCTTCCAAGAACCATATTCCCTTAGATATATTACCTCCAAAATTTGTATATATTTTTTCTTATTTATGGGATACAATCCAAAACCATTATGATTCATCAAAAATCCTTAAAGCCCTATTATATGCTATCAACCAAATGGTCCAAACCTCTATTTTCTCAATTTGGGGATTTTATCTCTAAACCTATATTCATAATCATTTGAAGGTAATCTCTATCTCATATACCAATATAACATTCCAAATCAGTATAACATACTCTTTATAAAAATTAGGACTTAAAATATGGTTCTACCACTTGTTTCAACACATCTAAACAAGTATTTTCATAGTTCTTCTAGTGTAACTTGTAGGTAGACATCCAAATTTACAGGCAATAAACACGAGTTTAGGTAATGCGCATCATATTTGATCTTAATGGGTTCTATGCATATATAAATGACTTCAAACTATATCCGCACACTTCAAATGGATTTAAACCACTACTAAATCTATCATTCTTATCATGATGTCATCATGAGATCTTTGTATGTGCATCTTGACTAGTAAGCATGAATTGGAGTAATGTACCAAAGAATATGATTTTATAGTCAATTGAACTCCTATCATGATGTTGAGATGAAATATCAATATTTTTCAAATCTAAATATAAACTCTCACACTTCCTTTTTAATGTAACTTCCTCCATGAGAGCACTTGTACATGACAGTTGGAGAGTAAGTTGAATTTATGATTATCGTGACTATATCCTCATGGATTATTGATTAAATAAAGATATTGGAAGGTAAATGGAATCAATATTTCATTATAAAAAATATTATTAACCTATTTCCACCCCATAGAATCATTACCAAAGCATGAGGATCTTGAAAATGTAAAAAACTACTTGTAACACAGAATGGTGCATTCACTTGTAATCTAAGTTAATTTTCCAATCAAAACATATTGAAACATGAAAAAAAGTATGGAGATAATATGAGTATTAATCAAACATCATATGGATTTAACATCATCAACTATATTATATGGGCCTATCCAAAATAGAGAAAAACCTATAGGGTGCACAGATTGACAAACTAAAAAACATAGCCAACTTGTTAGGGATGATTCATAAAGCACAGTTGACCAATATTAAAAATATTGTTATTTAAAATTAATATATCTTAGTTTAATTTCACCTCCCAAAGGCATTTGGTCTAAAACTTCTCCAATTGTCTGTACCAAGCACAAACTTGCTAACTGGTTTTATGTGTCTAGATGGGCAAAGAAGGAACAAAATGGTTTTAGCTCAAAAATTAAAATTAAAAAGTATGTCAAGCATGTAAATGGATTTAAGGAATTTTAATAGTCATATCATGACCTTATCCCATATGTCACACTCCCTTATGGGTCGTACAAGTGCCAAACTCTTCCCTTTTTCAAAAAAATTACCCTTTCTTCTAAAGAACTAGCCACTTTTCAGTTATGATAAGTTGATTAAGGAATAATAAGACACATGTAACATTAAATAACCCTTTTTACACCTTCACACTTCCCAAGGAGGTCATAAAACTCATTTAATGCTTTATTTTGACCCCTAAAATGACTCAAAAAAACATAAAGATTAAAATGACTAATGACTAAGGATAATTTGATATGAAAATACATAAAATGGTTTATAATATACCTTATGAAATAATACTATACTCTTAAAAACCCTAAAAAATATTTTTTTATCTATAGGGGTCCTAATTTGACCTATAGGGTCAAATTTGGTCAATAATTACTAGATAATGAAGAAAAAATGAGAACATGGGATGATGAGTATGATTTGATCCCTGATCATCTCACAGAATGGTTGAGACGTAATAACCAAAATTATATGTAAAATTTGGAGACATTTTAAGAATTATAAGGAACTCAGTGGGAGGTCAAAGAACAAATGGACTTGGCAAAGAAGTGCCTTTGATGCTCAATAAATAGGCTAAGTATGTGGGAAGATAAAGAGCTCAAAGATGAATATGCTACTATTTAATAATTCCAAGAAATTTATTGGCAAATTATAACTCCTACTTATGTAAATGTTTTTCCTTCTAATAAGTCCAAGAAGTCACTTCCCTATGATCTTATTAGTGTTTTTCTCTTTCTTAAATCCACTCTCAATCCTTCTCCTTCACCTCAAACTTCATCTCCAATCCATAAAAATTCCATTACATGTCATATTCCATCTCCTTCATGTGAGCCCATCTTGAGAGAAAAAGTGAAGATGAGCAAATCCAAGTCAAGGCTAACCAAGAGGATTTCATGAGTGACTATGAGGGGGAAATCACCATAGGGACTCCCATTGGTGACCACAAGTGTAATCCTACCTTCATAGATGAAAATAAACATATTGAAGATCCTATTACAACCATCCATCAGGAATGTGTCCAAGAATTAAAGAAAGGGTAATTTGAAGAAGACTCCATGTTTAAGCATAAAATTATATATGACCATCTCAATCATGAAGTGGAGCGTACTATAAAGGAAGAAGATCAAGTCATTCTTTAAGAAGTTTTAGTCTTAAGAGAGTCTCATGAGACCAAGATAGATGAAATGGATCTTGAATATGACATTCATGAGGTGGATGAAAATGACTTGTGGTAAAAGTTTGATTTCATATGTCATGAGTTTGATCAACTTGATAAGGTTACTCCTCCTCCCAAGAAGTTTACATTTGATTTGGATGATTCCTCTAATAAGCATGTTTATGATTGTCTCAATAAGCATGGAAAAAGGTCTCATATTGTGAATGAAGAGGAAAAATGTGTTGTCCCCCAAAAAATATCACTCTTTTTGGGACAACGTATGAGCCATTTTGGTCCTGCCAGACCAAATTTGCCTCTTTCCTTTTCAAAATTTCTTCTAAGCTTTCAAGTTCCTCACTTTTCAAGATTTTCCAAAAATCTACAGACTCAACATGCTTGAAATTAGTAGGTTCAACTATTTCAATGGCTTCTTTAGATGAGTTCAACCAAAAAGGGGCTCGTTGACAAGTTTCCAAGCGAAGATTGAACACGGTTCAATGGGTTCAAGGTTCAACATCAAGTAAAGGTTCAAAAGTTCAACGCGGTTATTTCAAAGCAAAGGTTCAATGTAGTTTAGAAACTATTTCAAATGGTCAAGACTTAACTGAAATAAAGACATTGAACCATTGAACCATTGAACCAAAGTTGGTTTAATTGGTCAGTTTAATCAAAATGGTTCAAAGGAGCACCCCAAAAAGAATGAGTCAAGGGGAAGCTGCCACATGTCATCTTCCGAGCCTTATTTCACTTTGATTCTAAGAGTCATGGAAGCTACCACATATCCTTTGTAATTTAAGCAGAACACACCAAGTGGCATCGTCTGCATGAATCCAAATGAGTTTTGCATAGTTCTATAGTGTTTCTAAATTATGATGGAAGCCACCACGTGTCCATCAAAATCACAGTGGATGTTGCCACGTGTCATCCATTGAGACACAATATAAAAGTAGTAGAACCTGCCACACGTCTCTCATCAAATGTAGCAAAAGTATCCACGTGTCATCTTCCATGAGAAACTAATACAAGTCCTAAAGACTTTTCAAAGGCAGCTAAAAGAAAGTGGAAGCCGCCACATGTCATCCTCCACAAGATTCTCAAGAGGCAAGCGAAAGCTACCACCTTTTCCATTATAACTCCAGGGAGAGCGACACATGTCTGCATCCATGATTTTGAATTTCTAATAGGTTTCAAAGCCTATATCAATAAAATTTTCTCAAATAGGCCGTGGAACGTGCCACGTGTCCCTTGCAAAAGTTTGGTGGAAGCTGACAAGTGTCAATCTCTGCAATTTCTCCCTCCTATTTCTTGTTTTCATAAATACTATGGTGGACCTCCAGTGAGCTACCAAAGAAGGTGGAACACACCATGTGTCATCATCTTCCTAACTCTCCAAAGATAAGCGAAAGTTGCCACCTATTCATTTATAACTTCACAGAGAGTGACACATGTCTGCGTCTGAGTTTCAAACAAGTTTATAAGCTTCTCCTAAACATTTTTTAGAGTGTAGCAGAAGCTGCCATGTGTCATCTTCTATGAGAAACTAATATAAGTCTTGAGTGTTTTCAAAGACTGCTAAAGCGTAGCGAAGACCGCCACATGTCATCTTCCATCAGACTCATAAAAAATGTTTCTAAAGCCTCTAATAGTAGCGAAAGCTACCACATGTCCTTGCCCATTTCTAAGTGGATGCTACCACGTGTCAAATTTTTAGTGAAAAGTGACCAAAGAATAGAGAGGCAATTTAAGGACCTGATTCAACAACCAAAAAAGGAGGAATGATGAAGAAAAGAACTAGAAATATCCATGCATGAGATATGTTTCAAATGATGGCAAACTCGAGGATGCAAAATTAGTGGCAATGAAGTGTCAGTTGATTTTTTTAGACTTAAGTGTGAGAGCCCTAATCACTATAAAGTAGAGGAAATAATATGAAATATCTAGAGTGTCAACACAGTGTTCAGATCTGATAGACCTCTTGAACCTAGAAATGTGGATGCAGATTTCTCAAGCCTTTAAAAGACACGACTTGTTCAGGAATAAAGGCAAAGTGAACAATGATGCAATCAAGAGAGGGAACTAAGAGGATCATCCAGTTCTAGGGGATGATATTCGAGTTAAAATGCAAAACTAAAAGTACATTCAAAGCATTGCATGCACAACATGAGCTGTTCTATGGGATAAATGTGCCAAACCTCTCTTGACCTTTATATATTGTAATCTCTCTTATTGTTATAAGGATCTTTTTTCTACCATAGAAGCTAAAACTCTACCCAAATTGAAAGGCATTTACTGAGACTTTGAGCTCAGATTGTTAATCATTTTTCTTCATTTAAATAAGAAAGCAAGTGACCTTTTTAGACTTTGTGCTAGAAATAGCCTGTGTTATTTAGGGAATTGTTCGTATGTCTGTTTCCTAGAAGTGTTCTTGTTTATTTGATCTAATAAGCAGAACTAGTGGAAGTGGTTAGGAAAGTGTCCTAAAGACCAACTATGGGATGACTTTCTGCCCCCACAAATACCTTCAGTGTGTTTGTATTTTCTTTTTCCTATGTAAAGGACCTTGGGATGACTTTGTGCCCCCATTGATCTTCATATCTCTCTCTTGGGCAGTTAAGGTGGAGACTTTGTGTTACCCCTTATATTGCTGGTTACTTTATATTTTGGTTACCGGTTACTTGTTCCTTGAAAGGACTCCTGTTGTTTGCTGCAAGAATACTTCTGAAAGAAGAGAAGTGCCTTCAGTGTTTCCTAGGATTTCTCCTCTATTTGATAGCATCATCTCTGAAAAAAGAGAGATGGATGGTTTTTCCTACCCTTATGTCTTATTTTCTATTTATATATATATATATATATATATATATATAAATATATATATATATATATATAAATATATACATATATATATAAATATATATATATACATATATATATATATACATATATATATATATATTATATAGCTCTATATACTTGATAGGGAACCTCCCTTTGATGAGAGGAGAGATTTATCCCCTTTTGATGTAGTAAACTTGCACATCTAGCTGATCAATCTCCCTATTTTTGTGGTGATAGGACCTATTTTTCTCACCAGTTAGCTGGTCAACAAAATATTCACCCAACACTATGTAAAAATTCCAATGCCATATGCAAAGAGTTTGGCCTTTTAGGTAAGTTCCTTTTTTTTCCAAGAGATTATATCTAATGACAAGGTTTCTAAGGATACTAATGATCATATTGATAGGTATTCCATAAATCATAAAGATGAAGGTCATTCTATTGATCAATAATATACTATCATAAAGCAATCTAATGATGCTAGTGTCTAAGAGATTGTGGACATGGAAAGTGAAGGCAAGGTAAAAGTTATTGCACCTAGTGAATAATCAAGAGAGCCACCTGATATTGATCCATATCTAAAGGTATTAGATCATGAAGAAGAAGATTTTGATGCTTCCAAAAATCAAGGAAAATCTATCAAAGAAAAAATCAAGGTTGAGAGGACTATCATATTTTCAAACCTATACATTAAGGTCCAAGTACATGACAAGGTGAAGAAAGAGTCTTCTATGGAGGGGAATGATCCATAATGAGCTTAAAGAACCTACAATTGATAAAAGCCCAACCTCATTGAGAGCACCATGGAAAACAAAAAGGTATGTCTTATTGAACCAACATTAGAGTATATAGTTGAGGAGACATATGACAAAGTTGAGGCTATTTGGATGCAAGAAGCGTTCATTTCCATAGCTAGACTATTTGGAGATACTTTGTTATCATTGAACATCATGCCAATGAAATTGGAAAACACCATGAAGAAGATGGAGGCATCAATGTCAAGGATTAAAAGGCTAGATGTCACATTCAAACATTCATGTCATAAATCAAGAGAGGTTTCAAACTTCCCCTTTGATCCTAGAGGAAGTGTTCATCTTAGGCTAGTTTGTGTTTGAGTCAATTTGTGTGTGTTCTAAAAGTGATCATGAAGCACAAGAGTGTTCTTGCTTAAGTTTTTTGTCTGTATGTTGCTTCTTCTTTGTCTTTTCTTGTGTATTGTGTGTTGTTTAAGGCAATTTGTATGTCAAACCTACTATACATGTGACTTCATAAGCCCAATGAATAGGATTAGTCAATTGGTCATGGCATAGCAAGCATACCACCCTTGGGAAATCACCAATAATGTTGACCATTTTTACCACAGGATAAAATGGGTTAACTCCTTATAGTCAAAATATTATATAGGGGATTTTTATAATGTCATAGGTTATATTGTAGTTAATTTGATGTCATTTCATATGCCATTCTAGATTTGGTCATATTCTAGCTTAGTCCTTGTGTCATTTGGTGTTTTAGGGGTCATTTTAGAGTCATATATGTAAGTGGTAGAGTTTCATGGTGTCTAAGCATTTAGAAGCATGGACCAAGTTGAAAAAATCTTAAAAATCTATAAAAACCTTGAAATATTAATCAAAGGATGAATTTGGAAAGTTTGAAGGACCAGACTGTCACCAGGATGCCATACAAAAATGAGTAAACCATCTTGTTTGAGCCTTTTTTAAATGTGATCAGAAAGCCTTATACAACTAGTGGATCACATGCAATAAAATTTCTTAATTTCAAGATCACTCCCTACAATTTTTGTGACTTGATGAGATTTCTATCTGAAGTTATAAAGCTTCAAAGTTAAACCAATAGAGTAAGCCATCCATGCAAATGTCAAAATCAGGCTACGACAAAAAACCATTTGATTGTAAAAAGTGATGATTGCATGAACATCATTGAAGATCATGTATATACATTTGACATTCATGTGAATTTCAAAATAAACATCATCAACTAACTCTATGGTGTTCAAACTATGATGAGGCATGTGAGTGTTAATGACGGTCTCATAGATGTATTTGAGAGTCGTACAGATGTCAAAATTAAGATAGAAAAAATCCATTGTGGTTTAAATTTGATGATTATGTAAATGTCAAATATGATCACATAGATGTCAAATGATGGGAGTGTGAATGCCAAATTTGAGTTGATGAAGTAGTTATTAGATTTAAAATGGTGAGTACCAATAGATCTAATAGTTGGTATATAATCGGGTAAGTCTTAAAAAAAAACTAAAAAAGGAGGGTAAGGGTAGGTTAGAAAATAATTATTTGGGGTTCTTAGGAATAACTTATGTGGTTGTCTTCTAAATAGACCTATGCTTTCTAAAACCTATGCCTATTGCTAGCATTGATAATACACATACAGTCAGACACAGCTAGGAAGTCTAAAGAAATAAGTATGCAGGGAATTCACAAGCCTCAAACAAAGGTTTTTCCATTTAGGGTAGTTTTTGTACACCCTTAATCAAGATATTATGGCACAAAAAATGAATTATCTAAGCTAACTATTGCACACACATAGAAAACTACACCAAATAAAGCACAAGTACACATTTAGAAATATGATTCAATCAACTTAATCAATATATTCACTAATATTTCAATAGTTATTGCAAATCTAGGATCAATATATCTATTAAAACAATAAATAATATATTAATAGTTGTAGCACACTAAAGATTATTGAAACACACAACCATGAAAATAACAACTAATTGCACAAATTTGGAAAGAAAATACTCAAAACACTTCACTGATGATCAAAATTACTTCATTGTTCTGTATTCCAAAATCTTCTAAAAAAAGTGAGTTTGGTTAAAATTGTGTATATAGACTTGGGGAAGGGGTTGCCTCATCCTCCAAGTTCATGCAAGGTGGTTATATATGTCAGTTAGAATATGTAGTTATAACTGCAGTCTACAACCGTATAAAAGAAAATTAAAAGTTTAAAATAAATAAATTCAATTTTCTAAAATTAGGTAATGTGTGCATGTACACAAAATATAAATTCAATTTTTCCAATTAAATTCTCAAAATACAAATAAAATCTAAGTATATTTTCCATTATAAACTGTGCATGCATAAAATTTCAACCTATCAAGGTTTAGTCATTCAGAGTGCTACATGCACCTTAGTTGGCATAGAAATTAAAGTGGTAGTTGAAGATGTGGTAATACTACTAGAAACCTAATTCTTCTTTACTTCATTATCCTCATAAAACTTTTGTTCCACTCAATGTTGTTTTTGAATAATGCCTAAATTTAGCAATGGTGGCTAATGGATTCTTTTGGTTTATTCGAGGAGCTTTGCATGCTCATCCTTGGTTACTTGAAATTTACTTTTGAATATTTTAGCTTTAGTGACCTATTTCCAAGATTTGCTTAATTCAGACTCAATTTCTTTGAGTGTCAAACCTTGCAACCTCTGCTTAAAATCATCGACCACTTGTTGGATAAGCTTGTCAAAATTAATCCTAATAATTAACTTACCAGTGGAGTCTTTAACTTTGAATAACTTTAATTCATGAAAAAATTGAAGAATCTAAGCCTCATGCACCTGATATCTAAGGATTAAAGACCCAACATTTTGTATCCAATATTTTGCCTCTTCTTACCAAATGACTACTAGATTTAAGGAATTAGATGCCTCTATCATAGTCATAAGGTCGATATGACTATATAGAGAGTTTCCTATATAGACAACTAACATCTTTAGTTTTTAATTATCCTCTCTCAATGAATTGAATAATTTATTAGCTTAGTTCACATAAGAGGCCATCTTTTCCTTCATGAACTCCATGGATTCCAAGGAGTTATAACATCTAGAAGCTACCTACTGAACTTTAGCTTCTATGCCAATAGAGATATGTACTATTTTGACCTACTCTTTTAATTGTTTCACTTTATCCTCTAATACCTACACTTCTACCTCAAGCTCCTATCGAGATAATTATGTGCCCTCATGGATTGAAACTATGGCATCCTTGTGTGCTTGTGCTATGACTGTAATATTTTCCTCATATAGAGATTGTTATGTTTGTCTATTCTACCTCTTTATGAGGGAGAACACGTCTTGAATTTCTTCAAGGATGATTTGGGTGAATTTATCATATTCTAATTTCCTTTTATTTACCCTTTGAATGCTTCTAGTTGGAGGATCAAAAAAATTAAAAATATAAGGAAGCTCAGTAATTCATAAGTTTGGCAATTGAGAAGCCTTGCTTCTTAAATCCACTACCCATAAAGGAATGTCTAACGAGGATACATCAGAGGTTGTGATAAAAACCTCTTCCTCAAACTCCTCTTGAACTCTCTATTTTTTCTTATGGACCTTAGTCAAATCATTAGGTAAAGAAGGCCATATAATTTTGGACCAATCCACTCCTCAAAATTGAGGAAGTGGATAGACCATGATCATTTGGGGCTTGGCCTTCCTTCCCCTGACATTAGTTATTACTATGGTTTCCTATATGGAATTGGTAGATGGTAGTGGAAGGGTGATTTAGGTGGAGTGTACATGGAGTTGTGAGGTGACCAATCTAGTCTACACCTTCCTCAACACTTTATTTATCTTGAGGGCTCTAATAGTGGAGGTGCTAGTAGGAACATAAGGGGTATACATGGTGAGTAGGATGGAAGTGAAAATGGAGGGAGGAGATGTGGAAACTTCCATAAAAGTAACTTTCCAAAAGATGGGTATAAAAGATAGAGGAAAACCAATAAAATATTGAGTACCTAAAAAATTAAGCTCCACAGGCTTTGTTTAGAGGCTCATAGCCTTGGTTGTCTCCAACTCAGCTTCCTCATCTAAATCATCCTTAATATCCTTGATGATCACCACATCTTCCCTAGTTGGTTTTGAATGTGTAGGTTGAGTAGTCAAGCCTTATGATGTCTCCATTATAGGACTACCCATGGGAGTCCTAGGCTCTCTTATAGACCAAGGGGGTCCTTACTTATATGGGGGAGTATTGAAGTGATGATCCTACTAATTCTAGAGTTACTATCTAAATGGATGTAATATTATGTGCTTGGGACATAGCAATAGACATTTTAATAGGAACTATAATAGGAAATTCTTGTTTTTTTTCTCCCTCATCAAAATCTAAGTTGATGGGATACACTACTTCTCTTCCCCTAGTAGAACTGGGCTCAGGTATCCCAAGCTCTTTCTTCACTATCTTTAACTTCAACTTCAAATTAAGTTCTTGGGAGGAGGAAGAAACTTGGAACTTTGATTTCTTCTTGGACTATCCTCTCTAAAAATCTAAATGTTGCCACCCTTTTCAGAGTGTCTTTTTGTTGTCCAACTCCTTGGTAGAAATAGAAGGGTCATCCTAGATCATCCTCAAATGATCCTCCTATAGCCTAACAATCATTTCCCATTCCAATACTTCTTCATCAAACTTGGAATTCAAAAATATGAAATCATATTCATATGGCTCATGACTATAAGGGATGTTGAATCCATGAATGTGCTTTTGGATCAGCCCATGTGGATCCTAATCTCTATGTGAAAGTGTAGGGAAAGGATAACTTCCGCCTACTTCCCCAAGACGCTTTCTCATTATACATACCATCCCACCAATAATTATAAAATGACAAAAATACAAGGCCTTCTTCTACCTTGATAAATATTCTTCAATGTTTTTCCATAACTAGAAGGTGATTTCTCATTCAGTTAGTTTGTCTAGTACAAACCTTGGAAGACACAAGGGGCCAACCTTGTTTCCCCAAACCATGATAATAGTGAAATTTAGGTAAAGGAAATAATCTCCTTTCCCTAGAAATTTCTTCACAATGTTTTATCTAATTTGAGGCATGGGTGATCCATAAATAGCTTACCAAACTTGTGGGTAGACATCTTTAGATATCCTTACCATATGTTTGGTATAGCAGTAGATATGTATGAACTAGTAATGATCATAAATCTTATTCTTCTCACAATCTATGGCTGGATCCAAAAATTCACCAAGATCTTTGTAACATGTACCCATGATTATGTCCAAAAAATAGGACATCATGTATAAATCTCCTAAGGGCATGGGATACTTGTCCTTATTAATAATCTTCTCTCTTAATCAAAGGTTGATTATTTCACCTAGGGTATATGTGGCATCATGTGTAAGCATCATGTACAGTAGTGGAACCTAATCCAAATTAAAAAAATGAATACTAGGCATACCATATAATTTATTAAAAAGAGCCATACTAATATAAATCCTCATCCTAAATCTATCAATTAGTATTGTTCCTTTTAGTTTCTTCCCTTTTCATGTGATGGTCTAGTTTGAGAGTAGCCATGAAGATAATACCTTCTCTATTAGGGTCTCTACGTTAAAATATACCAATGTGTGCTTGTCAAAGTAAGCATCATGTACACTCAAAGACATGTATCTCTAGAAATCCACTTCCAAAATGCATACGACCATCGTATTATTACTAGAATTATGTAGGAAAGCATCCTACAATGTTTTCCCTAAAAAGAATAGGTCCCTTAGGAGGTCAGTGCAAGGCACTAATTTTGGCTTGGTTGTAACAAAGTGTAATCTTTGGCATTTGAATGCCAACAATTTCTTAATGAACAATCTATCTGTTAGTGTCATCTCATCTTTCAATTAAAACATGTCCACCAAATTGATTGCATCCCATAATGTTAAATAATTCTGGTACTTATCTCCAAATACTATGACATCAAAGATTATATATGTGAACTTTGTGGAGTCCTTAATTAAATATGGGGATGGTGGATTTATACCTTAGAACATCTTATATGTATATTCCATTGATACATACCTTATGTTACTTCTTCTATGTGTTATGTATGTTAGACAAATAATTCAGCTCTAACTCAGTCAATGGTTTACTTGTAGAACTCTTAAAATGGAAACCAGGGCTCTTTATCACTGTAAGAAAAGCAAAAAAAATTGAATGCAAGTTATCTTGAATTAAACGATGAATTTTTAATATCATCATATCACCTATATATAATCCTACATTGAATATTAGTTCATGTGACATAAATGTGTAATGTTCACTTGGTTTTTATTTTCTTATATAATTCAAACTTGTTAGCTCAGGTTGGCAGGGGTATTTAAAGTACTGATGGGAAATATTTTACCTTTCTTTTGGCTAAGTATGGTGAGACTATCCTTACTCTTATTAATAAGGAACTTAGGGTCTAATATCAAAAAAAATTCTTTTGGGACGATGTTCATAGAGTAATTTCATTAGGGGAATTGTTTTAGATAAAATGTCTGCAATAATTTCCCCAATGATTTCATTTAGGTAACAGTCCTGAGAAAATTATCCTAAAGGTTTATTTTTAATTTCTAGAGGGCACTTTAAATTTCCCCAAATGGTACTTTTGATCTGAAGGGTCTACTTCATAGGGCATTTTGTTCAAGATAAAAGTCCCGAAGGATCTACTTCATAAAGGTTGAAGGGCACTTTTGATTTCTTTGAAAGGTATTTCATACACCTAAGGGTCATTTCAATAGTTTCAAATGGTAATTTACACAAAAATTGAAGGGTGTGTTCCTTGGGTCCAAAGGGTCTTTTGGTGGGAAAAAGGGATATAACGATTATCCTGAAGGGTAAGTGGTCACTTTGAAAAGGGTCAAAGGCTTGGGATAGAAATCCCAAAGGGTATATTCATGTTGAAAGGTCCAATACTCAAAGGATGAAGGGAAATTTTCATAGGGAAGAGAGGTCAAAAAGGATATCCTGAAGGATAAGTCTCATAGGGTAGAGGGTTTGAGACAAAAGTCTTGAAGGGTCACTGACACAAAACCTGAAGGGTATGTGCCTTAGAAGATATGGTTGGAAGGAGTAAAGTGGTTAATTTGGAAAGGTTGAAGGGATAATTTAAATGATAAAAGACACCTTCAAAAATCCTAAAGGGATAGTTCAAAATACCCAAAGGGTATGTGTAAAATATTCAAAGGGTCTACTTCATGGCAATAATTGCTCAAAAGGTATACTTCATAAAGGCTGAAAGGTACTTTTAATTTACTTGAAGGGTAATTTCATATAACTAAGGGTCACTTATAAATTCCTAAAGGGTAGGTTTGGTAGGGTTGAAGGGATAATCCATCCAGGGATTTGTTCCAAACAAAATGTCTATAGTCCAAAATTCCTTAAGGCAAAAGAGCCCATAGGCCAAATTCCTTTAGGGGAATTGTTTCAGACAAAATGTCCATAATAGTTTCCATAATAAAATAAGGCTTTGTAAAAACTAAGTCTAAAATAATAGAGGGCCAAAAACACCTAAACCATAAAACCCAAATGGACAAACTACATAAGTTTTGAAAGAATTAGCTTGAAAATATAAACCCAAAGAATAGTCTTAATAGAACAAAAGTTAGTCTCATGAACTACAATGCCAATATCATCCTACCAAAAGTGAAATATCTTAGATTTTTTAGAATTTGCATAAACATATGAAAAAATTTGGTCCCCATTTCTCCTTAAATAAAAGGGGGTGTTGGGTATAACACATGCCTTATGTGCTCACCTAAATCACAACTAAGAATGAATCGGGGCCTGCATTAGGCTAGTTGTGTTATGGTGCAGATATTCACCAAGGGGACTTAAATAATTTAGCAAAAACTTAAGGTAGATACATAGGCACCGGCCTTTCTCAGATTAAGCCTAGGTCCTATAGGTGCTTAAAGGGTCATAAGACTGCTTTTGCTCATACTAAGCAGATGCAATTTAAGTAGGGATTGGGTTATTGGTGCAGATCTATACTCATCCTCTATAAAATATGATGATGATGTCACTAAAATTATAGGGACTCCATTAAAATATCAAAACTAGCAAAATATATGAACTCTATTTCACTTAACTAATCAAAAGTGTGACATTACAAACATATGCATCTCATTAGCAATACTATAAGATATTTAAAACCAAACACATAGTACATTTAATGGGACATAATTTTTTACTATTAAAATTTCATAATAGATTTTATATTCATATCATAATACTTAACAACATAAAGGCTCATAGATGAATTTAGACACATACAATTGGATCCAGAGTGGCCTCCATACTATTTCTAAGCTTTAATGGCCATCTTATCAAGGTTTACAAATCAAGGCTTTAAAGTCATTCTGCTAGAGCTTTACTATTGTTCCTCTCCTTTTTTCCTCTTTTGGCTTGATCTCTTTATATAAACCTTCAAGAACATCTTTTCTAGTGTGGAATTTGTATATTGAGTATTGAGATGGAATTATGTCATCATAATTGCTATTTCCATGGCTCATTGAACTTTGCATTGCACTTATCATGTCTCTTCAAATCTTAGTTTATGCCCTAAAAATATAGGAGATGGTTATCCACCTTCCAACTAGCTCAATATTTGTACTACAACCTCCACCTAGCTATAAAAACACTTGGGCTAAACACTTTCCAAAAATATCCTCTCACACTGAGGTGGATGATAATTTGAGGTGAATATTCTATCAATGAGTTAGGGTCCCAACATACTCTTCTTAGTTTTTGGGGAGGTGGTGGAAACTATAGTAGAGACTAAATTTATCATCCAACAAACTCAGGCTTATCTGGAGATGATCATGAAGATTAATGGGAAATGAAGGAAGCACTTGGTGATAATCAATAAATTCATGTTCCTAGAGTTGAAATTGATATCCACCTCAGACTTGGGGTTGTATCAAATGTATGTTGGGAACATGAAAATGGCTATGGAGGAGTGGTTGGGTATATCTCAAACCATGATAGAACCCTTGGAAGATGGTATGAAAAAGATATTGGCATACTTCAAGGAAGTTAATATCTTTGTGTTGTTCTACCTAGATGGTACCCTGCTAGACAAGGGAGCGTTTGGAATCCATATGGGTCACTTTAACTAGGTCATGAGGAATAAGGTCACTAAGGAAAATAAGGAAGGGGCTTGAGAAGTTCTTAAACTTTCAATGTATTTCATGGTGATTATCAGCCAGGTGTTCTAGGTTTAGGTATCGATGGGGGTTCTCTTCTAGGTATATCAAAGATTGGTAACCTAGGCCAAGATAATATTTAGAGAACCCTTGATGAATCTCACTAAGTTGGATCAATAATTTGACCTTGTGACAACCACATTGGAATTTAGGGATGTAAGGTCAAAGTAGTTAGGAGCCAGATCCTCACAGCCACCATTGTGTATTAATTGAGTCATCCCCCACATATATTTTTGATGGATTAGGGGGATTTTGCTTTATTTTTTGAATCATATGGTTATAACTTCCAAGAGTGGCCAACATGGCCCAGGAAGGAAATCTCACACAATTTGGAGGTAAATCCCATCCTTATTTATAATAGGCATAGTTGTATTGTAACTAAAGGGTCAACCAAATTTTGATCAAAGGTGTTATTGGATTTAAGTTAGGATTTCACTTGACTTCTCCTTCACCCCTTTGGACTCTAAAATTTATCCGTGATCAATATTATTGTAACAACACTTATCTTTTAATGAATGAAATTTCAATTTTTTATAAAATGGTTTTTTTATGTTTCAAATTATATTTCATATCCATTCTAAATGATGGTTAATGTTAGATTAATCAGACTAACACCTTACCATTAAATTTATGCTAAGGTTATAATGTGATTATCTATTATAATCTTTTTAAGAAATATTTTGTTTCTCTTCTCACACTACTAATAATTTGTGTGCTAGTATGTAATTTACTTTGGAGGTTTATGTGTGATCTAATATAAAATTCTAGTACTGATAATTACTAAGGGTTCATAGTTGAGCCATTCTCTCCTATTTCCTCAAAATCTTCCCATTGTTTATTCTTAGAGGTATAACTTCTATTAAAACTTAGTCCACAATGGTATAACTATGGTAAGGTCACTTGGTTTGACAGTCAAGACATTGATTTCATTCTAAATATAGAGGCACTCTTTCCTTTGTTACTCTCCCCTCTCTTTTTATGTTTATTTTTAAACATTTAAATACCCTTCTCATTATGTTTATAAAGAAAATGATCATAATGTATGAGTATCAATAGCAACTTTGGACAATTAGACCTTTATCCAAGAAATTTGTATTGAGCTTTTGGTGGTGGAACTATATCTCTTGGAGATTATTTCATATATACTCCATATTTAAGTCAAATACTTGCATCCATGCCCTATATTGATCCTACTTTAGTCCTAAAATAGAGGGTAAAAGTCCATCATTGTTCCCATATTCTTCTTTGGGAATACCCAATCTCATGGGTATTTGAGAACCATATTTTGGACTAGACAATGGTTGGTGTTCGAAGGAGGGCTGACACGGTGTATTTTATGCTTATCATTAGTTTATTAATTAAAAATAAGGTAAAAAGAGTTTGTATATTGAGCATTGGCTTATTTTAAATTGTGATTATTGATAATATTATACTAACTATTGTTTGATTGTGAAATATCCTAGATACTAGTTGACCTATAACCAAAATTAGGTCATGTCGTGACTGATTGATGATTTCCCCCTACTTTTCTATATAAAAACCATGCTCAACTAGCCTAAACCTACCATGATTCTAGTTGCTTTATCCCCACAACCTTTTCTAATTATACGGCCTAATATGGCCTGGTTGGCTCACTCCACCATTAATATCCTCAGAGTTATCCATGATTTACATAGAAACCCTAAGAGATATCATCCCCATTTCACTCTTGGTGTGGGATAGATTTTTAAAGAGAACACAACTTCCCATAAAACTACCCTAAAGATCTTAAATTTAGAACACAATTATGTGTCATGTAGGGTTTTCCTCTTCATGTTGACAGACTCAGCATATTATTAGATCCTTAACCTTCCTAAAGACTCTATCCCTAGTTGGGACCATTTCAATCCTACCTTTCTCACCCAACTTGAGTAAGGATAGACCCTAGTGTCCTATACTATAAATTTACTTATATTAAATAGGATCAAAATGAGCCTATCAATAAATTCAATGCTATGTTTCAAAAAATGTATAGTTGGGTTACCATGCTTTATCAACCTAACCCCCAACTAGCACTCAAAATGTATAACAATGCTTTGGACCCTTGAACGGCCATGTTCATAAGGAGAGACCCAATAATAATGGATATACCCTTAGATTATTTAGGATTCATCAAGGTAGATGGGCAACTAAACCCTCAAGGATAGATGATGTCCCTAACTCCTAATGTGATACCATAGATGCTCACATTGGGATTCTTTCCCAATGTTAATTAGAATGTCCTAATGCTTAAGCCACTCCCTATAATGCATCAACTACCACTGGGTCATCCCACTTCAAGCCAACACCTAAGTTTTATTAACCCATGGGGCCATGAATAGATTCTATGGATACCATGCCAGGTAATGTTAGTAGTAGCTAAAAATACCCAAACTGTACTAAAAGAGTCCACAAATAATGATTCAGATGCCATTGAGTGAATGGTACAAAAACTCAAAAACTATTTCCTTGGGATACAAAGGCAAGTGAGTAACTCTAATGCAAAATTTTTTTTCAAACACTTCACATATCAAATATTGATTAAGAATTATAACCATCCTCATAATCCTATGGAAGCCTCACCCAATAGGTTTCCCAAAATTAATATCTTTGATATAGCCTTACGTAGCTAGTCTTGAGTGCATAATATAGTATCCCATGGGGAACTAGATTATATAGAGTTTAGTTATACTTTTGAGATCTTCTAGAAGGAAATGGAGGAATATGAAGTGGTCCCAAATCACCTCAAATCATATAACATGGGTAAATACCATAACATTGTTATGGTGTTAGAGGTCATGGATTTCCCTAGCCAAGAATAAAATGAGCTAGAGGAGGGTATTGGTGAGGTGTAAGATTTTAACAATTTTATAATAATAACTACACCCTTAGAAATATATAACTACAACATCCCCTCACTACCTTAACTCCCTCTAATAATATTGTAACCCCACCTAACCAAAATGTTAGGAATGACCCCCCACCTCTAATACCTCAAGAACCTAAGACTCCCACTGAGACTCCTCTAGTCCAAATTAAAGGGGGTTATAACATAGATCAAATCAAACATCATACTTCATGACATTTCTTAAATCATAGAGCAATGTGATCTCCTACAAAAATCTTGGACTCAAAAGCTAACCTAGAAGAAACTAAGAGTAGCCCACACCAGTGTGCTCATTCACAAGAATAAGATAGAGGTTCCCCCTTCCTTTTAACCATTAAATTAGTTTTAAAGAACTTACATAATTTCCTAGTAGATTCAAGATCCACAGCCAATGTAATTTTGATAGTCATATGTGGGAATCTCATGTTGGTCCCTATCAAGTTAGATAGGGTAGTGGTCTAACTCAACAAGTTTGAAGTGAAAGTGATAGGGGAATTGTTAAATGTCCACATATAGTTGGATTCTAATCCTATAATTAAACACTTCATAGACATCTAAGTGTTGGATATCCTTTAAGCCTAAGGCATGCTCCTTAGTAGAGATTGTTCCAAATCCCTAAATAAGTATATGGCCATAGATTTATCCCATATGTGGTTACCATGGAAGGGAGTGGCCAACCAAATCTGGTTAGATAGATAACCTCACATGAAACACATGATAACTAAGTAAAATGACATTAATTATAAATTAAACCTAGTATCCTTAGATCTAAGAATCTACACATTAAGCATGAAGGCATCCACCTAAATACCAATCTATCCATTACCTAAACCTGTCTAGCCTGTGGTCTCTATATATAGATAGAGCTCATTCTAAACAAGGTAGTGGGGTCAGTGTTATACTTATAGACCCCATAGGGAGGAAACATTTAACATTATATAGGTTGTAATTTCCTTGCACAAATAATATGGAAAATTATGAAGCATTGATCCTAAGGTTTTAATTTACATTGAAATACAAGGAAAATGAACCGAGTATTTAGCGACTTGGAGTTAGTGGTCAACAAGAATAAGACTAAATTTTAATTTAATATATCATGCCTTAGGATGTATAATCATAGTTCTTGGGATCTAATCAAAATATTTATTATATTTAATATCATCCATATCCCTCGAGAGGAAAACTAAGTTGCTGACTCACTGGCATCTATGATAGCAAACTTAACTCCCCTAGTCGACACTGAGTTATAAGAGTTCTCTATGAAACTCATCCCATGTCCCTTTATCCTTGATAATATGACAAACTTTTAGGTCTTTGAGGATGACTAGCATATCATCAAATTTCTCAGTAATAAGAGAATATTTGACACCCAAGTTACGAACAAAAAAGATAGAGACAACCTAGGGAATGAGATGAATAAATATGGGATCCTTAATATTCATGGGAGTCATATCCCAAATGGAATTATTTCATTATAAATATTTTTTGATACTTTATACCTCACATTCCAAGAAAAAAACCCAAGTTTGAGGACCAAAAGTGTCGACTCATCAACCTCATCCCTGTAAAAAATCCCCAAATGATCAATGTAGGTTTTTAATGGATAAAATACAAATTGGATTAGTTACAAATATTACTAATGAGATATAAATATGTAATTTCTTATACCTATAGATAACTCAAGGTCTTTGACCCAAGAATAATCACTCACACTATTTACCTCAAACCTAGTCATAAACTATTTAGGCAAAGACAGAGGTTGATAAACCCAATCATGGAGCCTTTAATACTCAAAGAAGTCCATAAGTGAATTTTTTCAAGCATAATTTTTCCAATCCACCACTCTACCTAGATTACTACCGTGGTACCTATACAAAATAAAAATGTATAAATATACCTATGTGTAAACTTACAAAACTTAAACTAAGCCTCAAACAAAGACAACTACCCATTATCGTCCCTTGATGAAGTAATCCAAATGGTGAGTGCATCTCAGATGATGTACTTTTTGGATGTATTTTTGGTATTCAACCAAGCCTTGGTTAATTTTTAAGTTAGGTCCAATACCACCTTCACCACCAAGTGGGGCACATTTACTTATAAACAAATGCCCTTCAAATTTATCAACATTGGTGTAACTTTACAAAGAGAGAGACTTTGATTTTAAAGGACTAATTAGTAAATGCATAGTAATTTATATGAATGACCTAAATATGTTTTTTAAATATAAGACAAATCATTTATGTCACTTGGATAAAGTATTTGAAAGATGCATAAGGTATAGCATTTACCTAAACCCAAAGAAAGGTGTATTCAGTGTCACCGAAGATAAGCTTCTCGATTACATTATCATGAAAAAAGGTATTATTATTGATCCTAAAAGTGTGGATATAATTTCTAAACTACCTTTACCTAAAAATAAGAAATAATGAAATCCTTATTTATAAAAATTTACTTTGTGCATAAGTTTATTTGCATATTTTTTGAAATTGTACAACACTTGAATGTTATGTTGAAATAGGATGTGAAAGTATAATGGCATGTTGAATCAAAGAAATATTTTTAGGATATCATAAATACCATTATGTAAGCCTCATTTCTCATCATCTTGAACTATACACAAGATTTTTATATATAACCCTTTCTTTTCAAACACACAATTGTTGTCTATCTCACCTAGATATTAGAGGGAGAAGAACACCATGTTACTTTCATGAGAACCAATATTAAAGATGTCAAGATAAGATATTATATCTTGGATAAGCATGATTATGCCCTGGTTAAGGTGGTGAATAAATTCAAACACTACATCCTTAAGAATAAGGTACACACAATTGACCTAGACCCATCAATAAATCAAATTATGCAGCAAAATGAGTTGGCTAAATGCAAAGGCCAATGGATGAAAAAATTACAAGAGTAAAAATTAGAAATAAAACTAGCCAAAATTGTTATAGGATAGGGCCTCACCTATATAATAACTAAAATATATCTAAGAATAACTATCTACCAAGTAGACCAAGGGAGAGTGATACAATCAAAATGGTATGCCTTAGTCATGCACTTCCTACTTTATGAAAACACACCTCCAAGAGTCAACCATACATAGAAGAGGGATCTTTTATTGAAGGATACATAATACATGATGAATAATGTAATTATATTTATAAGGAACCATGAAAGAGTCTACCTCTTATGTGTGTCATGAGAGGAGGCCAAAGAAATAATGGAAAGTTCTCATGAAAAACTGGGAGCTAGTCATCTTGTGTCAAACACCATTACCCACAAAGCTATTCAGGGAAGCTAATACTAACCCACTTTGTTCAAATATGTTCATTCCTATTTTCATGATTTCCAATAATTCCAAACCTTTTCTAAAATGGAAATTTTTACGGTAATGCCACTACAAATTATCATGGGGTCAACACTCTTTGCCCAATGGGGGTTGGATTTCATTGGAGTCATCAACCCCAATTTATCAGTCAGCCATAAGTTTTTCATCACAGGGATGGAATATTGCATGAGGTGCTCTAAGGTAGTTGTAACTAAAATAATAACTATTACCAAAGTCATCAAGTAATTGGAAAACACCATAACCACCCATTTTGGGGTCTTCATCTCCTTGGTGTGTGATAATGGTCATGCCTTTCAATCTGCAAAATTCATAGAATGGGTTTATGACAATGGAATCATTATAAGATTCACATCCAATCACTACCCCTAGGGGAATGGATTGGTATAGTCCACCAATAATAATTTAATATATGCCATCAAGAAGTCAACTTGGGATAAGCCTTAGGAATGACAATCATTACTAAAGTTTTCTCTATGGGTTGACTGCACCAGTTATAAACAAGCTCTCAAAATATCTCCTTTCCTTTTAGTTTATAGACTAGATTAGATCATGTCAGTCATACTCAGACTACCAACTCATAAATTCATGCAACAATTTGTGGAACCAAACAATAAGGTGAATTACATACTCCTAAACATAATTCAATTAGAGGAAGCCTATTATGAATCTCTATTAAGCTTTAGTAAACATCAAAATCTAGTCAAAATATGGTTTGATAAAAGATCTAAGATTAAGACCTTTCAAATATTTGATTGAATCCTAATGTGGGACAAGGCTCATGAAAATAAAGGCCATCATTCAAAATTTGATCCCCTCTAGATTGGCCCATACCAAATAGCCAAAGTCTTGGGTCTGAACACCTTCTACCTTAAGGATCTCAAGGAAAATAATTTTCCACTACTAGTAAATAGACATTTCTTGAAACATTATTTATTGGCTATCCCATCTAGTGTAATTTATAAATAATCTAAGTAAGGGTTGCTAATGTATTTATTAGATAGGTTTGATTTTGTTGTGTTTTTTTTTTGTTGTGTGTTTACTTTTGTTGTATGTTCACTTTTATTTTATTCTTTTGGTTTGCATATTGTTTTGATAGTGTTCCTTTCATGCCCTTCCCTACTAGTGGCCACTCCATATGATGGCTGAATCTTATGAAGAATTGTTGAGACACAAGAGACCAAGTTGAATATTTAATCCAAATAACTCATGGATGGTAATTGAACCTTTTTACATTTTATATCTAGGAGGATAATGATTCTAAAAGAAACAAGTGGATTTTAGAACAACCCACATCTTAATAGATCCATCAAGTTACACTTAATGTAACATCTCAAGAAATGACAAGACCATTCAAGCTAATCAAGGACTGACTCAGTATTCAGGGCTTCCTCATCATCTTTTCACCCTTGGCTTTATCCAAAACCCTCAATGGATGAAAATAATTAAAAAATCACAAGGAACCTTAGAAAAGATAAGAAGGACATGCAAAATCTAAATTATGAGTCTTCCTTGAAAGGGCCATTCACACAACCTCCATCGTAGGCTTTTTGGTGTAGCTAGTAGTGGAACAAGGCCTTAAATAGGATCAGAGGTATCTCTATCAAGGCTATTGACACCCATTTGATAGAAAAATAACTCCCACATCATCCCCCTCCAAGCCATCAATCCATTAACACCCTTGAAGGAGCCTGATACTTGGTCCAACCTATGTTACTCAAGGAGAGTCTAGAATTAAATAAAAAATTGAGAATAAATTTTTACACACACCAGTGGCCATCTATGGGATGAAATATCGATATTCCACTTGTTATTACATGCATTTAGTGCCTTATTTTCTAATATGTCTGAGGGTATCTCTTATAGTCTATGTTCTATAAAGGGGTAGAAAATTAATTGGTCAAGTTATAAGTGTTTATCATCACTTTCCCCATGGGATTAACCATTTTTTGAGGCCAACATGCCACCTTTTCATAGAAATGGGAGACCCCTCCTTAAAAATGTCAAAACTAGAGCTCCCAAATCCATTCTCTCATTCTAACTGGCTTCGCCTGAACTAGGTCCTTGAAATCTTGTATCGCCCTAATTTCCCCAAATAATAGCAAACCTCATTTATTTTATGACTAAGGTAGGATTTCTTTTTTTGAGTACTTACAGTGCTAACCTTATAGATTATATTTCAAAATAAGTTCCTAGAGCCTCAGTCCTTTCTTAGAGTGACATATTTGATGTATTTAGCAAAAATTTGAAGACTGAATGGTAGTTGGGTAAATTATTAATTAGTTACACATCTTTCCTTTTTCACTTAGTCTTTTTCATAAGTTTCATAGGAATGAACAAAACACTAAAAATGAGCCACATCATAGTTGTTAGAGGTGTCAAATTGGCCAGTCTCCTAGTCTTGTCATAGATATCAAAGCATAGGGGAGCCTAACCCAATTAATGTGCACCATATAACCCAATGTCAGGGTGACCATCTCCTAATCATGTCAGATATGTTAGAACTTAAGAAGCCTAACCCAATCAAAATGCACCATGTATCTCGATGTCAAAGTGACCAATCTCTCAATCTTATCATAGATGTCATAGCCTAGGAGATCCTAACCCACTTAGAATGAGCCATGTATCCTAATGTCAAATTGTCTAGTATTTCAATCCTATTAGAGATGTTAGAGCCCAAAGGAGCTTGGTGCACTCAAAATGCACCATGTAGCCTAATGTTAGAGTAACCAATCTCTCAGTCCTATCAGATCCCAAGGGATCTCAGCCCACTCAAAACATGCCACATAGACCAATTTTAGAGTGGTCAGTCTCCCATTCCTATCATAGATGTCAGAGCCCATCCCACTAAGAATGTGCCACATAGCCCGATGTTAGATTAGCTAGTTTATCGATCTTGTCAAATATGTCAAATCCTAAGGGAGCCTGACCCACTTAGAGCATTCCATGTAACATAATTAATAATATGAGTATATGACCCCCTAAGGCATTAATATGGTTAGAATGAAGTACATATAAAGCCTAAGGACTAATCAAAGGATGGTATGTGTCCCTAACTGACACCTCACTCCTCCTAAGGATATGATAATGAAATATAAGGTTACACTTAGGTGTTAATTATTAACATAAGAACCAATAGGTGGATGACATATGACATAAGGAAATAATTGCTTAGGAGCCTTGAGGAGATGTGATTGTGTGCCTACCACATGCTCTACATTAATGAAAATAGGAAGTTGGGCCTGATTGTATAGTTTTAAATTTTTGCATCACCCTTAATAAATCCGGTTGGTGATGCAAGATAATGAGCTTTGAATTTAACTCTAGATTAGGAAATAAATAGAGGAGATCAAACCACCAACCTAAATTTGAATCCATAACAATTGAGATTCTAAATGCCATTAATGTAGGGGAATGAATGTATGTTTTTATAAATATCCTAAGGAAGGCTCACTAACAGTTATCACTATACCCTCAAAAGAAAATTAACTCCTTAATTTTTTGATTTCCATTGCATACCCATGTTTTTTTACCTACACTTAATACTTTTATATTGGCCTCCACCTTATTTCAATAACTGTGTCCTTATAAAACTCCAAAGTTGAACTTGAGTACAAAGATACATTATTCCCAAAAGGCTTGACTCAATTCAAGTATTATAATGAAGTGCTCAAATCTATTGAATAGGTACCTAAGGACATAGGATTTTATAATGATGATCAAGACAAGTTTGAAGACACTATTTAAGATTATAAGAAGTGTGATATTCATAATGCCATAACTAAACCTAAAATTTGTCCCTACACTGACTTGTTTGGTAACCTAATCCTCACCACCAAGCGAGTGCAAGATGGTGTCCATAATTGGGTATACTCAACAAAATCCCAGCACTATACTACTAACATCTATAGGAATACTTATAAATCATATTACTCTCTCCTATATTTCACCTTTTCATATGATGTAGTGGTAGTGCAAACATGGACTGAAACTTTCCAAATTTACAAGGTCCTACAAGACTAGGCTGAGAATCCATATGCCAAGTGGGTGAGCAAAGAAGACATCAACTAATACACATTCTAAAAATTTTAAGAGGAGGTTCAAGTGGGGATGATTTTACTGGACAAATTATTTAAGGCCTCAAACTACCTACATGTTAATGAGTTATGGGTACCCCTACTCCACATGATTCTCACTAGTTCTAAGGTCTTAGACATGGGAGGGATGATCAAATTCAAGTTGTTAAATGCCATATAAAATGCCTAAGAAGGTGGGAACTTATATATGATGATATATCTCATAGACATAGTCTATGGGATGCTCACCTTCAAGCAATCTACTTTTCTTGCATGGGCTCCAAGGGGCTTAACAATCCATGTAGTTTTTATAAGCTATATGGCCACCAGTATAGGAACATATTTAGGATATTTTCAATTAATGTTATTATGTGGTGTAAAATGTGATCAATGAGGGACCAATGCCACATTTATCATAGGAAATTAGAGGCTCTCTTTCAACCATCAATGATTACTAGTATTTTTATGAGGATACAGTGATTCGCATCATGGGAATTCTTAAGTAGACCCTCCACCTACCATACTTCATCTTGGATCACCTAAAAAATCAAGATATCACATACCAAATGGTGGAGGGTCTTTTTTATTGTACATTTTTTGTCAGTAGAAGGAATGCATGCCACTCCCAATTACCTTTCAAAGCCATGTATATAAGGCCTTCCCTTCTCCCCAAAAAATGGTGATTGGACAAGATTCCTTTGCTCTAAGGAGAGTTAAACTCTAACATTGGGACTCTAATAGCATGATCAAGGCTCACTTGGTGAGGTATTCAACTCATCTCAAGATCAATTATGGCCACCAATTAGAGGACAATGATGATTTATACTTAAACACTACAAATGATTAGGAGGGGTTGGCCTGAATCATGGGTCATAATAATAATTGAAATAAGGTCCAATCAAGCCCATTTATAGACCTTCCTACACCCACTCATTCTATGAAAGATGTCTCTTTGACTCCTCCCATGATTTCTAGAAGGATTATACAAGGTATTTTGTTGCCTTCTCCTCCATAATCACCTACATCTCATGTTCTAACTCTACATCCTCCTCCTCTAGTAGTGCCTGCTCCTCATGCCCTAGTTCCTCCTCCTCCTCTAAAAAATTAGGCAATTCATCCCTAGCCAATCCATACCCATATAACTCTGTGTTAGGTAGTTGTGATAACCCCTCAAGTTATACTTATAAAATGTAGTAATTTTTTTTACAATTAAAAAATTAACATTAATTCGATAGAATAAAATAATATAACATAACTAAATCATATGTAAGAATAATAGTGATTCTAATTCAAATACTACATACAATATATATCTTATATAACTCCAAGGAAAGTAAACATCACAAGACATAACTATGACTTTGGTCTGATAATATAAAAACCATTGTTCAAATATAAAAATACATATTATAATTACATTCCTTTTGGCATACAGCCCAATATAATAAATAGATACTAAGTTCTTCAGAGCTTGAGTCAATCTAACTCATGTATCACTGATAATCTCAAGTATCATCTCTAGGTATTACTATAGTAAAGGAGGGAGACCATCATCCAAGTGATTTACCACACCAACATGGACCAATGATCCTATACATAATTACCTATCATTAAATGGTCCTCCCTTCATGGATAAGTAGATATAATAGTGCAAGAATCCAGTGAGACATGTTAGTACCCTGTATGTTGTAATATTTCTAAAAGCATGTAATGTACTATAAATAAATCCATTCTAATATGATATCACACATCATGTAAATCAAACATATGAAATGAAAATGTATATCAAACATTACTTAGGTCAAATTTTTCATACAATCATTTATATCGATCAATTTTATAACACACCACTTGATCGGATTATCTATTGATGGTACTATCTAGGCTAGTGAAATAAATCTCACTACCTATTAGTATCATAAATATAGTTTCATATATAACATAATATATAACTCAAAGACTCATACATATTTCATTATCCTTGTAAAAATATCACAACACATGCTAAATAAGGAAAGAGAGATATACACATAATCATTTACGCATGAATGGGTCTTACCTCAAAATCAATCCCAAACTAGAAACAATGCCCACTATTTATACCACCTAGGTAAAACACATAATAAACTATAGACTTATATTACTACTATAAGATCCAAGTGACTATACCTCAAGATAACTCATATCATCTTAGTCTGGTGTTCTTAAGCATGACTACTAGTTTTCCCATAGTTAGTCATATAAAGTAGTCATAAAAATATCGAATCATATGCTAATATTCAAGTAAGCATAACCATAAAAAATAAGTCATAAAATGCATATAATTCTATCTTAACATTCATTTGCACTCTCAAGTTGATATGCACCCCTAAATGATATCCTACCAAATGCTACAACACATATTATTCAAGTAACAACCAATACATATATAATTATTTAGGTGTGAGTCAAATATAGTATGTACCATCTAATTAATTTTCATACTATATAACTCTATAACATCTTATATTTTCATAGCTCATTGTAAGCACTCTGCTCAACATAAACAACCAATCTAACACTAGAATCATTAAACCAACAAATCAAGATTATACCACTTGGGTATACCCTAGATTAAATTACACAATAATAATCAAATGAAAACATAAGATCAAAGCACACATCATGATGCACTATTTTATTCTAGGAATGTCAAATCATTGCATATAAAATACTCTCACAAAATACTTAGATATAGAGAATGGCACAACATTTTATTGACTTTAGCTATTTACTTTTGGCTTGGCTTTTCATTCGTTTGACTCAGAAATATTAATTATTTAACTCAACTTGCAGCCATTAAACTTATCATTAAAGGATGTGAGTAATCATTCCAATTTAATTGGCATCACATTAAATAGACTTTAGCATATGCTAAAGTCTATTTAATGTGATGCCAATTAAATTGGAATGATTACTCACATCCTTTAATGATAAGTTTAATGGCTGCAAGTTGAGTTTCTAAAGTCTATTTAATGTGATGCCAATTAAATTGGAATGATTAGTCACATCCTTTAATGATAAGTTTAATGGCTGCAAGTTGAGTTAAATAATTAATATTGCTGAGTCAAATGAATGATAAGCCAAGCCAAAATTAAATAGTTGAAGTCAATAAAATGTTGTGCCATTCTATATATATATATATATATATATATATATATATATATATATATATATATATATATAGAATGGCACAACATTTTATTGACTTTAGCTATTTACTTTATATATTCTCAATGCTTTACAATAATATAAAACTCAGCATTTTAATAAGGTATTTTCACATGCATAGACTAAACCTCCTTTAGGGTGTTTTCAATTTGTTTTCAAGTCTAGGTTAGTGTTCTACCTTAACCTAGTCCATGAAACACTTATGCACTGAGCTAGATTATGAGGTTGTGTGAGCTAGCACTATCTTATATAGATCTAGTGTGGGTTAAATATTATTGGAGTTTCCCATTTTATTTGGTGAATCACCTTTTATCCTTCTTAGGATCCCTTTTCCCCTTTCTAACCCTTTTCCCTATGCCATTATTAGTTTAGGTGATCCATCAAGAGGAAGCTAGCCTTATCTAGAGGTTCAGCCCCATCATAGGCTACCCACAGCCTAGGGTTGTTCCCATATTATGACTTAGTTAGAGGGAGATTGAATAACTTTATCTAAGGGTAAATATTAATGTTATAAAAAAAATTGGCATGCTTGATGGGACTTCTACATTATTCACTAGTGAACAGTTTTACTATTATCTTCATCCAATCAGCCTTTGTAGGCATGTGTGTAAACATCAATGGAAATTTTAAGTATCTATCAGTTGGCTTAAGTACCCTAAATAAGTACCTAATCATCATAATTTGTTATGTATAATCAATATTATTTTGATCATTATGCTTACTCTCTACCTCAGCATCACACTTATCAGGAAAATAATGTTTATGTGTTCCCTTAAGTGGCCCTCAAATAGCCTATTAGCCCTATCATGGCCTTTTTCCTCCTCCCACCCCTGAGTATGACCAATTTAAAACTCCTTTGCATTTAAATTAGTCTTTGAATTCCCCTTGTCAACACTAGGCTTATCTTATTACATCCTTTTTAGGAGTCAAGCAATCATTATCAGTTTATATTGAGTTGATAAGGGAGATTGGTAGGGGTTTGGAGTTTTCTCAAATCATCCCTATCCATGTTCTATAAGATGAAATTAGTGTTATTTAGTTGTTTAATAACATATGGTTAGTTTTTTAGGGTGAACAATGGTCATATTGTAGGAATAAAGACATAACAATGATGAGAAGCATGATCTAGGATGCAGACAGTGTATTGATATCTTATGAAGAACAACAAGTTCATTTGGATAAATCTTTTACATCTTCTCCCCTCCAAGAGCCTCAATCTCATCCTTCAAGAGTTCTTAATCAACCCCTAGTCAACCTTGTCAAAGTCCATCCTTGTCAAAAATCAAAGAGGCAATACTAGACCAAGGCAAAAAAATAATTAAAATCAATGATGGAGTTAAGATTAGACAAAAATTCCCCATTCATGCCATGAAAGGGATAAATATATTCTCACAAGAGTTATGTAATGTGTAGGCATCCATTGAAGAAGCTGACTATCCATAGGTTGAGGAGCAAGAATTGAAAGGGTGGGTATTATCCATTGAAAAAGTGTTTAAACAATGAGAAAAAGAGTATGTCAAACCTAAGCCAATCAGTTTGACCTATCCTAACCCTAAACCCATTCCCACTCAAGATCATGAATCCATTCCATCATAGATCTTCTTTAACACATTCGACCCTAGCTATGTCATGCCCTCACTTGTCAGGCCACCATCTCCTATAACCTTTCAAAATGAAGAAAAAGTGTCTATTCCATACTCATTTCCATCATGGAAATCATTTCATAAAGACATAAATCACAAGGATGAGTTTTTAGTTGAGTTATTTCCTCAAGAACCACCAAAGAGACCCTGTAAGGTACCTAGCTAGAAGGACACTCTCTTAATCTGTAAGCAAGGTGAACTTCTTCACTCTCCCATCATCTCCCTCTTGGAGAAATAACCTATTTTACAAATGATAGAGTAAGATATTGTGGTCATAAGTGAGCCACAAGAGGACAATACAAGTGTCTATGATAAGGAAATTATGATAGTCATCCCACTTCATAGGGAAGAGCATGTTTCAGCGTTCAAGTTGCAAAAGCTTGATGAGAAGCAAGAGGAAAACCTTCATGAACCTATTATGGAGATCAAGTTCAGCTCAAATAACTTAAAATATCAATGGTAACATTTGTGCTTAGATTTCTTGAGTGAAATGGAGCAACTTAATGTTGCAAACTTTCCTGAAGGAAACAATCCTCAAGTTGAACTGGGGTAGACCTTGAATGGACTACTAAAGTTTTATTATACATAGATCAAGAAGAGGATCAAAACTAGGTCTTTGAGGTTTACCCAATTTAAGATGAAGTGTTAGTTAAGGATAACCCTGATATGTTAGAGCAAGAGGAAAGTAGATCAGAGCTTGAGAAAGACAGGTGTGATGTTTCAAACCTTAGATGGTGAAATCAACCCTCATTCACAGTTGAAGAACAAGATGAAATATTGAGTGAGGTTGATGAAGGAGACATCAAGTACTCAAGTGATATAGTTTGAGAATCATAATAGTGAAGAGTCTAAAGAGTTATGGCATTAGTTTAATGTTATAACCAAAGAGTTTGAAGAGGCTAAGAGACATGTCCTTCCTCCAAAACATTATGAGCATGTTGCTCTAAGCATGATCAATCCTAATTTGTATAAGAACAAGGTAGAAGGATATGGTCTTTTTGAAATACCAAGTGAACCAAGTGGAGTTTCTCCCAAGAGTTTAAATGAAGTCTTCATGAAAGTCTTTCTCAAGGGTGATGATCAACATAAATCAAGTTCTCTTGTAGTCCAACACGAACCAAGCTTGGATGTTTTGGACTAGTATGTTTACATTGGAGACATGTTTATTCTATTTCATCCATTATAAAGTACATCAAAATGGTTGGTCATCAAGCTACTTGGTTCAAAAAATTTAGTACCTCCAAATCAAGGCATCATTCATCTTGGTTTGTTACAAATGAATGATACTAAAAGTTTCCCATTTGACCCAAGAGGGAAGTGCTTTTAAATTGTTATATAATATTGTATATATTAGAATAGATTTCATGTTTTTATCTAAGTGCCTATGTGCACATTTATTTATTATGTTATTTGCTTTTTTTCTTTCCTCAAAGTTCCTACATGTACTTTCCTTTTTCTTTTTTTTCCTAGTTGATTTAAGAGGATTTATCTAAAGGTTCGTAGCTAGTTTGTAGCTTCATATCAATATGTTGAACCAAAGAGGAGACTCCATGCCTAATGGATCAGTCAAGGCAACTATCCTATTATATAGAAAGCATGCAACCCTATTATTTCACCAAAAATGTTGGCCAATTTTGGCTTACATATAAATATTTTGCCTAAATGGATGAGCTAAATATAGTTCTGGATAGAATTAGTGGTCCAAAGATCACATGTAGCTTACAAAGATTTTGAAACACTTTAAGTAAACTTAAAGTGTAGTTTGTCAAATTTTGAGTAATTAGGTTCTCATGGTGATCATGACCTTCATGTACATGAATAAGGTTTCACAAGTCTCAAAACTCATTTTGATCCTTGAAAGTTCTTACACAAGTATAAAAGAGCCAAACTGTTATTAGCACATCATGCATAAATGAACAGACTAATTTGATTGTACATTTAATAAATTTACTTAGGGAGCCTCTCAAGATAAAATATTTCATGAACATTATGCATTTAGTTCCAAGATCATCCTCTACAAATTTCATATCTTGATGTCTTTTCTATCTCAAGATATAAAGCTTCAAAGTTAGACTTGTAAATTGAAACATACACACAGACATCAAGTTAAAGATGTGGCAAATAGCCATTTAAATTCAAATGTTCCAAGAATGAATATGTGGATAAAAAGTGTCCAAATAACATAAGCTAATATCAAATCTAATGTTTCACATTGACTGACAAGTCCATTGGGTCTCAAAGATCCAATGGCAAGTATTTGATCATGCATCAAAGATCAATGGTTAGCATCAATTCAAAAGGTTAATGTATCCTAAATTTAAACATGGAGCTAACAAGTGGTAATATCTATAGTTATATAATGAATATATAATGATTCACATCAATTGATAAGGCTAGTGGGCCCAAATATATCAATGGTGTATGATATATCATACCAGAATAGATCGATGGTAAGTGAGAAGTCAACAAGTTAGCAGATCTAGAAGATGAATGAGAGGTTACCAAGTGTCATGACCATGTAAATTGTTAGGTAAATAAATGGTGTGTATTTAATACATGCAAAGGGAGATATATTATGTGCATGAGGTCAAGGAGTCAAATATTTGATGTTAGGATCCTAAAAATGAATGAAGAGCTGCCAATTGGCAAAATTTGAGAAGGTCTAGATCAAGATCGATGACCACTATCAAAAGTCAAAGACATGAGACTTCAAGTTGAGGTTGAACATGTGACCTAGGTCAAACTAGAGTAATGTTTCAAAAGTCATGTATTTCCATTAGATCTTAATCGAGCATCCTTAATTATAAAACACAATCATACAATCAGGATGGTTAATGATGAAGTTATGTCACCATTAAAGCATAGTCTCAACCTCTAGTTCAAATATTTAGAACTTATGTGGCCCATTTTTTGGGGTCATGGTATGTTTTTGTGGCTTTGATCATTTCTCTTTAAATAATATCTGTGTAGATAATGAGTCCTTAGCTTCCATAAGGTTCAAAGGCAAAATAGGTTTGTGTAAACCTAATATATTTCAAGACAATACTATATAGCCCGTATGTTTTTAATATTATAGATTTATGAAAAACAATAAATGAGATTGGTTTTCATCTACAGTAACCTATGATTAATTCTGAAATGGATCAAATATTTGTGATTATGGAAAAATGTCTCATCTATCAACATAGTCATAGCTTTGACAAATAGGTACCTACCGCCACTCAAAGTAGACATAGCATGGTTATGTCAGATTCAAGATATGAGGATTTTGTCCTCATGAACAAGTCAAGAGGGAGATGGCATAAAATTCCAAGAGTAGTATTTGTGGATTGGAAATTTCATTTGGAGCATTTACTAGATTTTTAAGGTTTGAAAGGTTTTCTTTCATAATAGGATCATGACTCATCACCTTTGGCAAAATATTTTCCTCTATGCATTGCCCAATCAATTAAATGATTTGGAGGCTATTAAGACAAGTAAAGGTTATCTTGTCTATGATTTATTAGCTTTTATTTGATCAAAATATGGTGTAGCATTCATTTAAAGGTGGTGGTAACTCATTGATTGTTCTTAGTTAACATGTTCCCTCTTCTCTCTTCTCCCTTTCTCTATATTACCCATTCTTTCTAATTTGTAAGGAGACTCATTTTTTGGAGTATCAGGGGACTCTTTGAGATATTTCAAGATACTCTCCTCTTGATGAGGCTAAAACCCTATCAATCATTTGTAAGAACTACCTCTTGATGAAGTAAAAGACTTTCTTTACCTATCTCGTACCTTGGATCTATGTTGAGTGAGTTGTGCATGATGGCCTTGTGAAGGAGATTCTTTGATATCCATTGTCCTCCTATATAACCTCCTTTAGGGTGTTTTCAAGTTATTTTTAGGTCTAGATTAATGTTTATATTGAACCTAGTCCATGAAACACTTATGCACTAATCTAGATTGTGAGGTTGTGTGAGCTAGCATTGTCTTCTGTAGATCTAGTGTGGGTTCAAGCTTATGTGATTTTCCCATTTTTATTTTTTAAATCACCTTTTAGACTTATTAGGATCCCTTTTCCCATTTATAAACCTTTTCCCTATGACAACATTAGTTTAAGTGATCCATCAAGAATAAGCCAACCTTCTTCAGAGATTCATCCCCATCATAGATTACCCACAGCCTAGGGTTGTTCCCATATTATGAATTAGTCAAAGTTAGTCTAAATAAATCTCTCTAAGGTTGTAGATTAATGCCATAAAAACTACTTAAGTGAGAATCAATACATGCTTTTAAAACACTCATAATACAAAACATAAATGGTGAAGGTGATTCAAGGATGACATAATCACACTCGAAGTGTTCAATATAAAGATAAAAAACATGGTAATAAACTCTTGTTAACACTCATGAAATAAACCATATACATGCCCACTAAACACCTTATAAAACCATCACCATGAGACACTTGATAAACCAACCCTTTAACCACTCTAAGGGGTTATGAATTCTCTAATGTACCAAACACACATTCTCAATTCTCCTCATTGATGAATAGAAGGAAAAAAAATTCTAATGGACTCATTAGGTCCTAGAGTTTGGGCTACAACTCTGATACCACATATGACAACCCCTCAAGTTTTCTTAGAAAATGCAATAATTTTTTTTTACAATTAAATAATTAAAATTCATTCTATAGAATAAAATAATACAACATAACTAAATCATAACTAATAACAATAGTACTTCTAATTCAAATACTACATACAATATACATTTTATACAACTCTAAGTAAAGTAAACATCAAAGGACATAGCTATGAATAGTTTGACAATATAGCAATTGTTATTCAAATATATAAATACATAATATAATTGCATTCTTTCAGGCATACAGCCTAATAAAATAAATAGATACCAATCTCTCTAGAGCTCGATTCAATCTGACTCATGTATCACTAATAATCTCAAGTGTCATCTCTAGGTAGTACTATAGTGGAGGAGGGAGAACATCATCTAAACACTTTATCACACCAACCACAGACCAATGATCCCCCACACAATCCCCTATCATGAAATGGCCCTCCCTTCATAGATAGATAGATAGATAAAACAATACAAGAATCTAGTGAGATGTGTTAGGACCCTGTGTGCTATAAGATTTATAAAAATATGTAGTGTACCATAAATGAATCTATTTTAACATGATATCACATGACATGAAAATAAAAGATATGAAATGGCAATGTATATCAAACATTATTTTAACCAAATTTTTCATACGATCATTTATATTGGTCAATTTCATAACACATCACTTGATCAGATTATCTATTGGTGGTACTACCTAGGCTAGTGAAATATATCTCACTACCTATTAGTATCAATAATACAATTTCATATATAACTCAAAGACTCATACATATTTCATTCTCTTAGAAAAAATATCACATCACATGCTAAACAAGAGAGGAAGATATACACATAATAATCTATGCATGAATAGGTCTTATTATTGGCCAAATTTTGGCCCACATACATAGCTTGACATTACTGTAAAGATTCCAAGGGTCTTGGTATGGAGTAAGAGGTTAAACAGAGTACTAGATGGAATGAATGGTCTAGAGATATCATGTAGCCTAAATTTTTTATGAAATATTTTAAGTTAAAGTGTGTTTTGTTAAAGTTTCAGAAAGTAGGTCTCCATGGTGGTCAAATAATTCAAGAGCATGAATCAGGTTTTACAAAAACCTTAAGAGTTCATTCGAGCCTTGGAAATTCAAGCAAAATATCAAGCACAAATATAAATGAACTAGGTCATCATCAGGATGTCATGAAAAATGGAATAAATTAGTTCAATTATGTATTTTATAAGTCCACTCAAAAATCCTCTTGATGCTAGGAACATGCTCTACAAGTTTCATGTATGTGTGAGATTTCTAGCTCAAGTTATGGAGCTTCAAAGTTGGACCTGTAGGGTAGGATGTTCATTTAAGTGTTAAGTTTGAGATATGAAAATGATCATTTGGATTCAAAATGTCCTTAAAAGGCTTAAATTTGATCAAGATCTAATGGTCCATGTGATCTCGCATACTTACAACATAGATCTAAGGGTTTACACTTCGATCAAACAAGTCAAGAGGTCTTCAGGTTATAATCCCTTAAAGGTTGTAGGGTAAGATCTAATAGGATAGGTTAATTGAGCAGAGATCTAATGGCATGAGGTGACTAACAATAATGTGGGTCCAATCTAGATCAATGTTCAACATTCAATCATACCAATGATATGACGGTGAGTAGGCAAAGATAATAAAGTGGGCTTAGGTAGATCGAAGGCTCACTTTGCTTCATACATTATAATCCAATTGTGTGAATTAAAGTTAAAAATTTAGTGGATCTAGATTAATGGCTTATGTTTGTTCGTATATCATGATCAAGGTCAATAGGGTCAACATATCTCAGGGATAGATGAGAGGTTTCCAATTGGAATAAGCATGTTAGGTTCCCAATAAAATCAATGGTTCACGTGCATCTTGTAAAAGTAAATAAATGAGTGAGGTTCAAAGTCAAAAGACTAAGGTACTTTCAATAGGAGGTCAAACATGTGACCAAGGTTGAACCAAGGTAAGTAGGTCTTCCAAGAATCATCATTCCACCATTAGAACTTATCTAAATGCCATTAAAAAGACACATTGATATAATCAAGATGATCAACGATAAAAGGACACCATTAAAGAAAAATATAAACCTCTATTTTTAAGGTTTGTGGCACATAAGGTTCATTTTTCAACTATGTTCATCATTCTTTAAAGAAAGATCCCTGTATATAATGAGATCTCAATTTCTATGGATGCTCAAAGGAGAAAATATGTATTTTAGAACTAATAAAGATAAAAAGAGGCTATGTATTCTATAGGTCTGCATTGATATAAGAGGATATAGGAAAACTAATAAAGGAGACTGGTTTTCTATCTATAGAAAAGATCTAGGTCCAGATTTGATCAAGGGTGGATGTCTGGGATCATAAAGAAGTTCCTCATCCTTCAACATGGTCTTATTTTTGACAAACAACCACCTAAAAAGCATAAAACCATGATTTTTTTAGATCCATGAGCATAAAATATTTGGATTTACTAGGAGATGGCATGAAGGATCAAAGAAAAGGATTTGGTGATTGGGACTTGTCGATAAGTGCATTCAATGTGTCCTCAAAACTTTTAGGGACTTTCCCACTTGGTAAGCCATGAGCAGTGCCCTAATTGATCAAAAAGGTGTTAAGTCATTCATTGGAGAAAAAGGTGGCATCTCAAGATTAATTAATGATTTGGGATGGTATTTTGCCTCTTTGATAGTGTGCTCCCACATTCTTTATCTCTCTCCCTTATCCTATATATCCTAGTCTCATTCCCATTGAGGGGGTTCTTAGCTCTCAGAATTTTTTCATTCTTTTCTAGGACAAGGATACTCATTTCTCAAGACTATTGAAAAAGTGTGCTGATTTGATATGGTTAAACCCTATAAAAATATTGTAAGAACTATCTTTTGAAGTAATAGGATAAACTCTTTTCTTACCTCTTGATTTTTATCAGTGCTTAGTATGCTTGTGTATGATGAATTTGTGAAGGAAAATATTCCTAATCCATTTCCCTTATGCTTACCTCTTTAAAATGTTTTCAAGTTGTTTGCAAGTATAAATTAGTGTTCTGTTTGAACTTCTTCTATGAAATATTTATGCAATTAGTGAGATTGTGAGGTTGTGTGAACTATAGATGTCTTATGTTGATCCATTATGGGTTTAAGCTTATATGAGTGTCCATTTACCTTTGGGGAATCACCCTTTTATCCTTCTTAGGAGACTTTAAACCCTTTTTAACCTTTTTCCTTATGACAATAATTAGTTTAGGTGAGCATCAAGAGGAAGTTGGCCTTCTCTAGAGGTTCAACCCCATTATAGGTGACCCACAGCCTGGGATTGTTCCCATTATGTAGCTCAATTGGAGGGATCCTAAAGAACTCTCTCTAAGGGTGCAGATTGATCCTACAAAAGTTTATGGCATGCCTAGTGGGACTATAGTTCAAATAATATTGATTAATGTTGATGTTGGCTTAATCAAATTTGCAGTAGTTAAGCTCCCAACAATAGCATCTAGTGACTCCAAAAGGAAGATTCAACATTATGGTAATAGAATAGTGACTTCATCCCATGCCAAAGGTTACAAAAAGGCCATCTTTATGAGGTATTCCCTTTGAATTTATTTAACTACCTTTAAATTCAGAAAAAACATTAAGGTTTGCCAATACACATCCATATTAAGGAACCTTTGCTCCTAAGTCATTTTCAAGACCTACCCCTACAAGAGGACCTTTATTAAATCCTTTTGTAGCCATGACAGCCCCTAGACCTTTCCCCTTTATGGATTTTAATGGCCAAATTCCCTTAGAACTTTCTCAATATGATCATATCCTAGTTACATCCCATAAAGGGGACCAAAACATAGAGATACCTATGATGACCAAGCCTAAAGAGCCTCAATAGGGTCAAAGCCTTGATCAAGGATCAAGCTAATTAGGTGCTTCAATGGTAAACTATGAACAAGAAGAGTGTTATGCACTCAACCAATAGGCCAGTTCTAGTTAGGCTTATATTCTATTGGCATCAAATATAAGATTAAAAAGAAGGAACATGGATGATAACCAAGAACCAGGCAAGGAGCCTCCTACCATTACTCCTTCAATATCCAAGCCAATTGCACTTGTTTCCATTATAAAGGTTCTAATAGTTCCAAAGAGTCAAAATCAATGAAATGTCTTGGTCCCTTAAAACTCACAAGCTCAAGGTATAGTTTTGGCCCCTAAAGCACAATCAAAGGTTGGTGGTTTACTCATCAACATTGTGAAACAAATGAAAAGGTCCAATGTGAGTGTGCTAATGTGGGGCATGCTCTCCATGCCTAGTCAAGTGGACATCCTTTAAGAAGGAATATCAAAGATCAATGTTGCAAGCAAAACATAAAGCAAGGAGAAAAATAACCAAATAAAGGGAAATTATGTAAAGTGGTTAAGCCTTCTCCCTTATATAATTTAGTGATCATTGGTAAATTTCTAGTTTACAATTATTTAGTGGACATTGGGGCTAGTACCTCAATAATGCTAAAGTCCATAGCTAATTAGCTTGGTCTAAAATTTGAACCCCATTCCAAAGGATTGTTTTAACTTGATGGTTCTTCTACCAAGCCATTTGACATAATTAGAGACCTCAACTTGACCCTACATGTTTGTCCTAGTGTCTCGATGGTTCAATATGTGTTAATCTTAGATGTGCCTCTTCATTTTGCACTATGCTTATCCAGAGAGTTCACAATGAAGATTGGAGGCTATATTGTATTAGATTGGTCATACATGGAATTTATAATAAGGTATGATACCAAAGTGTCAATCAAATTTGAGCCCATTGTATAATTCCACATAGAGCCCTATAGACCAGATAACATCAACATCAATTACACCATCATTGATGAGGATGAATTTGCAATGGGGAAAGATCTAAACACTAATATAAAAGAGATACCAGACATGTTCTTAGATAAACTATGGAATCATATCCATTTGGTAGATCCTTTGGGGGGTGTTGAATAAAGGGACTTGGGTGTCTACTATTTACATGAAGAAAACTAGTCCATGCCATCCCTTATGAGGCTTTAAAAATATTTTAGTGGTCTATGGAGATTCTTCTTTGATGGATCAAGGAGAAAGCATGGAGTAGGTGTAGGTGCTATGTTAATTTCCCCTTTAAATGATAAATATTTATCTTCATATAGGTTCCAATTCAATTGCTCATGTAATGCAGTAGATTATGAAGGTATGATCTATGGCCCTCAATGGGCTAGTAAGAGAGGGATTAAGTAATTACAAGTCTATGGGGACATTGAATTGGTTGTACACCAAGTTAGAGGATATAATGCCACTAATAACTCCTTAATGAGGTCCTATAAGCATAGAGTGTGGAACCTAATTGAGGACTTTGAGGCCTTTAACACACAATCAGTGCCAAGAGGCCAAAATCAACATGTTGATAGACTAGCAGCTATGGGGGCTCATTTTGATATCCTTAATGAATTGAAAAGGACCAAGGTACAACCACATGTCAAATTGGTAATAATACCATCAGTGCTAGATAATGAAATTCATTAGCAGGTCTTTGAAAGTGATAAACAAATTGCATATTTATAGTAGTAAGAACAAAAGTTCTCCATTAACCAAGGAAAATTATAGCATCAGTATGGGGATAAGATTGTTCAATTAAGGCCCAATAAGATTCCTAAATGGCTAGTCACCCTAGAAGGTCTCTTTTATGAAGGGGACCATATGAGGAAAGATAAAGCAGTGATGTCAACTAATGAAGAAAACAATGAGAGTTCTTATCCTTGAAGACAAGCTCCTCAAGCTTGGAAAGGTAAGCACCAAATCTAAAATGCATGCTTTCATAGAGATTTATAAAGAATATAAAGACATATTTTCTTGGAAATATAGTGACCTAAAAGGATTTGATCCTAAATTGACCTAACACACTCTAAAACTAGAGGCTAATGCTAAGCCTATCAGACAAAAGTAGAGGCCTATAAACCCCAAAATTAAAGAGATCATGAGGAAGGAATTGACCAAGTTGATTGAATATAAGATAATCTTTCCAATTAAGGACTCCTCATGGGTAGATAATTTAATACCTATCAAGAATAAGAATGGGGAGATCAGGCTATGTGTGGACTTCAAGGATCTAAATAGAGTCTCTTTAAAGGATCATTATCCTCTACTATCCATGGAGTGACTCCTTTAGATAGTTTTTGGTTTATAATGCTTCTCCATCTTGGATGGATATTCAAGTTATAATTAGGTGATGGTAAGAGAATAGCATCAATATAAAACTGCCTTCACCACCAAGTGGGGCACATTCACATACCAAAAAATGCCTTTTGGATTATCCAATGTTAGGGAAACCTTTTAAAGAGCAATGGACATGGCCTTCCAAGGTATGTTAAATCAAATGGTATTGGTCTACTTAGATGACATCATAGTCTTCTCTAATAAATCTAGTGAGCACATGGACCATCTGTGGTTGATATTCTAGAGATGCAAAGAGTATGGGATTTCTTTCAATCCCAAGAAATGTGTGTTATGTATGCATGAATGTAAGCTATTGGGCCACAATATTTAAAAATAAGGATTATCCATTGACCTTGATATATTAAGTGTTATCTTAGACTTATCCTTTCCAAAGGAAAATAAGGGGATCTAGAACTTCCTTAGGAAGATCAACTTTGTGAGGAGGTTCATACCTAGTTTTGTAAACCTAGTCGAACCTATCACCACCATGTTAAAGAAGAGACAAATGTTTGCTTGGTCAAATGAAGACAAGGTAGCCTTTAAATCCATAAACCAAACTATTACCTAGGCACCCTTACTCATTAATCCAAACTTCTCCAAAAACTTCATCTTGTACACCTTTTCCAATGTTGACAAGAGCTATGTTGATGTAGAAGAATGGTGAAGGAATGGAGCAACCATTTAGATTTTTTAGTCAAGGGATATAAGGATATGAGGTGAGGTACACTTTAATTTAGAAACAAATTCATATGGTCTTAATAAGCTTTAAGAAGTTTAGGCCCATGCTCTCTAATATCAAGATCCATCTTATGGTGTCTCATCCTAGAGTTAGAGACTTCTTCCTTAGCAAAGATTGGAATGAGAAGAGAACAAGTTGGATCACCAAGGTCATGGAATATGATGTGGAGATCAAGGTGACCAATTTGTCTAAATGTAAAGGCTTGTATGAGTACATGGTAGATGACCTCCAAGAAGATAAGGAAGCACTTTTGGTGATCCAAGACAATTCACAAGCAAGTGCACCTCCACTTAAAAGGAGTTGGATTCAAGAACTGACTCAATTATTGACAATTAGAGAATGACCCTAAGGTTTGGACAAAGCCAATAGAAGGTATTTTAGGATTCAATCCATAACTTATGCATTGGTTGATGAAGTTATTTTTAGAAGGGACCTCAATGGGGTACTCCTTAGGTGCATAGATGATGACTAAGTGACCAAGCTCTTGGAGCAATTTTATGATTGACCAATAGGAGGCCATTTTACACCTAGAACCATAACAAAAAAATTAATGAGGGATGGTTATTACTAGCCCAATATTTTCAAGGATGCTCATGCATGGGTTAGAAAATGCCAGAAGTGTGCTCTCTTTGTAGGAAAGTAGAAATTAGCAGCCCTTTCACTCAATCCAATTTAGGTAGAGAAACCCTTCATGGAATGGGGCTTATACTTCATAGGGATGGAAAATTTGGCATCAAGTGCAGGGCATAATTGGGTGCTTAATACAACTAACTACTTCACTAGGTGGGTGGAAGCCATTGCTTTGAAGGAGGCTAATGAGGGTGTAGTTTTGGAATTCTATGGTAGCCTTGTGACCAAGTTTGGTGTCCCAGCCACTATAATTTCAAATAATTCCTTATCATTCCTTGGCATGAATACAAGTGAATGGGATCTTATATTAGGTATCTACTTTGGCACCTCTTCCAAATACTATCCTTAAAGAAATGGACTGGCAGAGTCTACAAATAAGAACCTATTAAGGATCATCAAGAAGACTATGGAAGACAATCAGAGAACATGGCACATCAAGCTAAGGACTACCTTATGGGCTAACAGAGTGACTCCTAAAAATTCCATTAGCAATTCTCCATATGTCCTTATGTATGGAAGGGAAGATAAATTGCCTACATCTCTTGAGCTACCTACAATAGAGTTAGTCCATTAGCTTGAGTTGATGGAGAATGAGCCCATGAATGTGAGGATGATAAAGCTCATGGATCTAAAATAAACTAGGGAACTTATATTGAAATATTTTGAGTCACATCAAATTTAGTTTAAAAATGCATTTGACAAGAGATCTACAGTAAAGAGACTCAAGGAAGGGGATCTAGTCCTCAAATAAGATGCAAATAAGGCTAGACCAAGCAACTATACCAAGTTTGATATCTTATAGAGTGGTCCTTATTTGATCTATGGATGCAGGGAATAAAATGCTTTTTAGATTTCCTAATTAGATGGAGAGGTATTACCCATCCTAGTTAATGGCATTCATTTAAAGCCTTTTTATTAGAAGCATTTCATCCATTGTATCATAGTGTACATATCAAATTTGTTTTTATGTTTTCCTCTAAGTACCTTGTGCACATTTTATTTATATTATTTTTTTTCTTTTCAATAAGTTCCTTGGTTGCTTTATGTTCCTTTTCTTTTGTTCTTATTGCTTCAAAGGAGGTTCTGGATAAGGGTAACTTTATGTTATCCTCATGATCAATTAAGAGAAGACTTATGATTCCATATGCCCAATGGACTAGTTTAAGGCCATTAATCTTGCATAGTAGGCATACAACCATAGGATGTCACTACAAAATGTTGGCCCACATACAAATATTGACATTATAGTAAAGATTCTAGGGGTCTTGGTGTGGATCAGGAGGTTGAACAGAGTGCTAGATGGAATGAATGGTCTAGATATCTCATGTAGCTTTTAAAGCTTTTGAAACACTTTAAGTTAACTTAAAGTGTAGTTTACCTAAGTTCAAGAAAGTAGGTTTCCATGGTGTTCAAAGAATTCAAGAGCATGAAGCAGGTTTTGTACAAACCTTAGGAGTTCATTCGAGCCTTGGAGATTCAAGCAAAAGATCAAGCACAAGTGTAAATGAACCAGGTTGTCATCAAGATGTCATGCAAAAATGGAGTAGACTGGTTCACTTATGTATTTTATAAGTCTATCTAGAAATCCTCACAATCCAAAAATTTATAGCACCATGAAGTTCTTCATTCTAGTAACATGATCTACAAGTTTCATATCCACACAAGCTTTATAGCTCAAGTTATGGAGCTTTAAAATTGAACTTGTAGGGTAGGATGTTCATGAAAGTGTCAAGTTTTAGCTTCATAAATGATCATTTGGATTCAAAAGGTCCTTAAACTTTTTTAAGTTGATCAAGATCTAATGGTCTGCATGAGCTCTCATACTAACAACATAGATCTAATGGTGTGTGCTTGGGTTAAATAAGTCAAAAGGTCCTTGGGTTAAAATCCCTTACAAGGATACAAGTTGGGCAAGATATAATGGTGTGGGTTCATTGAGTATAGATCCAAATATGTGAGGTGAATAACAAGAAGGTGGGTTTGATCTATACAAATAATCATCATTCAATCATATGAATGATCTGATGATGAGTAGACAAAGATAAGAAAGTGGGCCTAGGTAGATCAAAGGTCCATGTTGCTTTGTACATTATGATCCAATAGCATGATTTAAAGTCAAAAAGTTAGTGGATCTAGATCAAGGGCTCGTGTTCATTTGTACATGATGATCCAATAGTGTGAGTGAGGTCAAAAGGGTCAACGTATCTTAGGCATAGGTGATATGTTTTTAAGTGGCATTAAATGTGTTAGGTTCCTAAGAAAATTAATGGTCCATGTGTATCTCATACAAGTAAATCAACAAGTGAAGTTCAAAGTCAAAAGACTAAGGGACTTTTGATAAGATTTCAAACATATGACCAGGTTTGAACTACGGTAAGCAGATCTTACAAGAATCATCATTATACCATTAGAGATTGACTAAATGCCATTAAAGGGACACATTGATATAATTAAGATGATCAATGATAAAGGGTCACCATTGAAGCTAAATAGAGACCTCTGGTTTGAATTTTTGTGGCACATAGGGTTCATTTTATAACTATGTTCATCATTATTTAAAGAAGGATCCATGTATATAATGAACTCTCAATTTCTATGGACACTCAAAGGCAAAAATAGGTTTTTTATACTTGTTAAATATCAAAAGAGGCTATACAATCTATAGGTCTACATCGATATAAGAGGCTACAAGAAAAACAATAAAGGAGATTGGTTTTCCATCTATAGAAAAGATCTAGGTCCATATTTGATCAAATATGGATGTATAGGATCATGAAGAGGGTCCTCATCCTTTAACATGGTCTTATTTTTGACAAAAAGCCACCTAAAAAGCACAAAGCCATGATTCTATCAAATCCATGAGCATGAAAGTTTTTCCTTTAGTGGGAGATGACATGAAGGATCAAAGAAAAGGTTTTGGTGGTTAGGACTTATATCTAAGTTCATTCAATGTGTCCTTAAAACTTTTAGGGACTTTCTCACTTGGTAAGCCATGATCAGTGTCTTGATTGATCAAAAAGTTGGCAAAGCATTAATTAGAGCAAAAGGTGGTAGCTCAATCTCAATTAGTGATTTGGGATAGTGTGTTCCCTCTCTGATAATGTGCTCCCACATTATTTCTCTCTCTACCTTCTCCTATATATCCTAGTCTCATTCCCATTGAGGGGGTTCTTAGCTCTTAACAAAAAATCATTCTTTTTTGGGATGAAAAGGGTGCTCATTTGATATGGTTAAATCCTATCAAAATATTGTAATAACTAAATTTTGAAGTAATAGGATGAACTCTTTGTATACCTCTTGATTTTGATTAATGCCTAGTATGCTTGTGTATGATGAATTTGTGAAGGAAATCTCCCTAATCCATTATCCTTCTGCCTGCCTCTTTAAAGGTGTTTTCAAGTTGTTTGTAAGTCTAGATTATTTTTCTATTTGAACCTCTCTTATGAAATATTTATGAAATTGGTGAGATTATGAGGTTGTGTGAACTTTAATTGTCTTATGTTGAACCAGTGTGGGTTCAAGCTTATATGAGTGTCCATTTAACTTTGGTGCATCACCCTTTTATACTTTTTAGGATCCCTTAAACCCTTTCTAACCCTTTTCCCTATGACAAGCATTAGTTTAGGTGAGCATCAAGGGAAAGTTGGCCTTCTCTGAAGGTTCAGTGCCATTATAGTGACCCATAGCTTGGGGTTATTCCCATTATGTAGCTCGATTAAAGGGAGACTAAAGAACTCTCTTCAAGGGTGTAGATTGAGCTTTAAAAACTTATCTTAAAATCAATCCCAAACTGGAAATAATGACCATTGTTTATACCACTTGGGTAAAGCACATAATAAACTATAGACTACTACTACTACAATGAGATCCAAGCGACTACACCTCAAGACAACCCATTATAGACATCCAATTCTTAACACCATTTATGTTGAAACTGTTAATCTTACTCAAATTGCATTCAAATGCACATTTTAGATCAAAATCCATAAAATGCCCTAAATGGTTTAAACTTGTCACTTACAAGTGCTAATTTAGGTCAAAGTATCCCTAAATAGGTCAACACATTTTATGGGCCAACTAACTTTGATCAATTCATTTTGATTCAAAATGATGATTTTGCCTTTTGTGCTCTAGATCACTCTTTTCTTCTAATTCATTGGTACACACCACATACCTTTGTTATTCAGTGTTGGAAACATCCTAAATGGGAATACAACTCTAATGCATCTAACATCACCTTCCATTTCCTCTCCAGTCAAATTATGACCTAGTAATATGACTTTTTGACTATTTTGATTAATTGAGGGCCAATTTTCAAATAATTACACAAATGTTGATTAACCTTGTTTAAGGCTAATTAATCCAAATCAAGAGCTTAAGTGGATTTTCCATGAGAGTTGTTGAATATTTATTTTTGAAAATTGACTCCTATTATGTGCATCATCAAGTGACCTTATTTCTTGGGAAGACATCCCTAGGCCATAAATGCCACAAATATCAAGATTATGGGTCACCCATGCCTAGTTAATGCCTCCCATGCCTCTTCAATGCCCCTTCTTCCAAGGTCATGATGAAGATAATTATGGATTTAATATTGAATATTAATATTATCCATGGCCACACATCTTAATCTTGAGATGGATGGTCATGGTTGATCCTAATGAATCTCAAAAATTTGTAAATAGAGAGGCCATGAACATCATTTCTAAGCTATTTTGGTGCAAGGTTATTATGTTCAAATATCCTCAAAGCTTGAATATTGAAAATTTATAATGTTAAATTGTTTCCAAAATTTTTTGCATTTGATCATAGATTTTTCTTGCAAGCTTCATTGATAGGCTAGTTTAGTGATTTGGAATCAAGAGCCTAGGTTTTATGGAGTGTTCTTGAGGCATTGGAGGAGCTCACCAAAACTAGAGTTACAACGATTTATATTTAAACAAAAAATCAAAGACAAATAAAAAGATAAACATAAATGAACCTAAGTTGAAATCAAGATATGATCTATCAAGACTTAAGTAGGAACAAAAATGTTTAAAAAAAAAAAGGCAAGATGCATCTCACACCTAAAGAAGATCACTTTGAAACTCTAAAATATCTATTTGGACCTTTAAAACTTGTGCAAATTGATTTTCTAACTTTATTTTGACATTTTTTTTACCACAATTTTACACAGTAACTGATGTCAATAAGAAGACTGACATCAGTTACCTGCTTAACTGATGTCAGTTAGCAAAAATGACATTGGTTAGATCTTAGTTAGCCAAAGTAATCATCATTTATTGTAATAATCGATCTCAGTCACAATTTTTTTCTTAAAACACATACCCAAGAGCTAATTTTTCAAAGTTCATTGTTTCAAACTAAAAAGAGCTTCAAAGCTAAAGGACATGCTAACAATTTTATTACAGGACCAAGCTTGATATTTGTTCAAACCATGTTTAAATCACCTTTTCATGCTTAAAAATCAATTATGAACTTTGGTGTTTAACAAATAATTTAGATGTTTTGGTGAATGTTTTCAAAGTTTGAAACTAAGACCAAGGGGTCAAATAAACACCACCAAATATTTTGCTTGGGCTTAAAATTGAATACACTTATAAATTATTGTTTGAAATAGTTATTTACTTAGGTTTTATTTGGAAAAAAGAGGAATGCTACATGTATGCTCTTCCATTCATCCCCTTTACGGAACCTTTGGAATCAAAAGTGCCATTCCTATTGTAAATAGCCTAGTCCAAGGCTTAGAAAGAATGTCACCTAAATCACTCCCCAAAAACTTGCTAAAGTTTGGGTGATCTTAAAAATGACCCTAAAGTCTTTCTATTTTATGATTTCTTTATTTTCATAAAAACTTGGCTTATGAGGGGGATGTCATTACCTCCCATGAGTTATTTAGAAAATATTTAACCCAGGGTTTCACCTCTCGGCATTGACATCATTTGACTCCTTTGGAATTACACATGGGACATATCTACATTTTGACATTGCACTCCACTGAGCAAACAGTAGGATGTAGTGGTTGTAAAAATGACTAGTCCTTTTTACAACTAGTCAATACCATGGTTAACTAATTTTTATGCTTGAATTTTTCATCATTTGATGTGAAAGTCATTGTGCAATTGATTCCCTTAGAATGATTGAAACCATGCTAGTTTAGTAGACCCCACTTTGCCATACCTTGTCAGTTTATACTTAAGACATTTTTTTTTATCATTGGCTTACTTGGTCTTGATTTGTGTCTAAAATTACTTGTTAACTCAAAGAACTTAACCAAATCACATTGTCCTCAATTTTCTTGAGCAAGGGAGGCGTTACACTGTGTAAATGTAAAATTAATCTTTTCCTTATTCAAATTGTTATCAAAATCTTTGTGTCATGTCATCCACTTTGGTGGAGTCATGCTGCCCAATTGATTCTAGATCTTTTACCCAATTTTTTTAAATCTTTCATTTATAATCCACATTCAAAATTGAACCTTTCTGAATATTAAGGGTTGGTGTGTCAAAGTGGGTTCACCATTTGTGCACTAGGCTTATTTTAACTTGGGTTCAATTTTCCATTTGGATTGAAGGTCATTTATTAAGACTCAAAATCACATTATCATCTTGGTGGACTCAAGTCATCTTGTGTATTGCTCACGTTTTGAGTCTTAGAACATATTTTATCCTACTAGAATCATGTGTTGATGTTATGTTACCTATTTGGTCTTATCTTTATACTTAGTGATTTATGTATGCTTTTACATCTTGAGTTGCTTAGTCCATTTTGTCTTCTTCGAAATCCAAAGAGATTTCCTCTAAACTTCTGGGGTCAACTTGTCAAAGTTGAAGCTAGATTTTATGGTGTGAGTGTATCACAAAGATCTAGGCTTTGGTGTATTAGTTTTCACCTTAGGTATTTGAGTTACCTTACTCTCTTCTGATCTATATGATTTCAACTTTGCCAAAGGTTGAGTAAACTCGTGAACCAAATCTTATGAATTGTGCGTGGTTTCAAACCACCCTCCCTTATAGTCTCATTGGTACCTTGGTTATTTGTTTAAAAGAGATCCAAAGCATACTATTATTGGTTACCAAACATTAGTCCAAAGTTAGTTAAACACACAAAGCTGCTCTTTTTAAAATTGACTCAAAGGTTCACTCGTAGTGGGGCCTCTTATAGTCTTAGTTATGAAGGTGAGAAATTTTATGATGGTCAAGATAACCCCATTATTTTTTATGATGTCCCCATACTAGTAAGATCTAAAGATGATTATAATGGATATCAATACCAAGAATATCAAGATGAATCCCTTCTTAGATTGATAGAATCAAGTGCTAGACTACCTTCTAATTTTCTTATAGAACAATTGCATACCTAAGTTAGAAAAGGATAAAAATGATGGAAAGAGCAATCTTTTGCACAAATGAACATACCTTTTTCCTCTAACAAAGGAAAGGAAATACAAACAGAGTCAAAACCCATGAATTTATATCTTCTAGCTAAGATCAAGATAATAAGTCAATGATATGTAGATCAACTTGTTGTAGACTTAACTGACTCCCTAGTTGCCACTTCAATTCACAATAATATGTTGAAAGAACAAGGAAATATAGTTGAAAGTATGAAACAAATATTAGATGAGGACATTACCATAGTGGATCAAGGCAATCTAAATGAACAGTTAAAGTCATAAGAGACCTTACAAAGTGTTCCATTTGATATGAAACATGCATTATTCAATCATCAAGAACCTCTTGTTACTTTAAAAACTCAGAAACCCAAAAATTTAGTTCGAATTAAGGAAATCCCTCAAGACAATTTGGCTAGTTCTTTTCAACCAACCTAAAGATTGGTAAATAAACATAGAAATTTCCAAAATCAACAAAGTGTGAAATAGCCAGATTTAGGGAATATTTTACAACCCAATAATCAATGGCCTATGTTCTCAACTCAAGCAACAAATCAAAACCAAATCATGGATCGAAAGGTATACGCTCCTTATAAATCCACACAAAATTAAGGGCACATTCTACCCCAACAACAACAAAATCAGGGGCAAATTCCACCCCAACAATAATAAAATTAGGGGCACATTCCACCCCAATAGCAATAAAACTAGGGGCACACTCCACCCCAATCGTAACAAAATTAGGGGCACATTCCACCCCAACAACAACAAAACTAGGGGTACATTCCACCCCAATAGCAAAAAAACCAAGGGCACATTCCACCCCAAAAGTAACAAAACTAGGGGCACATTCCACCCCAACAGCATTTTATCCAATCCACAAATGCACCAAACATGCAAGAATGGAATTCTATGAAGGAAATTGTCCAGAGATTGGAGACAAATAATAGAGTCAAAAAGTACAACTACCTCATTTTGAGGCACCCAATTTTGATAAATATAAAGGCAAAGAAGATTCATGTGAACACATACGGGTATTCTTATCCTATGTCAAGAGGTTGCTTATAGTAGTGAATACTTACTATGACTATTTTTATGAAGTTTAGCGGGACAAGCTCTTAATTGGTTACTTAAACTACCCAAGGGATCAGTTGTGGATTGAAATTACTTATCAAAAAAATTTGTTAACCATTTCTCATATAACATAGAACATGAATTGACCATTGTTTACTTATGCAAAGCCAAGCAGCGTGATGGTGAAAGTTTTGTTGCATATCTGCAAAGGTGGACATCATTGGTAGGCCACTTTCAACATAATTTACTAGACAAATAGTTGGCTGATATCTTTGGACAAAATTTTCATCCTAAAGTTGTACATAATCTATAATTAGCTTGTGCTAACTCATTTGAAGAAATTATTGACAAAGAAGTGCAAGTTGAGAAGGCTCTTATTATTAGGGACCTTATTAAGATCTTTGCACAAGGTCAAGCATCTAATAAAACTAAATCACCAGCTCCTCAAATAGTCACATAGGATAAGTCTAAAGGCTTTAACAAAAATAAGAACATGGTTGGAAATGGGGTGATACAAATAAGACATGTACAAATGGTGCAGGTTATCCCTCCTCCAAATGTACAATTAACTCCCTCAAATCCACTACCTGATTTTCAGAGACAACCTCCATGAAGGACATTTCATAATATTTTTAGAGTCTTTAGAAAGTTAGGAAAATTAGTTGAAATAGTGTTATAAAAGCCCATTATAGCTAATTTAATTATATGGCTAGTATCAAGGCTATTTACTCAAGATCAGCCAAAACCAAACTAGTACAAAGAGAATGAATGGTGTAACTTTGATCATGTTACTAGTCATAATACATATCATTTCATTCAATTATGACATATTATTGAGGACTTTATTGAAAGTGGTGAATTGGAAATTAAGTTGGCCCCTAATCAAGACATAAATCAGGATATGGTAATTTATAAAGACCCCTTTCCTTGATATGATCCACAACCACCAAGGAACAATCAAAATGGTCACAATTAAGGACAGAGGTAGAATCAAAACCAACAACAAGGTCAAAATCATAATGTGACAAATAGAGATCATAATGCCCATACTAATATTGTGGCTTATAACAATGTACCTTATGACTACAATAACACTATGGGATGCATTTTTATAACCCACATTTCTACTATTACTATGAAGTCGTGTGGCCAATCTCATGTTCCTCTCAACATGAGACCCATCATTATAGGGTGATCACCCTCTCCCCCTAGTAATACCATATCGGGTTCCCATCATCATGTTATTACTCCATTTGCACAGGTTACTAATCCTAAACAATAATACCTTTCTTATAAAGGTTCCTCGTTGACACAAAATTATAGTAATATGATTAGTCACTTGTGAATCACCATCCTAGGCCCTTTGCCTCCCTCATCTAATTATAATAACTCTTTGCCACCTCTAGGTTGTGTAGTCACAACTAGATGCCCATGATTTACCATTTAGGGCCCTTCACCCACTTCTTTCCATAAACCCAATGAGAACATTGTGCCAACAATTCCAAAGCCACATATTGTCCCAACAAAGGCTAGACTAGTTCAACCCACAATTCAAAAGCCTTATAGTGTAACAAATCAATTAGATAAAACCCCTATAAAAATTTCCATATTAGAACTCTTACAGACATTTGATGTCCATAAAACTATCTTCAACAAACTTTTACAAGAGTTTATTATGCCTAGTGATATAAACCTTGATCAGTTTCAGAACCTAGTTGGACATTTGTCTTCATTTTGGCAAATCAAATTTGATCAAAAGGACATGTCCACTCTCAGCCTGAACCACAATAACCCACTATACATTGAGATAATCATTGTGGATCATAAGATCAAGTGGGTTCTTATAGATAATGGTTTAGGGCTAAACATCATATCTCTTAAATTGGTGTGATGATTGGGTTACATGGATAAAGACATTTAGCCAAAAACTATTACAATCAAGGATTATGACAATGCTAAGAGGGAGTCATCCAGTATAATTTGGTTTCCAGTCATGGTTAGGTCTATTTCTCATCACACATTATTACATATTATGGATATTGAGCTTATTTATAACATACTTCTTGGTCATCCTTAGATCCATGAAGTATAGGTAGTTTTATCCACTCTTCACCAATGCCTTAAGTTTTCCCATGATGGGATCAAGGTTACTATTCTCATTGATCAATATCCATACCAATACTACAATCATATTAAAGCAGAGATTCATAAATATAACTATTACCTAGGTTCTAAATTTATTACAAAGAAGAACAAAGCCATCATTTCTTATCCATCTCCATCTAATTATATAGACCCTAGTGATCTAGCCTCCACTTCAGCTAATCAATTTCCTACAGCTCTAGAAAAATAGGTTATTATTAAAGATGCAATAATTTCCACGTACTATTTAAAGGATGTCCTCCATAGTGAAAAACTACCAAAATCCAAAAACTTCCCAGACCCTAGACCCAATCAGATTTGGCAACCAAAGAAGAAGCAACCAAAACATCCTATGGTTTTTATACATGTAACTACACCAAAGAAATATCAAGAGGCTTTTTTCGAGGGATATTGCTTATATTCGGAAGGCCTCACCAATTGTTTTTAGAATCCAAAGTATCTTATCCCTAATAGGATAATGGATCATCTTGATTGTATAGAGAAAGGCCTTGGCCCATAGGTGCAAGGAATTTTAGAACCCTTATCAGCTGAAGTCATCAATTGGAATCATGGTCTTGGATTTCAATCACCAGAGGATGACCTCATAACATTTGATAGTGACTCTTCTGAAATGACTAGTAATGAGACTCCTAGAAATGACACAACATCCCATTATAGCCTTTTCAATGAGCTTACTGATTCAGATATGTTTGATTCAAATTCCATATTGACCATAACACCTATTGGAACTTCCCATCTTAAAGTAAAATTTTTTATTATTGGAGCTTCCCATCTTGAAGCAAAAAACCCATCCTAGTGGTGCTTCCCTTCCTAAAGTAAGACATTATATATTTACCATTGGTGTTTCCCATCCTGAAGCAAACCCTCACTATAACCTATGCCTTTTCCATCTTGAACTCATAGATTGGGATCATTAAAATTTGGTCATATGCCTTAATGAGTTTCAAAATGAAGAATCAATTATATAATACATGGGCCTATGAGATGCATTCCCCATTGGTGTTCATAAGCAAGGTTTTGATTTTTCATTGAATTCTTCTACCTACTTTGGAGAATAGGAAAACTTTTTGGTCATAATAAAGAACAAACATCAAGATCTTCAAGTTAAAATCTATTTGAGGCAATTGTTGATCAGGGAAAAAGTTTCAAAAAAAATAAAATAAACCTTTGAGTGAAACCTTGTTTTAGGCACTCCCAAGTGGGAAAGTTTGCTCATCCCCTCAGGACGTAAAAAATCCATCTAGCCCAAGTTCCATAGCTAGTATAAGCATCTCTTCAAAATAACATCAAATATTTGAGCATCTTTCTCTTGAGTTTCTAGAGGTTTTTCCCAAATGGCCTTTACCTGAGAAGGCAGATTCTAATTCTTCATATTATCCAGATCTTTGGGAAGGACAATAATAAGATGAAGCAGAGGATCATGACCATACATTACCTATAATTCTAGAATATGGATCCACACTCCTTATGGGGAGCACAAAAGAAGTGAATTTAGGAGCCCATGAGGATCCTAAAATTGTTTATCTTGGAGCTTCCCAAACTGAAGTAGAACGTGAACATATTATATCCATTCTTAAGGATTATATAGACATATTTGCATGGGCATACTCTGACATGCTAGGTTTGGACCTAGATTTAGTTGTGCATCATCTTGTTGGGCACACAGATGTTAAACCATTCAATAAAAATTTGAGAAAGACGCATCAACACATCACCCTTTTGGTTAAGGCTGAGTTATAAAAGTTGTTAGGAGCCAATTTTATCAAACCATTGGACTACTCTAAATGGATTTCTAACATAGTACCAGTAAGTAAAAAGACCCCAGATATACGTGTTTTCACTAATTTTCATGATATCAACAAAGCATGCCCTAAAGATGACTTTCCTTTACCCAACATCGACATGATTATTGACTCAACTGTTGGGTATGAGATGGTATCCTTAATGGATGGATTTTCCAATTATAATCAGATCAAGATAGCCCCTAAAGATCATCATAAGACTGCATTCACCACTCTATGGGGGATATTTTGTTACCAAGTCATGCCATTTAGTTTGAATAATGTTGGAGCCACATATCAGTGTGAAATGACTATCATCTTCCATGACATGATGCATGAAATTATTGAGGACTATGTTAATGATATAATAGAAAAATTGATAACAACATCTAGACACCTTAACATTCTATGAAGAATATTTGAGAGGCTTCATGCATATAAAGTCTGCTTGAATCCTAAGAAATGTGTCTTTAGAGTTACATCATTAAAATTGCTAGGGTTCATTGTATCATAATGAGGGATCGAATTTGACCCTAAAATTTTCAATACTATTATGGAAATACCTCTACCAAATAGTCTTAAATAGTTACAAGGTCTACAAGGAAAGGCCCAGTCTATATGCAAGTTCATTTCTCAATTGGCAGATACATGCCACCCATTTACCCACATCTTAAATAAAGGGGTAACATTTTAGTGGGATGAATATTTTCATATAGCATTTACAAATCTTAAAACATACTTGGCTAATCGATTAGTCTTATGACCTCCAAAACAAGGAAAGCCACTGCTTCTTTATATATCAGCCATGGAACATGCATTGGGGGCACTTTTGGCTCAGCATGATGATCATGGTAAGGAACATGTGGTTTATTATTTAATCCAGACATTGGTAGCCTATGAACATAATTATATGCTTGTTAAGAAGGCATGTTTAGCTATGGTATTTGCCACTTAGAAATTATGACATTATATGCTAAATAACAAAAATATTGTTATCACCAAGGTAGATCCTCTCAAGTTCCTATTATCTAAAGTATCTCTTCAAGGATGCATGGCTAAATGGATTATTATCCTTAGTGTGTTTGATATTGAATACCAGAATCAAAAATAAATCAAAGGATAGGTTCTTGTGGACCAACTTGCAGAAGCTCCTATTATGGCCACTCAACCTCTCAACTTCGACCTTCTGGATGATTTTATCATGACGGTAGAATAAGTATCACAAGAACCTAAATAGTGGATGCTCTATTTTGATGGATCCTTCACATCTCAAGGATATAGAGATGTTATATTATTGATCATGCCAAAGGGGGATTTGATCCCCAAAGCATTCCATATACAATTTTAGTGTATAGATAATATGGTTGAATATGAGCCATTGGCTATAGGGATCCATCTTATCATATAATGGGACATTCAAAGATTAAAGGTCTATGGATATTTATAGCTAATCATAAATAAAACAACTGAACAATATCAAACAAAAGATGATAAGCTTGTTCCTTACAAGCAAATTGTCGATGATCTCAAAACACATTTTAAATCTCTATAGTTTGAGCAAGTTCTATGAGTTAACAACAAATCTATTGATGTCATGGCAACAATCGGTTCCACGATTCAAATGCATGATAATGCTAAAGAGTATCAATTCTTGATTGAAAATCTTCTTCAGTTGGCACATATTCTATCAGATTCAAAGAGGATATGCATCATTTCTGATCCTAATCCCTCACCTGAGCTACCATGGTACCAAGATCTTTATAACTATTTCCATAGTCATGTATTTCCCACCAACCTTTCCAATACCCAACAAAAAAATTTCCTTTATTGCTTAACATGTTATATCCTCTTTAGAAACATGCTTTATCAAAAAGGCTATGATGGAATGCTTCTTCATTATTTATCTTTGAGAGAATCCAAGATGGCACTAAAGGAGGTTCATGAAGGAATGTGTTGGGACCCATACTAATGGTGTAGTCCTTGCAAAGAAATATCTTAAAATAGGCTATTATTGGCCCAAAATGGAGACAAATACTTGTAATTATGTAAATAAATGTGTTCTTTGTCAGTAGTATGGTAACTTGATACATGCACCTTCCTTAGCATTATAGCTAATTACAATACCATGGCCATTCTCAATATGAGGTATTGATCTCATTGGAAAAATTAACCCAACATCTTTAGATGGTCATAAGCACATTTTGACTGCAACCAAGTACTTTACCAAGTAGATTGAGGCCATTCCTCTCTCTTATGTTACTGGGAAACAAATATCCAAATTCATTTATTGCCATATCATCTATCGATATGGCATCCCAACCCGTATTATATCTGATAATGATGGATCCTTTGTAAACCAAGATGTGAAATCTCTTTGTGAAAAATTCAAGATCAAGCACAAGAAATCCACTCCATATAACCCGTAAGGAAATGGACAAATTGAGGCATCAAATAAAGCCATTCTAGCCATCTTAAAAAATATTGTCAATGATGTTGGTTGTAATTGGCACTTGCAACTCTTTCCTACCTTCTGGGCTTATAAAACCAATCATCACACCCTAATTAGAGCTACTCCATACTCCCTTGTTTTTAGAATTGAATCTATCATCTTGTTCAATATTGAGATCCCATCATTAAGAATATCACTGGATCACATTGAAGTTGATGAAGACTATAGAGCCTTATGGCCGCAAGAACTAGAACTTTTGGATGGTAAGCATTTGGCTACCCTAGAAAACTTGTAGGCCTATCATAATAGATTATAGAGAAGCTAAAACAAACATATTCTCCCTCAAGAATTTGAGATTGGTGACTTAGTTTTGAAAAAGAACCAAAAGAACATGAATTCTAAACCTAAAAAGAAAGGAAAGTTTTAGCCTAATTGGTTAGGACCATATATTATCACAACAAACTATGGATCAGGAGCATATCGACTGGCTAAACCTAATGGTGAAGAAGTTTTAGAGCCCATCAACATCATACACCTTAAGAGATTCTACACATGAGCAACTTTGAACCATTATCTATAAGACCCCTAACTTGGGGGCAACTTGTGTTATCATAATTTTATCCCACCCTTTTATCTTACCTTGAACATATTTTATACTACCGTGGTCCACTTTTCATGAATCTCGATAGTAAAAGCTTTGAACACTTGGCACTCTCAACACATTCTTCATCCCATTTTGGATTGCTCTCTTCAAGAAGCATATTCTTTGTTTTGTCTAGGACATGTTATAATCTTGAACACTTTTTATCCCTTGACCAATTATTATCTCGATTATGTCTTATGAACATTATGAACATCTTTAGCAACAGTTCTACAAAGTAGTTCAACCAGGATAGTCTTGTATATTTTTTAGACAAGTGAAAAACCACATATTCTTAGTTCAATTATTTGATACTCTTTCTTGTTTTATCAAGAACATCACTCTCACCAATTTTTGAGCATGGGCAATTAAAACCAGCTTATCTGTCTTATTAGAACCTCTACTCTTAAGATGTGCATCTCCTCGACTAGATGGTCCCACTTGTATTAATTTTATCCTAAAAACACCAAAAACATTAGATATAATTTGAAAATACCAAAAACATCAAAACATGATCCACAAAAGAATAAAAACATTATCTCACACTTCTATACATTTGTACATTCTCATTCCACCATGCTACGCACTTGTTGTTTTCTAAGATCAGTCTTTCTCATCTCATCAGCTTCTTATTTGCTAGACCATTCTCATTTGGTTGTTGTATCTTCCATTTCTTATATAACATTAATCATGCTAGTCTGATCATCATTTTTCTTCTCTCTCATTTCCTAGAAGAACTACATTTGGCCTAAAGTTCATGTTGGAACATGCATCCATGGAACTATGTAGGTTGCATCCACTTGTCTTATACATCTAGAATTAGCTCGAATAATACTTTCCTTTTCTTCTCTTCCCCCATTTCTTTTGTCATTATTCCTTTTTAATTTGGGAACAATTTTTATGTCATTATTCTTTTTTATGATGTGGTGGAAAGTAATGCCTCTACCACACATGCATGAACATTTGTCTTTAAACCACACTAACTTGGTTTTTATGTGTGTGTGTGTGTGTTTATTTTAGTTTTATTGGTGTTTTGTTGTGATTTCAAACCTCTAATTTTATTTATTATCCTTATTCTTACTTCTTGTCTCATCTTGGTCTTGTGTTTCCTTGTTTGTTTTTACTTATCTCTTTTGTGTTTCTGAACATCTTGATGATTCACATGGATCTCGATTGTTTATATCTTGATCCTATGTTATTATGTTGTTCTTGGATCTTTTTGTTTATTTGATTATTATTGGTGTCTTATTTTTTTGTTTGATTTTGCTTTTTATTTTACGTTCAAGAATGCCTTGATGGTCCCCATGGATCTTGATTATTCATATCTTGGTCGCATGTCATTAAGATGTTCTTGCCTTTTGTTTTTTTTTTAACATTTTTGTTCCTAATTAAGTCTTGATACATCATATCTTGATTTCAACTTAGGTTTATTTATGTTTATGTTTATTTTTATCTTTGCTTTTTTATTTAAATATAAAATGTTGTAACTCTGGTTTTCGTCATTATTTTAACATTATCCTTAGTTATAGATATTCACATTTGAAGTTTCTCAACACACCTGGAATCTTATGTCATTATAAGTTATTCATAATTATGATGCCTAATTTATTTTTCTATAGCAAGCACTTTTTTCTTAGGTCTCAAAGTCTTAACATCAACACCATCTTCAATGAAGGATTCTCAAGAACACTTTACAAAACCTAGGCTCATGATATGGAATTAGACATCTAGGTAACATGCATTTTAGCACTCAACTTTATGCCTAGACATGCATCTCTTCGCATAAATTGTGATTTTAATCAATTCTTGGTCTATTTTCATCATTTCTCATTCCATTCTGTCCCAAACTTGGGTGAACTACATTGGCTTGAAGTTCATGTTGGAACATGAGTCCATAGAACTATGTAAGTAGTAGTCAATTTCTATTGAGGTCAGCTCAACTATCTCCATTCTTATTTTCATCTCTCTCATCAATTTGAGCATTCTCATATGCTTGGTTTTATATGGATTTCTAATCCATTACACCATCGCATATATGTTTGCATCCACTCACTTTAACCTTTCTTTTTGGTTATATCTTTGAGTTATTTTTTCTTGCCAATTACCCATGCTGGGGCACACAATATGAACCACATCTGAATTAAATCAACTCTACAGTGGAAAAATCATTATTTATTTATTATCAATGATCAAAATATGCCCTACTGGGGTAAAATTATTTTATCACGATCAAATCTACTCTACTAGAGTGATTTTTATTATATTCTCTTTAGAGACCTGTGCTTCCCTTCCTAAATAAAAATTTTCTCTCTTTTCCTCTAATTTTAAGTTATCCACATTAAATCCCATGATGGCAATATTTAGTTTTTAACTTATCTTGGTATTGATCAATATCGTAAGTGCGCAGCTTATACTCTCAAATTGGGTACATTTACAGTGTGTCCCTTATATTTATGTAGTGTACATTTCCCATTCCCCCTATATTTGGGGCCTATTATACCTCTCATTATATTCTGATCATTGATGGTAATCACGTGTGAAATAATTAGATCATTTATATGTCATATATTCCATGGGTTAATCTCTCACTTTCTCTCTCTTTTCAAGAGTTCATCCTTCTTTTTCATCCTAGTATATCCTCTTGAGGGGGCATCATGGACATCCATCTAATTTCTTCTTGACAACTCTTTTCTCTGAAAATAATTTTCTTTGCTTGAATGTCATGCTATGCCTTCTCAAATAGGGGCAAAATGTAGACATTCAATTCTTAACACCATTTATGTTGAAATTGCCAATCTTACTCAAATGCACATTTTAGGTCAAAATCCATAAAATTCCCTAAATTATTCAAACTTATCACTTACAAGTGCTAGTTTAGGTCAAAGTATCCCTAAATAGGGTAATGTATTTATGGACCAACTAACTTGATCAATTCATTTCAAGTCAAAATGATGATTTTGCATTTTGTGCTTTGGATCACTCTTTAATTCTAATTCATTGGTACATGCCACATACATTTGTTATTTGGTGTTGGTAACATCCTAAATGGGAATACAACTCCAACACATCTAACATCACCTTATAGTTCCTCTCCAGTCAAATTATAACCTAGTAATATGACTTTCTAAGCATTTTGATTAATTGAGGGCCAATTTTCAAATAATTGCACAAATGTTGATTAACCTTGTTTAAGTCTAATTAATCTAAATCAAGAGCTTAAGTGGATTTTCCATGAGAGTTGTTGAATATTTATTTTTTAAAATTAATTCCTATTATCTGCATCATCAGGTGACCTCATTTCTTGGGAAGACATCCCTAGGCCATAAATGCCACAAATATTAGGATTATGGGTTACCCATACCTAGTTAATGCCTCTCATGATTCTTCAATGCCCCTTCTTTCAAGGTCATGATGAAGATAATTATGGATTTAATTCTATATATTAGGATTATCCATGGCCACACATCTCAATCTTGAGATGGAAAATCATGATTGATCTTGACTAATCTCAAAAATATATAAATAGAGAGGTCATGAAAATCATTTCTAAGCTATTTTGGTGCAAGGTTATTATGCTCAAATATCCTCAAAGCTTGAATATTTCAATTTTATAATGTTAAATTGTTTCCATAAGGTTTTGAATTTGATCATAGATTTTACTTGCAAGCTTCATTGTTAGGCTAGTTTAGTGATTTAGAATCAAGAGCCTAGGTTTTATGGAGTGTTCTTGAGCCATTAGAGGAATTTACCACCATTGTTGACAAAGACAAGGATGCTTGATCAAGGGAGAACATGTTTTTGAGCCACATGGGTATGGTGAATCCATTTAGGAAGGTAATATGGTGTACTTTATTTTATTTGCTTCTTGTTATCCTTTTCAATTCTCATAGGAATAGATAGGATTGGTTAGTTATTTCTTTATGCATGTTTCATTATTTATGTACTAATGATTGACTAACTTTATTTGTAATCCTCTCTACACCCATATCATCTTAGTCTAGTGTTCTTAGGCATGACTACTAATTTTCCCATAGTTAGTCATATAAATTAGTCATATAAACATGGAATCATACGCTCATATTCAAGAAATCATAACCATAACAACAAATTAATACAATGCATATAATTCTATCTTAACATCATTTGCACTATCAAGATAGTATGCATGTCTAAATGATATCTTACCAAATGCTACAACACATATTATTCAAGTAACAACTAATACATATATAATTATTTAGGTGTGGGCCAAATATAGTATGTACCATCCAAGTACTTTTCATACTATATAACTCTATGACATCCCATACTACCATAGCTCATTATGCCCAAAGCACTATACTCAACATGAACAACCAATCTAACACTGGAATCATTAAACCAAAAAATCAAGATTATACCACCTAGGTATACCCTAGATTGAATTACATAATAATAATCAAATGAAAACATAAGCTCAAGGCACACATCACGATGCACTATATTATTCTATAAATGTCAAATCATTGCATATAAAATACTCTCACAAAATACAATGAACACAATTTTTCATCTTTTTATGATGTTGCATTTATGACTCTACTAACATGTTTTCCTAACATAATTGTGCTACATATAAATACTATTTTATCATTTCTTTTTGAAATAAGTAAACATAGCATTCCAACATAAGTCTTCACATCTACCGTATTATGATTCTTATATGGGAATATGAGGCAACAATAAATTTCCATCCAACATTTGATCTTGCATTAAATAGAAATCATAATCTCTTTTATTTAAATGACTTTGCTTTGTTATAATATAGAATAATCTCATGAAAATCATGCTCATTAATTAATAATAATATATAATCTAGTAATCCAATTCCATTCAATCCATGATATAGAATTTTGAGGCAAAGACAAATTTCAACTAAGCATTCAATCTTGCAAATAAATATATGTTCATTTAAATGACTTAGCAACTTCTTAATAAACTTCAATGACTTCTTAAAATATTTTAGCAACCTCTATATTTAGACATGGCATTTTATCTCTATGGCTTGGTGTCACATAATAATGACTAGGCATTTTACAATTATGTGTCATAATGTTTCAGTTCACTTTGGCATTTCAATTAAGTGAAAAGGCATTTTATTAAAATGACTTAGCTTCTGTTTATCTTAAAACTCAACACTTTTACCAAAGGTACAATGCTTTAAAAATTTTGGCCTCATAAATAAAGTGACTCAGCATTTAAAGATTTTGGTTTTACCATTTTTTTTAGTGACTAAAATGCCTGACTCAACATAAAATATGTGGTGTTTCAATATAGATACTCTGTGTTTCACAATGTTTCAATAACTATTGAACAATTTAACTCATTAAAAACTCAGCATATTATATTATTTCAACCCAACACTTTCCAATATATTTAACTCAGCGTTTAATTATAGATTCATCATTTCAAAGGTAACTCGGCATTATAATAAGAGGATTTGGAAATTCATTAAATATGGTTAAATCAATTCAAAGCTCAATGATTCTATATTTACTCTCAATCATGATTTATATTTAGCAATTCAATTAAATGACTAGGTGCTTTTAATTCTTTTGACCTAGAAATTGCATGTTATTATCCTATTGTTGCATGTTTACACTCTCAATAATTCAATGTTCTATTTTAAATGACTTGGCATCACATGCAAAAGACTCAGATATAGAGAATCGTGTAACATTTTATTGACTTTAGCTATTTACTTTTGGCTCAGATTTTCATTTGTATTTAACTCAACTTGCAGCCATTAAACTTTACATTAAAGGATATGACTAATCATTCCAATTTACTTGGCATCACATTAAATAGACTTTAGCTAATATATATGTTTATTCTCAATGCTTTACAATAATATAAAACTCAACATTTCAATAAGGTATTTTCACATGCATAGAGTTTTATTTATATAATTTGGCTTTCTAATGACATAGCCTAGCATTTTCATTAAACTCAGTAATCTTAGTTATTTTTCACCTTTTATTTACTCAGCAACTTCAACAAAGTGATCTGGCACCCATAAAAGGACTTTTACGATCCTCAGCTTTTTTATTTATTAACCCTAGTGCTTAATAAGATATACTCAATTACATTTTATTCCAAATAAACTTTTATGATTTCATATATTCTTCTATGATTTCATTAATAAGTGAGTTCACTATCTATCTTGGCATCCAAGTGAATAGATTGGGTATTTCCTAAAAAAACTTTTCAATTTGTTAAGAAGGCATTTCAGCTATATACATGGCTGGACATTTTAACTTTTTGGCTTGGTGGTTTAATAATTAACTTCCATTTCAAAAATATCAACAACTCAGCGATTTACATTTTTACACAGTGAAACCTAAGTAGTGACATTAATTTAAAACTTATAAAGTTTCAATTCGTTCAATGTGTAATTAATATGCCCAACATTTCAATAAAAAAACATGACAAACTGTTCATAAGACTCCACATTGGATTTACATGTTCAATCTTAAAATTAAATATTTATCCCTTTGAATAAAAATGACATCAATGAATCTCATTGGCTCAGCTATGCTATTTTAAATACCCATCAATTTTTTTCAATGACTCATCCTTTTATAATTTATACTAGTGACTTAGTTGACTCAGCGTTTGCAATTTAAATTCGGCATTCAAATTAGACACAGGGTGTTTCTTATTAATGATTGGGCATCTTGTAAAGGTGACTCATCATTACAAATAATGACTTGGCATTCCATCTATTGGTTAGTAATTTTAATTAAATCCATCTTCTATTTATAAAATGAATGTCTATAAAAATGCTAGTTTATATCATATCATGCCAGTCTATTATTAATGAAACTCAGATCAAGAAAATTATAAAACAAAAAATATTTAAATTAAAGTGCAGGATCTATGAATGGGATGCTAGCCAAAATACAATATTTCCTATAAATCTCTAAAACTCTCAGAATATTATAAACCCATACTATATACACACAAAATTATAAATACAGAACCGACCTTTGTACTTGAAAGATGTAGATGCCCCTCCTCTTGCTTCCTCCAATTCTCAAATTTGTCTCCTTTCTCCATTTCTTCAGACCCCTATGTGTGTGTCTCCCTATTTTCCCCCCTTTAAAAACTCTCAAAGGCTTTATTTATATATTTCACTCTCCTAAATTTTTTGCAACACCCTTGCATGTAAATTCTCCATTGATTTTACCCCCATACATGCCAAGTTAACTCAAATTCTAAATTTAATAACTAGAGTTAAACTTTTCTCCATGTCTTAGTCAACTCAACTTTTTATTTCTGTAATCATTATTAAAAACATGCCATTTTAAATGACTATGCCCCTTGTCCTTATTTATCCAATTTTAAGCTTAAGTTGACTCAATAAACAATAATATCTATTTTCCAAATTTTCAAGTAAATTTCATGCATGCATATTCAATATTACATTATCTCTTCTTTATAATATTTAAATAATTTTAATTTCATGCAAATAATCATTACTAGGATAATTACATATTTATCTAATAACTATTTAGTCATTAATTATTTTTATTTACAAGATAATTGTATCTAAAATAATAATACCTTTTTAGTAATTGATAATTATTTTCATAATTTAAATTTAAAAATCAAATCAATTATAAAATAGATCTAATGCATACTAAAATTAATTCCACACACACAATATAATCATGAGCAATACGAACTAACATTTTTATGAAAATATCATTTAAAATCTATTGTGTGTGTACAGGGTTACTAACATTTTTCACTGATATTCCCTCAATCACTCCATCTAGTTTAAACTCTCTGATGTTGTTCTCCCTCATCAATATCTGAGGGTAGGACCTATCCTACATCCACCTCAAAACATGTAGGTATTTAGTCTAATTCATCATAAATATTACCGATGATGCAAAAACTAATAAACACATATGAACAATGTATAAAATAATAACATAAAATTATCATAACATGTATTCTAATCAATAATATTACTATCCCATTATAGTATATGTCATAAAGCTCAAAATCAAAGCAATAGTAATCAAATTTTAACTATACTAATCAATAGATTAAAGGTTATTAATTATAGGGTGAAATCAGGATGTGATAGTAGCCCAAACATAAATGGCTCAACCACTGGTACCTTAGCCCCATACTGCATAGACCCTGAGGTATGATGTTAGTAGTATCCTAGAGGAAAGCCTAGAGTAAGGCTCCTATAAAGTTCCAAAGTAGGTTCTTCCCCTCACTCCTATCGCTTGTCAAGTTCCTCCCCTCACTCCTACCACTTTACAACTCCCTCTCATGGTGCCACTCATTTCTTCACCCCTTCCATAAGCTATTCAAGTGGTGCCTCCTCTCTTCCCTTTTATTCCCCCTCTTTTGTTCACCCAAGTACCCTTAGCCTCAGTCATCCTAAACATCCTCACTTCCTCATTTCTATCTACTCCATCCATTTTCCAACCTAGAACCTCATCAGTACCTCCATTGGGTATGCCTCAAATCTTGGTACTTATAGGTGCACTTCCTTTGATAATCATAGCTATAATCTTTGGGAGTACACCTCAAGTGGATAGAACCATCCTGACACCCCCTTTGGTCATCTTGGCACCTCTTTTGGTAATCCAACAACCTCCACAATTGGCCCCTGCAGCTCCTACTATCTCTATGAGTCCTTATACCATAACACCTAGGGCTAACCCAAATAAAAGAGATAAAAATTAGAAGGTGACTCACCCTCAGGATTTGGTCCAGATACCTTATACTCTAGCCTAAACTCCTTCATTGGCATATATGGTTCCTCTAACACTAGCCATAACATATTTATGCATTACTCCCCATCTCCCCCTTTCCATCACCCTAGACGCCTAGGGATTTGGTTTCAACCAACCAATTTCTTCCCTTTTGATGAATATACCTCTCCCTAGAGTCATTTACCCTCAAGTGGGAATGACCTAAGATTATTGGTGGACATAGATGTTCTTATAGACCTCCCCATTTGTCCTTCCTCCCTTTGCTCCCACGCCCCCTCCTCTTCCACTTATTTCCTCATCACACCTTCCACTTTCTCCATCTCCCCTCCACCTCATCCTCTACCCATCACCACCAACTCTACCACTCCTCCAAAACCTCTTAGAACCTAGGGGATGGTCCTAATGTTACAAGTGCTTAAGAGGACAATCCAAGGTGACCTAAAATGTAGTGGAGTTTCGACCATGAAATAGGGAGCATAAAGAGGACCCTCATGTATAAATTCATCCAAGAGGGGAACTTGGTAGTTTGGTAGACCCAACAATATTTTTTCTCCATAACTAAAGTGAAGACCTTTATTGGTGATGAAAATGTAGCTAAGGATCCACATTTCATTTTTCAAGTGACCCGTGACATGTTGGAAAAGATCCTCAAGGATATGCAAAATCAATTCTAGACCCTAGAGTCCTAAGAAATGAGTTCCTTCCCCACAAGGATAATTAGGAAGGACAAGGATGCCCTATTACTCCTCTTCTCAGTTTTAGTGAAGGTGGTGGAAACTATGGTAGAGACCAAAGTTCTCATCTAGTGAACTTAGGCTTATCTAAAGAAGATAGCATAGATTGATGTAAAATGCAAGAATCTCTTAGTTATAATCAATAACAGCATGTTCCCAAAGTTGAAAATGATGCACACCTCAGACTTGGGGTTGTATCAAATGTATGTCAAGAACATGAAAATGTCTATAGAGGAATGGATGGATATATCTCAAACCATGACAGGACCCTTGGAAGATGGTAGGATAAAGATATTAGCATACTTCAAAAAAATCAATATCTCTATGTTGTTCTACCCAGATGGCACCCTATTAGACAAGGGAGATTTTTGAATCCACCTATGTCACTTTGACTAGGTCATGAGGAAAAAGGTCACTAAGGAAAATGAGTAAGGGGACCAAGAAATTATTGAGCTTTCAACATAGTCCATAATGAGCATCAGCCAGGTGTTAATGGAGGCTCCCTTCTAGGTGTATCAAATACTGGTAACCCAAGCCAAGACAATATTTAGAGAACCCCTTATGAACCTCACTAAGCTAGATTGATATTTTGACCTCATGGTAGTTGTGCTAGAGCTAGGGATGTAAGGTCCAAGTAGTTAAGAGTTGGATCCTCATAGCTACCACTGTATATCAATTGAGTGGTCACCCACATATATTTTTGATGGCTTGAGGGGATTTTATTTTATTTTTTTAATTATATGGTTGTAACTACTAAGAGTGGATATCATGGACCAAGATGGAAATCTCACGCTATTTAGAGGTGAATCCCATCCTTATCTATAAAAGGCATAGTTGTATTGTAATTAAAGGGTTGATTAAATTTTGCTTGAAAGTGTTGTCAAATTTAAGCCAGGATTTTACTTTCTTTCTCCTTCAATGCTTCAAATTATAAAATTTGGCCATGATTGATTTGTTGTAAAAACACTTGTCTTGTAATGAATGTAATTTAAATTTTATGCAAAATGTTTATTATGTGTTTCAAATTATCTTTCATATATTAATCAGACTAACACCTTGCCATTTAAAATATGCTAAGGTTACAATGTGCTTGTCTATTATAATCCCTTTGTGAACTCATTCATTTTTCTTCTCATAGTACTGATAATTTGTGTGTTTGTTAAGGTGTGGAGCCTAAAAGCTTCACATATGAGCACATTACCAAAGTTGCAGGCTTACACAGTCACCGGCGTCGGTCAGGAGTGACCGACGTCGGTCTGGTGCAGTTGAAGAGACGCCGGTGTCGGTAGAGGATCGGCCGACGTCGATCACATGCAAGTAGGTAGGAACCGGTGTCGGTTACCTGTGCGTCCAGAATGCTATTTCCAAGGACAGAAGCGAGTGTTTGCATGATGAGTTTAAGTCTTAGTCTTAAGTTCGCGTTTCTATTATTAGTAAGATTGTTTTTAGAGCCCTTGTTCAAGAGGCTTAACTGTTGGTTGTAAGTGCATGCGCAAGTTTCCTAATTCTATATGTAGAATTAGATCTTCTTAGCTTTGTGTGATTATTGTAGTAGTTCATTGTATGTGAATGTTGAAGAACAATATAGAGTTGTATCAATCCAGGTTGTTGGAATTGATTGTACTTGAGAGAGAGAGCTCTTAAGGGATAGAGATCTAGAGAGAGATCGTGTGCATCTGAGAGAGGTGTGGAAGAAAAAAGTTTCTTCAATTGTATTCCTTTTGTAAAGAGTTTAATACAAGTTTTTAGGGTGGTTTCTTGTATCTCTTGTTCTTTGCTATTATCTAATTCTAGTTACTTATCTATCTGATTTAATTCTGTGGTTTATTGCTTTCATAAGTGTAATCTATTGTTGGTTGATCCCCAACAAGTGGTATCAGAGCCTTGGTTTTAGGTTTAGAGTTTGAAATCCAATAATTGGCATCAAATCTCAAGTTCACTAACAGGCGGTTTAGATTTGTGTAGTGTGTATTGATTACAGGTTGCTCACAGGAGTTTCTGTAGGGATTTCTATTTGAGTGAGAGAAGCAATGGAAGATGAAAGTAAACTGAGAATGGAGAAGTTCAATGGCAAAAACTATCAACATTGGAGAATGCAGATAGAGGACTATCTGTATCAGAAGGATCTATACTTACCGTTAGGTGAGATTGCAAAGAAGCCCACAGACATGGAGGATGAAGAATGGCAAGTTCTTGATAGAAAGGCTCTAGGGTCTATAAGACTAAGTCTTGCATCTACTGTGATATCTAATTTATCACAGGCAAAAACAATGGTAGAGTTGATGACTACTCTAGCAAATTTGTACGAAAAACCTTCAACTTCTAATAAGGTATATCTTATGAAGCAGCTATTCAATTTGCATATGCAAGAAGGTGGATCTGTATCTAATCACCTGAATGATTTCCATGGTATTGTAAATCAATTAAGTTCAGTCAAAATTGTATTTGATGATGAAATAAAAGCTCTTTTAATATTATGTTCTTTGCCTGAAAGCTGGCATAGCTTAGTAATGGCAGTTAGCAATACTGCATCTACATCAAATATTTTAAAAGTAGAGGATGTTGTTAGTGTTATCTTGAATGAGAAAATTCGCAGGAAAAGCACAGAAGAGACATCTGGGAACGCTTTAAGTTTTGAGAGCAGGGGAAGGCAAAAAGAGAAGAGCAAGAAAGGGAGATCAAGATCCAAGTCTAAGGGGAAAGGCAGATCCAAATCCAGAAATGGCAGAAGGCCACAATGCTGGAATTGTGGAAAGATGGGGCACATAAGCAGAGATTTCTGGTCAAAGCCTAAGGAGGATAATCAGCATGAAGGAAAAGAAGAAGCAAAGGTTGCAGGTATTGCATAAGATGCTTTAATATTCTCTTTGCATAATAATATAGAATCTTGGGTGTTAGATTCTGGTGCATCTTTTCATGCTACCCCTAATAGGGAATATTTCTGTGACTATATCCATGGAGATTTTGGAATAGTATATCTAGGGGATGATGAACCCTGTAAAATTATTGGCAAAGGTAAAGTGCAGCTAAAAATGTAGAATGGCAACACATGGATGTTGAGAGAAGTTATGCATGTTCTTAGCTTGAAGAGAAATTTGATTTCTGTAGGAAAGTTAGGGGATGAGGGTTGTACAGTAACTCTCACAGCAGAATCTTGGAAGGTGACCAAGGGTGCACTCATTATGGGTAGAGGTAAGAGATTAGGTACTCTCTATTTGTGTAATTGTGTTACTAACAATTCTCCTTCTGTATTATCTACTTCAGATGTGGATGCAAAATTGTGGCACTCAAGGCTTGGCCACATGAGTGAGAAGGGGATGTCAATTCTTAAGTCTAAAGGTAAGCTTTCAGATTTGAAAAGCATGGATCTAGAATTTTGTGAGCACTGTGTATTTGGAAAATAGAAAAGGGTTAGTTTTCTCAAGATTGGGTCTACAAAGAAGAAGCATAAGTTGCAGCTTGTTCACATAGACATGTGGGGACCAACTCAGGTAGCTTCTATTAGAGGATCACAGTACTATGTTTCTTTCATAGATGATGCTAAAAGAAAGGTATGGATCTACTGTATTAAGAAGAAATCTGATGTATTTGAGACTTTTAAGATTTGGAAAGCTATGGTTGAGAATGAAATAGGGAAAATATTAAAGTGCCTGAGATCAGACAATGGTGGAGAGTTCTACAGTTATAAGTTCAACTGGTATTGCTACATGCATGGAATTCGTAGGCAAAGGATGGTTCCAAGGACACCTCAGTAGAATGGAATTGTTGAAAGGATGAATAGAACAATCATGGAGTGTGCAAGATGTATGAGATTGCATGCTGGTTTGCCTTTAGAGTTTTGGGTAGAAGCTGTTGACACTGCAGTTTACCTGATTAATAGAGGACCCTCTACAGCTCTAGATGGTGGAATTCCAAAAGAGGCTTGGACAGGTAAAAAGGTAGATCTCTCTTTTCTCAAAGTTTTTGGTTGTGAAGCCTTTGTGCACGTAGATAAGGAAAATAGAAAGAAACTGGATGCTAAGTCTATGAGGTACACATTTATTGGCTATGGCTCAGATGATTTTGGTTTCAAATTTTGGAATCTAGGAACTAACAAGATAATTAGGAGCTGTGACGTTGTTTTCAATGAAAAAGTGATGTATAGTGATCAGCTAAAGAAGCTAAATCAATCTGGGCAGAGCAATAGTGAATTGGACGAGGTGATGGTCCAAAATGAGCTCATAGGAAAAAGAAATAATCATTTGCAGGAAAACATAGAGATTGACGTCAGCAGGTTAGGAATCGGCATTGACAGAATAGAAACTGAGGTCAGTCATACAGAGACCAATGTCGGCATGACAGGCACCAGCGTCCGTCAGGCAGAATCGGTGTCGGCCAGTAACAGGTCTGGAGGTGACCAAGGTTGGTCACTGTCAGAGAGTTTGGGTGGACAGCGTGTTGTGAATGAGTCTTAGACACCCATCAGGAGGTCTGAAAGGGTAAGTAATCCTCCAATTAGATATTCTCCTTCATTATTCTATTTATTGCTAACTGATGGTGGAGAACCAGAGATTTTTGAAGAAGAAATATAGGTGGAGTCCAAGAGTCAGTGGGAGCATGGCATGGTTGAAGAGATGGAGTCCTTAAGAGAGAACCAAACATGGGATTTGGTTGAATTGCCAGCTGGTATGAGAACATTGAAGAACAGATGGACCTACAGGTTGAAAGAAGGTGAGAATGGACAGATGAGATATAAGGCCAGATTGGTAGTGAAAGGATTTGCACAAAAGCCAAGTATTGATTTTGGTGAGATTTTTTCTCCTGTTGTTAAAATGACTTCTATACGGATTGTACTGTCTTTGGTTGCTGTTGAGGATTTGCATCTTGAGCAGCTAGATGTTAAGACAGCGTTTCTTCATGGAGATTTGGATGAGGAAATTTATATGGAACAGCTGAAAGGATTTGAGGTCAAGGGTAAGGAGAAGTTAGTGTGCAGATTGAAGAAAAGCTTGTATGGCCTCAAGCAAGCTCCTAGACAGTGGTATTTGAAATTTGACAGGTTTATGACTGAGCATGGCTACAGTAGGTGTCAATCCGACCATTGTGTATATTTTAAGAGATTGGATAATGGTAGATACATTATTCTATTGTTGTATGTAGATGATATGCTGGTTGCAGGATCACACATGCAGGATATCTCTGAGCTTAAGGTGAAATTAGCTCAAACATTTGCTATGAAGGATTTGGGAGTAGCAAATAAAATCCTTAGCATGAGCATTAAGAGAGACAGGAAAAATCACAGGTTGATATTGTCTCAAGAGGATTATGTGGACAAGGTGTTGCAATGGTTCAATATGCAGGATGCTAAACCGGTAAGCACACCTTTGGCTGGACATTTTAAGTTGAGTAAAGAACAATGTCCTAATTCACATGATGAGGTAGAGTACATGAGTAAGGTTCCATATTCTTCTGCAGTAGGGAGTTTGATGTATGCAATGGTGTGTACTAGACCAGATATTGCCCAAGCAGTGGGAGTTGTAAGTAAGTATATGGCCAATCCAGGTAAGGAACATTGGAAAGCAGTTCAGTGGATCCTTAGATATCTGAGAGGAACCAGCAGTAGGCACTTGTGCTATGGAGGTTTAGATATTTCTCTACATGGTTATGTGGATTCAGATATGGCAGATGATTTGGATGGCAGGAGGAGCACTACAGGTTATGTTTTCACTGTAGGTGGAATGGTGATTAGCTGGATATCTAAGTTGCAGAAGGTTGTTGCCTTGTCAACTACAGAAGCAGAGTATATTGCAGCCACAGAAGCTAGCAAAGAGATGATATGGATGACACGGTTCATGGAAGAGCTTGGAAGGGAGCATGGAAGTTGCAGATTGTATAGTGACAGTCAGAGTGTAATCCATTTGGCTAAGAACTCAGCCTTTCATTCAAGAACAAAGCACATACAGCTAAGGTACCACTTCATACGATAGGTATTGGAAGATGGTGATTTAAAGCTGGAGAAGATCCATATGGTTAGGAATCTAGCTGGTATGTTAACCAAGCTAGTTACAAAGGAGAAGTTGAATGTTCATTCAACTTCTGTTGGTATTCATGATTGAGTTAAAGATGGAGGAGCTAGAAGATGTTGCTGTACAGGTACTGGTGCAACTGTTTATCTCCAAGTGGGAGATTGTTAAGGTGTGGAGCCTAAAAGCTTCACATATGAGTGCATTACCAAAGTTGCAGGCTTACACAGTCACCGGCGTCAGTCAGGAGTGACCGACGTCAGTCCAGTGCAGTTGAAGAGATGTTGGCATCGGCAGAGGATGACCGACGTCGGTCACAGGCAAGTAGGCAGGAACCGGTGTCAGTTACCTGTGCATCCAGAATGCTATTTCTGAGGATAGAAGCGAGTGTTTGCATGATGATTTTAAGTCTTAGTCTTAATTTTGTGTTTCTATTATTAGTAAGATTGTTTTTAGAGCCCTTGTTCAAGAGGCTTAACTATTGGTTGTAAGTGCATGCGCAAGTTTCCTAATTCTATATGTAGAATTAGATCTTCTTAGCTTTGTGTGATTATTGTAGTAGTTCATTGTATGTGAATGTTGAAGAATAGTAAAGAGTTGTATCAATCCAGGTTGTTGGAATTGATTGTACTTGAGAGAGAGAGCTCTTAAGGGATAGAGATCTAGAGAGAGATCGTGTGCATCTGAGAGAGGTGTGGAAGAAAAAAGTTTCTTCAATTGTATTCTTTTTGTAAAGAGTTTAATACAAGTTTTCAGGGTGGTTTCTTGTATCTCTTGTTCTTTGCTATTATCTAATTCTAGTTACTTATCTATCTGATTTAATTCTGTAGTTTATTTCTTTCATAAGTGTAATCTATTGTTGGTTGATCCCCAACAGTGTTGGTCTATAAGTTATCTAGGAGGTTTATGTGTGATCTACTATAAACTAATAATATTGATAATTAATAAGGGTTCATAGTTGAGGCATTCTCCCTTATTTCCTCAGACTCTTCCCATTATATATTCTTGAAGGTGGAACTTTTGGTGAAACTCAATCCTTAGTGGTATAAATATGTGAGGGCACTTGGTTTGATGGTCAAGACATTGATTTCATTCTAAATCTACAATCACTCTTTCCTACCTTACCCTCCCCTCTCTTTTTGTGTTTATTTTTAAATATTGAACTATCCTTCCCCTTATGTTTAGAAAGCAGAGGAGCGTAACATATGAGTATCAATAACAACTTTGGACAATTAGAACTTTATCCAAGAATTTTGTATTGAGCTTCTAGTGGTGGCATTATATCTCTTGGAGATTATTTCACATAGACTCCATAGTTAATTCAAATACCCATAGCCATGCCCTAGGCTGATCCCAAGTTAGTCCTAAAATGAAGGACAAAAGTCCATCATTATTCCCATCTTCCTCTTTAAGAATTCTTAATCTCATGGGTATTTCAAAACTAGATTTTGGATCAAACAATAAGTTATTTTTCAAGTTTCACTAGTCCATATAGATTCATCTCCATGCAATTGACCCTATCTAGCTGATCCTCATTATAACCCACTCTGATATGGAATCATAGATCTTCTAGTAAATGTTTTCCATCGATTTTATTGTGAATATTACGTTTGAGCTTGTTCAAGTTTTTCACTAATTTCTATTTTTTAGGGTTTGGTGGGGTTTCTTGAAAATCCATGCAAATATGCATATTTGGGGTCTCAAATTGAAAGATATATAATGTCATTAGATTTATAAGGTGCCAAAACCATATATTTTACTACCCACACAATATTGTTCTATGACAGATCATTTTTAGCCTTTTTTTAGGGTTTGGAGGTATTTTCTTGGAATATATAAAAATTTATACACCTAATGACTTCTAAGAAAAACCATTTCTAGGTTTTTTTGGGTTTATCAAGAAACTAAGTGGGTCTCTTTTAGTATTTAAATAAATTTCTTCAAATTTGTAGATCTAGGATTTCTTCAAACTTGGTAGAATTTTTTGCCTACCGCACTTGTAGAGCCTGAGACCCTATTTACACACCCAATGGAATTTGTGACCCTATTTGCATTCCCAATAAAACCCAACTAGTGTGTTGCACCCCCACTAGAAATCAACTAGTAGACTATACCACTAGTAGAACCTTACCAATGTGTTGTACCCTAAGTAGACCCTGACTAGTGTGTAAGCACCTCTAATAGACTTTCACCAATGTGTAAGCACAATCGATGGACCCTAATAGGGGTACTAACATGACCTACAAACCCCAATGGTGGTGCAAGAATCCCCCTTAAACCTTGATGCTAGTGCAAGCACCCCCTATAAAACCTAATGATGGTGCAATCATTCCCCATAGAACTTATTAGTAGTGAAAATAACCCCCACAAACACATTTCCTACTCAAGCATTCTTATAGATACATCATGTTATTCTACCCTCTTGTGATGGTCTAGAGGATTTTAAATCTAAGCCAGTTTCCCCCATCCTATGCCTTATCCCTGTAGTCATGGTGTGGTCACATGAAGGGGGATTAAATCTAGCACCCAATTCTAAGTTTTGAACACACAACATTTGTCAAATTTTGCAAAGTGGAGGATTACCTTGCCATATTGAACTTCAATTGATCATAACTTTCATCCCGTTGGTCCTTTTGAGGTGTCATTTTTTTTAAAGTGCATGTTTTTTATTTCTTTGCATTGGTGTTATTCTCTTGCCTTGTCAATTTAAACCTTTGTAGATTCAAGGGGTGTTATATTACTAGTTTACAATACACACAATTCAGCAAATAATTCTTTTCTATACCATGGATCTCAATTCTATTCCACTTCTTACACCATTCAACTATCATGAGTGGAAAGTCAAAGTGAAAATACTCTTAAGGATTAAAGGCTTACACTGAATCATAATGGGTATAGAAATAAAACTGACACCTAATGTAGAGAAGGTAAAGTGGTACAATTGAAGTGACAAATCTTATGATCTATTGTGCCTATCTATATCTTCTAAATTTATTTTTCATATCAAATTTTCAATAAATCTAAATAAAGTGTGGACCTTATTAGGTAAACACTTTGGAAAATAAGACAAAATGAGGGGTAATGAGTTGGAGAATGAGCTCATTAGTTTGAGCCCATGTGAATTTGATATGATTCAAGACTTCTTCACCAAGTTCAAATCACTGAGGTTATAGTTGAAACTATATGGTAGTTATAAAAAGGGTGATCAATTAATTATTTCCATCCTTGCCAAATTGGGACCTGATTATTTTATATTTATTTCTACCTTCCATGCCACTAAGCATGCCCTTAAAACTACATGTATAATGACATCCTTAGATGACTTTGATACTGACTTGACTCAAGAGTGATACAAGCTCATTCAAATGGGTACACTAAAGTCCTCTAAATTGTATGCCTTATTTGAGAGTTATGACAAATAGAAGGCTTGCAATAGTAAGGATAAAAAATAGAACAAGAAAGACCCAGATTAAAGAAAGGGTCAAGAATCTGATGCTAAGCCAAAAACATCACAAGAATCCTCCTCATCAAACAAGAAACCCAAGAAAGAGTGAATCACAAGTGGCTATTACAAGAAATATAGCATGATGAGTCTAAATGCATGAAGAAATAGATTGACCAACTGACAAAAATGCTTAAGAAACACAATATTAGTGTCATTGATTCTTCCACTTAGAGTTCATTATCATAGGCATCTTCTAAGTCAAAAGATAGTAAGAAGGGAAAAGATAAGGGAAAATCACTTGTTATAGTTGCATCCTAACATTCCACATGGGTTAATTATTTTGGTGCATCACACCACATGGCTTCATCACATGACATGTTTGCATCCTTGGAACCTTATTATATACCTTCCATTCTATTAGGTGATGATACTTCCAAAAAAGTTAGTGGGAGAGGATCATTTGAAGTGAAAGATGGGACATTTAATTATGTTCTATGTGTTCCCTCTTTATCCACAAATCTCCTTTTTGTTTATCAGATCACTCCCATTAGTTTGAATAAGATATTTGAGTTCATACTTAATTTTGTGGTTATTAGGGAAGCTAACAATCACTCCATTGTTAATTTGGGAAAGTAGATCACCAATCCATGTTGTATAATTTCTCTCATTTTGCTCTTGATCAACCCTCTATTGAATTTCTCACTCATTTAGATGAGGTGATTAAATAACAGCATGAGCAATTTGGCCATCTCAACTATCATTACCTAGAGAAACTTAGTTGTCAAGACATGGCTTCAGGGTTACCACGAGTTAAGTTTTTTTATGGAGTTTTCCACGGTTGCATTCTTAGTGATAATCCAAAGAAGAAGTATGCCAATGGAAAATCACAAAGATCTAAACATATATTAGAGATTGTTCATAGTGACATTGCTGGCCCATTTCCAAAAAATTCATTCCATAAAACAAAGTACATGCTTACTTTCATTGATGACTATTCTAGGTACACTTGGGTGTATTTTACTAAGTAAAAATCAGAGGCCTTTGACCATTTTTAGGACTCCAAGGTTCTTGTATAAAAATAATTAGGTAAATCCATCAAGATTTTTTGCATCGATAATGGTGGTGAGTATGTTAACAACTATTTTGAGAAATTATTTACATCATAGTGGATTAAATTACAATGTATATTTCTATATATTCCTCAATATAATGGTGTTATAGAGTGCAAGAATGGATCCTTGAAGGAAAATTTAAACTATATGCTTCACTTCAAATCTCTTGCACCTTTGTATTGGGATGAGACCATCAACTATGCTTGTTACATCTAGAACGGAGTTCCTCATTAAGCATTGAATGGAGTCACTCCTTTTGAAAGTTGGAGTGGTCAAAAACCCACAATAGATAACTTTTGAGTGTTTGGTTTGCCTACTATGGATCACATTCTAAAGAAGAAATGTAAGGCATTGGAACCTCAGATTCAGTCTTGCATCTTCATTGGATATCCTAAGGGTGTTAAGGGATATAGGATTCTCCATATGACCACTCATGAGTTGTTAATTAAGAGGAGTTTTTATTTTATAGAGGGCCTTTTAGACTCCACACTTGACACCTCACATTTTTCCTTAGATGCACTAGGATTTGATGATACTTTTGACAATTCAGATCTACCTGATCAACATTTTGATGATCCTAATTCTTCTTCTAATTTTGATAATGATATTAGTGATGAGGATTCCCCTCCTCCTCCTAAATTGTCTTTAGATGATGAGGAATCCCCTCCTAACTCTCTAAGCATTGGTCCTCTTTGGGCTAGATAGACACTACGAAGTGTTGGCCAATGGGTTGACGATCCATCAGATAACAAAAAACACATATTCACAATTCTAGGATGCCCCACATGATTTCATTACATTTAATTATGACCCATAATAATTTTATGATGCATCAAGTACTCTTATGTGGGATACTATTATGGAAGAGGAGTATAGTTCCTTAAATAGGAAAAATTCTTGGGATTTAGTCCCACTTCCTAAGGGAAGAAGACTTTTTCTATGTAGGTGGATCTACCAAATAAAGTTTTTAAAAGATGGGTCAATAGACAAGTTTAGAACACATTTGGTAGCAAAGGGTTCTTCTCAAGTTCCTGACATTGACTTCACAAAGATTTTCACTCTAATTACCAAAATGAACTCAATCTAACTCACTCTCCCTATTGTCACAACACATCATTGGGATGTTCATCAGATGGATGTGAAGAGTGCCTTTGTTCATGGTAACCTCAAAGAGGAAATATACATGGATCAACCATAAGGATTTATGGAATATTATTCCTTAGTTTGTGAATTTATAAAATCTATTTATGGCTCAAACAAGCTCCCTGAGCTTGGTATTCGAAAATGAAATCCTTGCTTCTTTTAGTTGGGTTCACCATATGTCATTCATATTTGAATGACTATAGTTTGTGGAAGCATGATTCAATATTTATTCTAGTTCTCTATGTGGATGACCTATTGATCACATGGAGTTATCCATCCACCATTATTATAGTGAAAACTACTTTTTTTGAAAAGTTCTCAATGACTGGCATGGGATTATTGCACTACTTCCTTGGGATTGAAATTTCTCAATCTGAATCTAGGATAATTATTACACAATCTAAGTATTCTCTTTATTTACTTGCATGATTTAGCATGGTTGAATTTAAGCTAGTTATGACTCATTTTCTATCTAGTGTGAAGCTTGAGGCTAATTATACATATCCATTGGTTGATGCTACCTCATATCAATAACTTATTAGTATTCTCATCTGCCTTATGCACACTAGACCTAACATTTCATATGAAATGGCCATGGTCTCCAGATTCATGTAGGAACCACATGACCTACACTAGAAAATAGCTAAGTGGATCATCCACTACATTTAGGGTACTCATAGTTTTGGGATTCACTAGGGAGCATTCATAGACATTGATTGAAATATATATACATATTTAGATTGGGCTACTGACATTCAAAATCATAATTCTACTTCTAGATATAGTTTCTCCCTTGGTTCAAGTTTGATTAGTTGTTCTACCAAGAAATAGAACGTTATTTATTTATCTTGTATAGAGGTAGAATACATAAGATTTTTTAATATTGCCAATGAGGTTATCTAGCTTTAGGGGATTTTCATTAAGTTTAAAATATAGTTTCAATGAACAAAAATCATCTTATATGATAATAAAATCACTATCTAGATCTGTAGGAATTTGGTCCTTCATCAACAGACAAAACATATTGATATTTACATAGATTTCATTTAGGAGCTCATCCATAAGGTAGTCATTGATCTCCACTACATCTAAAAAATGAAGCAAGTTTTTGATATATTCACCAAACCTTTCACTAAGAGCAAGTATCTTAATTTTCAATATCTTTTTGGGGTTTGAGTAGCTCCATTTTCTTCCTCCTTTGGGGGATCATCTATCTGTAATTGGGTACCTTATCAAGCCCTTGTGTTGGGACCTAATTATTCTACCCACCTAAACTATGCTTAATGGGGGAGTGTTGGTGTAGATTTTTGTCCCACTGGGTTTTTTCTACATGGTCTTATTTAGCTTGCTTAAGTTAATAATAGGTCATTATGGTAAATGTAATTTAAGTCATTTTCTAATCATGAGTTGAGTTAATTACCTTTTTGGGTGACCTAATTCCTCACTATATAATGTATCTTCCTATGCACTTTTTGGATAATGCTCATTCATATAATTTTATTATTGTGAAGACAATATTTTTCCATTTTTTGAGTTTTTCTTCATGTTTCACTACTCTATAAAGATTCATCTCCATGCAATCAACCCTATCTAGTTGATCCTCATTATGGCCCACTCTAACAAAATCATCTATAATAAAGTAAAATATAATGTTGTAGCAGATGTACTATCCAAGAGGGATGATTCCACTAAGGCATTGTTATGTGTAATGACCATTTAGTAGGTAATTTGGTTGAAAAAGGCATGAGTAGAATGGGATAATGATAGGAATGTACATGTTTTGATTCAAAATATCTAGCATGGTGCAGACACTAGAAAACTACACACTTACAATTTTTTATGCCCAAATGCCTTGGGATCCCATAAAACTTATTAAACCTTCCCAAAACCCCTCTTAACCAACCAAATAACTATTTTCCTAGTCATAAATATCATTCAAAATCATTATTTGAAAGTACTATTCAAAATTACTATTCACCATCACTATTCACTATGGGACCCACTATCATTATTCATGATGACATGGCATGTGACATGACAAGTGACATGGTATGTGACATGTCAAGTAACATGGGAGGTGATTTGAGAGGTTATATGGCAAGTGGTGTGGCTTAGAAGTAATGTGGCTTCATGTAGGACATCATACCCCACTTGGGACCCTTCCCAAAGTGTTTGATGACCTCATTCAAACATCACAAGGACGCCCCCCCATGAAATGTGGAAAATTTATCCTTAAGGGATATTATTCAACATTTATTTTTGTCTTCTCACATGAAATTAGACTTTAAAAGAGATACCTACCTTTTTAAGACCTTGGAAAAGGCAAATAGCATCCATTTTTGACTTTTTAGCTCAAATATAGGCTCACCAACCCAAATGGGAGATTTTCCAATCCACATGGGAATCCCCACCAACCTCACCTTAGAATTTTCATCCCCCACATGTAAAATGGTGCCACATTTTGTATGCCACCCCTTTAAGTGCTTGTGTGACAGCAAGAAAGGATGGTAAAAAGTCTTTAAGTCTTATTCAAACCCATGTGCATGATTTCCATTCAAACTTGGAGACTCACCAGACCACATGGGAATATTCACCAACCTCACCTTGAATAAATCATGAGCCCACTAGGATAAATTATAATTGATTGAATATTCATCTATTTTGGCATGTTTCTTCACAAAAAAATGCTATAAATACCCCCCTCTCATACACCCAAGGTTAAGTGGCAAGTTAGTCTTTTGTTCTTAGAATATTGCCACAAGTTTTTAGAGAAGGTAATCATCTTGGAGGTCATAATCATCTTGGATATAAGAGCTCAAGTAATAAAACTTTTCCAAAATATTCAGCAAGCATCCTCAATAAGCCATCCTCAATCCTTCTTCAACAAACATCAAGGTAATTTGTATTGTTTTGTAAATTTAATTTCTTCTTTCTTAACCCCCTTTGGCCTCTTATTTCTTGACCTCAAAACCATAACCCTTTTGGACTTATTCTTCTCTTTTCACCCCTTTTCCTCTTTACCCTTAACCTCTTGTTTCTCTTTATTTCATTTACCCATTAGCCTCATCACCATTTATCCCTTTATCCCCTTTTACCTCCTTTCTTTCTCATCCCTTTCATCCATTTACCTCTTTACAATTTACCCATTTTGCCTTATTTATTTATTACCATTTTTAAAAAAATTACCATTTACCAACCTTAACTAAAACTTTATCCCTTGTCACAAGACAAACCAAACCATTTCCAAACCCAAAACCACAACCTTGCCTTCACCAATTTTCAACATTAGTATAATCAAACCAGTTGCTTTATTTTGATTAATTTAGCAAAGTATTTAACTTCATTGTCTCAAATTTAGTTACTTTTTGTTTTTAATATTAGTAATTTTATATTTTTATGAAAAATTATTTTATTTCATCATTTCAACTTAAGTGTTTAAAGCACGTGGATTGACAGCCTCCTAGAAAGCTGTTGCTTCTAAGATCTAGCTCACGCTAGGTAATCCACCCATTTACTTGTCTAAAAAACAAGTTTATTTTAGTATTTTATTATTTTTAGGTCATCCTCACAAACCAAAGAGGATCTCTCCATAATCACTTGGATTTAATGCATGCATTTTTAATAGGTTTTTCTACACACCCCTTATCACTAGTTTCTTTCTTTTCAAAGAATTAAGAAAAGAAAAAAAAATTGAGATAAACACATGGTTATAAGGCCTCAACCAAATTTGAGTGGAATGGTAATGAATTATGGTATAAATAATTCTTATACCTATGTAATAATTATAACCTTAAGCATAATATCCTTAAGGACCTTCATACATATCTAGTAGGGGAACCTCAGTATTTTTAAAAACCTATCATAGAATCAAGCAGGTTTTATTTTGGGGAGGACTCAAGTGGGATATGTGGAGAGGATTACAAATAAATTTATTCAAACATTAGTCCATAAATAATGAAAAAATCATAAAGAACTAATTAACAAAGCCTATCTATTCCTATGGGAATTACAAAGGATAGAAAGAAATCAAACGAAAGAAAGTAACATCATATTACCTTCCAAAATGATTCACCATACTTGTGTGGCTCAAAATTATGTTCTCCCTTTATCAAGCATCCTTGTCTTTGTCAAAAATGGTGGCAAACTCATCCAATGTCTCAAGAACACTCCATAAAACCTAGGCTAATGATTCCAAATCACTAAACTAGCCTATCAATGAAGATTGCAAATAAAATCAATGATCAAATGCAAAGTATTGTGGAAATAATTTAACATTACAACTTTGAAATATTCAAGATTAAAATTCATGTCCACGGCCTCTCTATTTATAGATTTTTGAGATTTGTCAAGATCAACCATGACCATCTATCTCAAGATTAAGATGTGTGGCCATGGATAATCCTAATATTTGGAATTGAATCCATAATTATTTTCATCATGACCTTGGAATAAGGGGCATTGAAGAGGCATGGGAGGCATTAACTAGGCATGAGTGACCCATAATCCTAATATTTGTGGCATTTATGGCCTATGGATGTCTTCCCAAGAAATGATGTCACTTAATGATTATTTTAATATGAATCAATTTTCAAAAAAAAAAATTCAACAACTCTCATGGAAAATCCACTTAAGCTCTTCATTTGGATTAATTAGTCTTAAACAAAGTTAATCAACATTTGTGTAATTATTTAAAAAATGGTCCTCAATTAATCAAAATGGTCAAGAAGTCATATTATTGGGTCATAATTTGATTGGAGAGGAACTGGAAGGTGATGTTAGATGTATTAGAGCTATATTCCCATTTAGGATGTTATCAACACCAAATAACAAAGGTGTGTGACGTGTACCAATGAATTTTAAAGAAAAGAGTGATCTAGAGCACTAAATGGTAAAATTGTCATTTTGACTCAAAATGATTTGATCAAAGTTAGTTGGCCCATAAAATACATTGTCCTATTTAGGGATATTTTGACCTAAACTAGCACTTTTAAGTGACAAGTTCAAACCATTTAGGGCATTTTATGGATTTTGACCTAAAATGTGAATTTGAGTGCAATTCGAGTAAGATTGATAATTTCAACATAAATGGTGTTAGGAATTAGATGTCTACATTTTACCCCTATTTGAGAAGGCATAACGAGACATTCAAGTAAAGTGACATCTTTTCAAAGAAAAGAGTTGTCAAGAATAAATTGGAATAGACCCATGATGCCCCCTCGAGAGGACATACTAGGATGGAAGAAAAGGATGGACTCTCAAAAAGAGAGAGAAAGTGAGAGATTAGCCCATGGAATAGATCACATCCAGATGAGATAATGATTATATATGTGATTACCATCAATGATAAAAATATAATGAGAAGTATAATAGGCCCCAGAGATAGGATGAATGGGAAAGATACAATCCATAAATGTAAGGGACACACTATAAATGTACCCAATTTGAGAGTATAAACTATGTACTTATGACATTAATCAATCCTAAGACATGTTGCACACTAAAATATTTCCATCATGGGATTTAATGTGGAGAGATTGGAATTAGAGGAAAAGAGATAATATTCTTTTTTTAGGAAGGGAAGCACCACTAGAATAGGGTCTCTAAAGAGAGTATAATAAGTACTCCAGTAGAGTAGATTTGATCATGATAAAATAGTTTTACCCTAGTAAGGTGAATCTTGATCATTGATAGAGAATAAATAATGATTTTTCCCCTATAGATCTGATTTGATTTGGACATGGTTAAATGTTGGGCCCTAGCATGGGCAATTGGCAAGAAAAATAGCTTAAGGATATAACTAAAAAGATAGGTTAAAGCGAGTGGGCATAAATGTACATGTGATGGTGTAATGGCTTAGAAATCCATATAAAACCAAGCATATAAGATTGCACAAAGTGATTAGAGAGATGAAAAGAAGAATTGAGATAGCTGAGCTGACCTCAATAGAAATTGAGCACTACCTACATAGTTTCATGGACTCATGTTCTAATATGAACTTCAGGCCAATGTAGTTCACCCAAGTTTGGGAGAGAATGGAATGAGGAATGATGAAAAATTACCAACAATTGATTAGAATTATAAAGTATACAAAGATATGCATGTATAAGCATAGATAAAGAAGCTTGAAATACATGCTACCTAGAATCCTAATTTCATATCATGAGCCTCAGTGTTGCAAAGTGTTCTTGAGAATCATTCATCAGAGCTGATGTTCATGTTAAGACATTGAGACCTAAGCACAAAGTGTTTGATATAGCAAAATAAATTAGGCATCATAAGTATGAATAACCTAGAATGACATAAGATTCAAATTGCATTGAGCCATTTCAAATGTGAATATCTATAATTAAGGATAAGGGTAAAACAATGACCAAAACTAGAGTTACAATGATTTACATTTAAACAAAAAATAAAAAACAAAGAAAAAGATAAACATAAATGAACCTAAGTTGAAATAAAGATATGATCAATCAAGACTTAAGTAGGAACAAAAATGTTTAAAAATAAAATTCAATAATGTCTTAATGACATGAGACCAAGATATGAATAATCAAGATCCATGTGGACCATAAGTCATTCTTGAAAACAAAAGAAAAAAGCAAAATCAAATTAAAAACCAAGACACCAACAACAATCAAATAAATAAAATGGTCTAAGAACAATGTAATAACATAGGATCAAGATATAAACAATTGAGATCAATGTGAATCATCAAGATGTTCTAAAACACAAAAAAGATAAGAAAAAAATAACAATCAAGAATACACAAGACCAAGATGAGACAAGAAGTAATAAAAAGAGAAAAAGAGAAGAAATAAAAGGAGAGGTATGAAAGCACAACAAAACACCAAGAAAACACAAATAAACACACACAATCAAAAACCAAGTTAGTGAAGTTTAAATAAAAATGTTCACGTATGTGTGATAGAGGCATTACTTTCCACCACATCATAACAAAGAACAATGACATGATAATTGTTTCCTAATTAAAGAGGAACAATGATAGAATAAATGCAGGAAGAGAAGAAAATGAAAGGGTTGGCTGAGCTAACTCTAGATGTATAAGATAAGTGGATGATGCCTACATAGTTCTATGGATGGATGTTCCAACATGAAATTAAGGCCAAATGTAGTTATCTCAGGAAATGGGATAGAAGAAAAAGATGATCAGACCAGCATGATTAATGTCATAGAAGAAATGGAAGATACAACAAATAAATGAGAATGGTTTGGCAAACAAGAAGCTAATGAGATGAGAAAGAATGATCTTGAAAAATGGCAAGTGTGTGGGACAAGATGAAATGAACTAGTGTTTCTATGCTTGTAAAATGGCAAGAATGTATCATGGTGGAATAGGAATGTACAAATGTATAGAAGCATGAGATAATGTTTTTTTTCTTTTATGGATCATGTTCTAATGTTTTTGGTATTTTTAAATTACTTCTAATGTTTTGATGTTTTTTGGATAAAATATGCACAAGGTGGGACCATCTAGTCGAGGAGATGCACATCCTAAGAGTAGAGGTTCCACTAAGACAGCTAAGCTGGCTATAATGGCCCATGCTTGAAAATTAGTGAGAATGATGCTCTTGATAAAACAATAAAGAGCAAAAAATATGATATAGAATAATGTGCAACCTGAAGTAAAATAGAACTATATACATTCACCTATCTATAATAGTGTAGCAATGGTCTAGAATTGAGAAGATGTGTATGTTCACTTATCTAAAGCTGCACAATACTATCCTGGCTAAATTACTTTGTAGAATTGCTACTGAGGATGTTCATAATGTTCATGAGACATAATCAAGATAATAATTAGTTAAGGGATAAAGAGTGTTCAAGCTTATAACATGCCTTAGACATAACAAATATTCTGCTTCTCAAAGAGAGCAATCCAGAATGGGATGAAAAATATGTTTAGAGTGCCAAGGATTCAAATCCTTTATTATCAAGAATCATGAAAAGTGGACTAGGGTAGTATAAAATGTGTTCAAAGTAGAATAAAAGGGTGGGATAAAATTACGTCAACAAAATTTGCCCCTAAGTCAGGGGTCTTGTAGACAATGGTTTAAATCTATTCATGCGTAGAACCTCTTAAGGTGTACAATGTTCATGGGCTCTGAAAGTTCTTCACCATTAGGTTTAGCTAGTTTATATGCTCTTGATCCATAGTTTGTTGTGAAAATATATGGTCATAACCAATTAGGCTGAAACTTGCCTTTTTTTTTGGGTTCAACATTCGTATTATTATGGTTATCTTTCAAAACTAAGTCACTAATCTCAAATTCTTGAGGGAAAATATGTTTGTTGTAGCTTATCCATAATCTATTTTGATAGGCATGTAACTTTTCTAGGGTAGCCAAATGCTTACCATCAAGGAGCTCTATTTCATGCAGTCATGAGGCTTTATAGTCTTCATTATCTTCAATGTGCTCCAGTGATATTCTTAATAATGGGATCTCAATCATGATCGAGATGATAGCTTCAGTGCCAAAAAAATGGAATATGGAGTAGCTCTAGTTGGGGTGTGATGATTGGTTCTATAAGCCCAAAGGGTATGAAAGAGTTACAAGTGCCAATTAGGGCTAGCATCATTAACAATCTTCTTTAAGATGGCTAAAATGGTTTTATTTGATGCCTTAGCTTGTCCATTGCCTTATGGGTTATATAGAGGGGATTTCTTGTGCTTGATTTTGAATTTTTCACAAAGAGATTTCACATCTTGGTTCACAAAGTATCTACCATTATTGGATATAATACGAGAAGGGATGCCATATTGACAGATGATATAGTAATGAATGAATTTGGTTATTTTTTTCTTGGTAACATAAGTGAGAGGAATGGCCTCAATCCACTTGGTAAAGTATTCAATTGCAATCAAAATGTGCTTATGGCCATTTGAAGATGTCAGGTTAATTTTTCCAATGAGATTGAGACCCCATGTTGAGAATGGCCATGGTGTTGTAATCAACTGTAATGGTAAGGAAGGTGCATGTATCAAGTTTACATGATACTAATAAGGAACACACTTATTTACATAATTACAAGCATCTATCTCCATTTTGGGCCAATAATAGCCTTTTCTAAGGAGTTTCTTGGCTAGGACTACACCATTGGTATGGGCCCCACACATTCCTTCATGAACCTCCTTTAGTGCTAGCTTGGATTCTCCCAAAGATAAATAACAAAGAAGTGTTCCATCATAGCCTTTATGATAAAGTGTGTTTCAAAGGAGGATATAACATGTTAAGCGATGAAGAAATATTTTTTGTTTGTTATTGTAAAGGTTGGTGGGAAATACATGACTTTGGAAATAGTTATGATACTTGGCTAAAGAATATTTGCAATTAGGAACTAATAATTTTTAGCACTATTATGAATTTGAATCATGGAACCAATTTCTTCCATGGTGTCAGTAGATCTGTTGATGACTCATAGAACTTACTCAAACTGTAGAGATTTAAAATGTGTTTTAAGTTTATCGACAATTTGTTTGTAAGGAACAAGCTTATCATCCTTTGTTTGATACTGGTTAGTTGTTTGATTTATAATTAGCTATGAATATCCATAGACCTTTAATCTTTGAATGTCCCACTATATATCAAGATGGAGCCCTACAACAAATGCCTCATATTCAGCCATATTATTTGTATAATGAAATTGTATATATAATTCTTTGGGGATCAAATCCCCCTATGGCGTGATCAATAATATGCTAGCTCCAGACCCTTGAGATGTGAAGGATCCATTAAAATAGAGCATCCACTATTCAATTTCTTGTGATGCTTGTTCTATTGTCATGATAGAATCATTTGCAAGGTCAAAATTGAGAGGTTGAGTGGCCATAATAAGAGCTTCAGCAAGTTGGTCAGTAAGAAATTGTCCTTTGATTACTTTTTGATTCAGGTACTCAATATCAAACTCACTGAGGAACATAATCCATTTATCCATGCATCCTTGAAGAGTTGCTTTAGATAAGAGGAACTTGAGAGGATCTACCTTGGTGATAGTAATAGTTTTGTTATTTATCATATAATGTTGTAATTTTTGAGTGGCGAACACCATAACTAAACATGCCTTTTCAATAGGCATATAATTATTATCATAAGCTACCGATGTGTGGATTAAATAATAAATATCATGTTTCTTACCATGATCATCATGTTGGGCCAAAAGTGCTGCCAGTGCATGTTCCATGGTTGATATATAAAGAAGCAGTGGCTTTCCTTGTGTTGGAGGTCGTAAGATTGGTGGATTGGCCAAGTATGTTTTAAGCTTTGCAAATGCTATCTAAAAATATTCATCCCACTAAAATTTTACCCCTTTATTTAATAAATGGGTAAATAGGTGGAACTTATTTTCCAATTGAGAAATGAACCTATGTAGAGACTAGATCTTTCCTTATAGACCTCACAACTATTTAAGATTATTTGGTGGAGGCATTTCCATAATAGCATTAACCTTTATAGGGTTGACTTTGATCCCTCATTATGATACGATGAACCCTAGAAATTTTCTTGATGTGACTCCAAAGACACATTTCTTAAGACTCAAATAGACTTTATATGCATGAAGCCTCTCAAATATTCTTTGTAGAATGTCAGGATGTCTAGGTCTTGTTCTTGATTTTTCTAGTGTATCATCAATATAGTCCTCAACAATCCCATGTATCATGTCATGTAAAATTATAGTCATTACACACTGATATGTGGCTCCATCATTCTTCAAACCAAATGGCATGACTTGGTAACAAAATTTCCCCCATAGAGTGGTGAACGTGGTCTTATGTTGATCTTTAGGGGCTATCTTGATCTGATTGTAACCAAAAAAATCAATCCATTAAGGACAAAATCTCATACCTAGTAGTGAAATTGATGATCATGTTGATGTTGGGTAGAGTAAAATCATCTTTGGGGCATGATTTATTGATATCATTAAAATTAGTACAAATACATATGCGTGGGGTCTTTTTACTCACTGATACTATACTAGAAATCCATTCAAAGTAGTCCAATGGTATGATAAAATTGGCTCCTAAAAACTTTTCCAACTCGGCCTTAACTAAAAGTGTGATTCATTGATGAATCTTTCTTAATTTTTGCTTGATTGGTTTAGCACCAGGGTGATCAACAAGATGATGCACAACTAAATCCGGGTCCAAGCCTAGCATGTCAGAGTATGCCCATGAAAAGATATCTATATAATCCTTAAGAATGGATATAATATATTCATGTTCTTCTTCAGTAAGGGAAGATCCAAGATAAACAATTTTGGGATCCTCATGGGTTCCGATATTCACTTCTATTGTACTCTCCATAAGGAGTGTGGATCCATCTTTTATAATTGTAGGTAATGTATGGTCATGATCATTTTCCTTTATTATATCTTCTCTTTGTTCCTCCCAAAGATCTAGATAATATGAAGAATCAAAATTTGCCTTCTTAGGTAAAGGCCAATTGGTAAAAACCTCTAGAAACTCAAGAGAAAGATGCTCAAATATTTGATGTTGTTCTAAAGAGATGTTTGTACTAGCTATAGAACTTGTGCTAGATGGACTTTCTACATCCTGAGGAGATGACCAAACTTTCCTACTTGGGAGTGCTTGAAATAGGTTTTCACTCAAAGGCTTGTCTTTTTCTTTACTTTTTCCTTGATTGACAAGTTCCTCAGAGAGGTTTTCACCTAAAGATCTTGATATTTGTTCTTTATTATGACCAAAAAATTTTGCTTGCTCTCCAAAGTAGGTAGAAGGATTTGATGAAAAATCAAAACCTTGTTTATGATCACCAATGGGGAATGCATCTCATAGGCCCATGTATTCTACAATCGATTCTTCATTTTAGAACTCGTCAAGGCATATCACCAAATTTTGTTGATCCCAATCTATGAGTTCAGGATGGCAAAGGCATAGGTTACAGTGAGGGTTTGCTTCAAGATGGGAAGCACTAATGGTAAAGATATAATGTCCTACTTTAGGAAGGGAAGCACCACTAGGATGAGTTTTTACTTCAAGATGGGAAGCTCCAATAGGCATCATGGTCAATATGGATTTTAAATCAAACAAATCTAAGTTAGCAAGCTCATTGAAAAGGCTATAATGGGATGGTGTGTCACTACTAGGAATCTGATTACTAGTCACTTTAGAAGAGTCACTATAACATGTCATGAGGTCATCCTCTAGTGTTTTAAATCTAATACCATGATTCTAATTGATAACTCCAGTTGATAAGGGTTCTAAAATTCCTTGTGCTCATGGGCCAAGGTCTTTCCCTGTATAGTCAAGATGATCCATTATCTTATTAGGGATAGGATAATTTGGATTCTAAAAAGAATCAGCAAGGCCTTCAAAACATAATCAATCTCCCTTGGTAAAAGCCTCTCGATCTTTCTTTGGTGTAATTGTAGGTACAAAAACCATAAGAGGTTTTGGTTGTTTTTTCTTTGGTTGCCAAATCTAATCAAGTTTGTTAGGAGTCTAGGAAGTTTTTAGCTTACCAAATATTTTAGGGTATTTTGGTAATTTTGTAATATAGAGGATGTCCTTTAGATGGTACATGGAAATGTCTATGTTTTTAATAATAACCTACTTATAGGAAATGGATCAATTGAAGTGAAGTCTAGATCACCAGGATCTATATAATTAGATGGAGATGGATGAGAAATGATGGACTTACTCTTCTTTGTAATGAATTCAGAACCTAGGCAATAGTTATAATTATGAAACTCTACTTCAAGATGTTTGTAGTATTGATATGGCTACTAATCAGTGGGAATAGTAACCTCGATCACATCATGGGGAAACTTAAGGCATTGGTGAAGAGTAGATGGAACTATTTGTACTTCATGGATCCAAGGATGACCAAGAAATATGTTATAAGGAAGTTAATATCCACAATATGGAATAATGTGTGATGATAAATAGACCCAACCATGACTGGCAACCAAATTCTACTAGATGACTCCCTCTCGATGTTGTTGTAATCCTTGATTGTAATAGTTTCTAGCTTAATGTCTTTATCCATGTTGCCTAATCATCATACCAATTTAAGAGATATGATGTTTAATCCTGAACTCTTATCTATAAGAACTGACTTGATCTTGTGATCTGTAATGATTATCTTAATTCATAGTGGGTTATTATGGTTTGGGCTAAGGGTGGACATGTATTTTTGATTAAATATGATTTGCCAAAATTAAGACAGGTGTCTAACTAGGTTTTGGAACTGATCAAGGTTTATATCATTAGGCACAATAGACTCTTGCAAAATTTTGTTTAAGATGGTTAATGGACATCATATGTCTGCAAGAGTTCTAATATGGAAATTTGTGTAAGGGTTTTATCTAACTGATCCATTAGAATATAAGGCCTTTAAATTGTGGATTTAAATATTTTAGTCTTTGTTAGGATAGTATTCATCTTTGTAACCATTGGCACAATGTTCTCATTGGGTTTTATGGAAGAAGTGGATGAAGGGCCTTGGATGGTAACTCACGAGCATCTAGTTATGCCTACACATCCTAGAGGTGGCAAGGATTTGTTATAATTAGAAGAGGAAGGCAAAGGGCCTTGGATGGTGACTCATGGGTGACTAACTATATTGCTAAAATTTTGGGTTAAAGAGAATCTTTTATAATTAGAAAAAAGGTGTTGTTCAAGATTAGTAACCTGTGTAAATGGAGTAGCAACATGATGATGCAAACCTAACATAATATTATTAGGGGGAGAGGGTGTTGACCCTATAATGATGGGTCCTATGTTATGATGAACATGAGATTAGCCACATGGTTTTACAATAACAGTGGTAACGTGGGTTGCAGAAATGCATCCCATAGTATTATTATAGTTGTAAGGTAGGTTATTATAAGCCACATTATTAGTATGGGCATTATCATCTTGATTATGCTCATTATGATTTTGACTTTGTTATTGGTTTTGATTCTACCTCTATCCTTGATTGTGCCGATTTGATTGTTTCTTGGTGGTGGTGGATCACATCAAAGAAAGAGGTCATTGTAGATTCCCATATCCTGATTTGTGTCTTGATTAGGGGCCAACTTAATTTCTAGTTCACCACCTTCAATAAAGTCCTCAATAATATGTCATAATTGAATGCAATGATATGCACCATGACTAGTAACATGATAAAAGTTACACCATTCACTCTTTTTGTACCAATCTGGTTTTGGTTGATCTTGAATAAATGGCCTTGATACTAGACATACAATTAAATTAGCTGCAACAAGATTTTATAACACTATTTCAACTGATTCTCCTAACTTGCTAAATACTCTAAAGTTGTTATGAAATGTCCTTCATGGAGGTTGTCTCTGCAAAGTAGGTAGTGGATTTGGGGGAGTTAATTGTATATTTGGAGGAGGCATAGCATGTACCATTTGTAAATGTCTTATTTTAGTCAGCCCATTTCCAACCACATTCTTATTTTTGCTAAAGACTTTAGGCTTATCCTACATAACTATTTGAACTAGTGATTTAGTCTGATTAGACACTTGACCTTATGCAAAAATCTTAACAATGCCCTTATCAATAAGAGCCATGTCAATCTACACTCCTTTGTCAATAATTTATTTTAATGAGTTAGCACAAGCTGACTGTAGATTATGCATAACTTTAGAATGTAAATTATATGCAAATATATTAGCCAACTATTTCTCTGGCAAATTATGTTGAAAGTGGTTTGTCAATGCTCTTCACCTTTACATATATGCAGTGAAACTTTCACCATCATGTTACTTGGATTTGCATAAGTCAAAAATGGTTCATTCATGTTCTATGTTATATGAGAAATGGTTAACAAACATTTCTGATTAGTCATTCTAATCTGCAACTGATCCTTTGGTTAGTTTAAGTAGCCAGTCAAGAACTTGTCCTACTAAACTTCATGGAAATAGTCATAGTAAGTACTCGCTACTATAAGCAACCTCTTGACATAAGATGAAAAATGCCTGTATGTGTTCATGTGGATCTCCTTTTCCCTTGTACTTTTCAAATTTGGGTGCCTCAAAATGAGGTGGAAAGGGGTTTTGGAGAATAGATAAATCAAATGGATATGGGCATATCTCATCGAATTTGTACTTTTTGAATCTATTATTCATCTCCAATCTTTGAATAATTTCCTTCATAAAATTTCGTTCTTTCATGTTTGGTGCATTTGTGGATTGAATAAGATGTTGTTAGGGTGGAATGTGCCCCTAGTTTTATTGTTAGTAGGGTGGAATGTGCCCCTAGTTTCATTATTGTTGGGGTGGAATGTGCCCCTAGTTTTGTTGTTGGGGTGGAATGTGCCCCTAGTTTTGTTACTATTGGGGCAGAATGTGCCCCTGGTTTTGTTGCTATTGGGGTGGAATGTGCCCCTGGTTTTGTGTGGATCTATAGGGAGTGTATACCTTTTGATCCCTGACTTGGTTTTGATTTGTTCCTTGAGTTGAGAATAAAGGCCATTTATTCTTGGATTGTAAATCATTCCTTGAATTTGGTTGTTTCGTACTTTATTGATTTTGGAAATTTTTATGTTTATTTACCAATTTTTGGGTTGGTTGAAAAGAACTAGCCAAATTGTCTTGAGGGATTTCCTCAATCCGAATTGAATGTTTGGGTTTTTGAGTTTGTAAAGTAACAAAAGGTTCTTGATGATTGAAGAATGTATGTTTTGTATCAAATGGAACACTTTGTAAGGTCTCTTGTGACTTTAACTATTCATTTAGATTACCTTGATCCACTATGGTAATGTCCTCATCTAATATTTGTTGCATACTTTCAACCACATTTCTTTGTTCTTTTGAAGCATCATTGTGAATTGAAGTGGCAACTAGGGAGCCAGTTAAGTTGGTGACAAGCTGATCTATATATCGTTGACTTATTATCTTGATCTTAGCTAGAATATCTAAATTTGTGGGTTTCAACTCTATTTGTATTTATTTTCCTTTGTTAGAGGAAGAATTTATGTCTATTCATGAAAAATCTTGCTTTTGCCATCATTGTTCTCTTTCTCTAAGGTATGCAGTAGTTCTGTAGGAAAGTCAGAAGGTAGTCTAGCACCTTATTGTATCAATCTAATAAGGGCTTCATCTTGATCTTCTTGGGTTGATATTCATTGTAATCATCTTCAGATCCTACTATTTTAGGGATATCATTAAAAAAATGGGGTTATCTTGACCATCATAAAACTTCTCATCTTCATAACTAAGGCCATAAGAGGCCCCACTAGGAGTGAACCTTTGAGTCATGTCTAAAAGAGTTGTTCTATGTGTGTGACTAACTTTGGACCGATGCTTGGCAACCAAACAAAGTATGCTTTGGCTCTTTTTAAAAAAAATAACCAAGGCACCAATGAGACTATAAGGGAGGGTGGTTTGAAACCACACACAATTTAAAAGATTTGTTTCATGAGTTTACTCAACCTTTGGTAAGGTTGAAATCATATAGATTGGAAGAGTGTAAGGTAACTTAAAAGACCCAAGGTGAAAACTAGTACACCAAAACTTAGATCTTTGTGATACACCCAAACTATAAAAGCTAGTTTCAACTTTGACAAGTTGACCCTAGAATTTTAGAGGAAATCTCTCTAGATTACGAAGAATACAAAATGGACTAAGAAACTCAAGATGTAAAAACATACGTGAATCACTAAGTATAAATCTAGGACCAAATAGGTAGCACAACATCACTACATGATTCTAGTAGGATAAAATATGTTCTAGGACTCAAAGTGTGAGTGATACACAAGATGACTTGAGTCCACCAAGATGATAATGTGATTTTGAGTCTTACTAAATGACCTTCAATCCAAATGGAAAATTGAACCCAAGTTAGAACAAGCTTAGTGCACAAATGGCAAACCCACTTTGACACACCAACCCTTAGAACTCAAAAAGGTTCAATTTTAAATGTGGATTATAAATGAAGAATTTAAAAAAATTGGGTGAAAGATATAAACTCAATTGGGTAGCATGACTGTGCCAAAGTGGATGACATGACATAAGGTTTTTGATAATAGTTTGAACAAGGAAAAGATGAATTTTCCAATTGGACAGCGTAACGCCTCCCTTGCTCAATAAAATTGAGGGCAATGTGATTTGGTTAAGTTCAATGAGTTAACAAGCAGTTTTACACACAAATCAAGACCAAGTAAGCTAATTATAGAAAACAAACATCTTAAGTCTAAACTGACAAGGTATGGCATAGTAGGGTCTGCTTAAAAAGCAAGTTTTTGATCATTCTATGGGAATCAATTGCATAATGACTTTCACATCAAATTATGCAAAAGACAAGCATGAAAATTAGGTGACCACAGTATTGGCTAGTTGTAAAAAGGTCTAGTCCTTTTTACAACCACTATATCCTATTGTTCACTCAATGTAGTGTGATGTCCAAATATAGATACATCCTATGTGCAACTCAGAAGGAGTAAGTGAAGTCAATGTTGGGAGATGAAACCCCAGGTCAAAGCTTCCCTAAAGAACTCATGGGAGGTAATGACATCCCCCTTGCAATCCAAGATGAAATGAAATGAAAGACATAAAAAGAAAGACTTTAAGGTCATTTTCAAGGTCACTCAAGCTTTGAAAAGTTTTTGGGGAGTGCTTTATATGACTTTCTTTCTAAGCCTTGGACTAGGCTACTTGCAATAGGAATGGTGCTTTTGATTCCAAGGGTTTCCTAAAGGGGATAAATGGAAGAGCATACACATGGCATCCCTCTTTTTTCCAAACAAAATCTAACTTGAATAACTAAGTAAATACAAAAAACTTGGAAAGGTGAGTTCATTTTTAAGCCCAAATGGAAAATGAGGTGGTATTCATTTGACCCCTTAGTCTTAGTTGCAAACTTTGAAAACATTCACCATAAACATCTAAATTTTTTGTTAAACACCAAAAAAAGGTTTTAAATTAATTTTTAAGCATGCAATAAGTTATCTAAACATGTTTTTAGCAAATTTCAAGCTTGGTAATACAAAAAAAATGTTAGCATGTCTTTGATCTTTGAAGCTCTTTTGGGTTTGAAACAATGAACTTTAAAAAAAAGAGCTCTCGGGTCTGTGTTTTAAGAAAAACACAGTGATCGATGTCGATTATATAATTGATGATGGCTACATTTTCTAATCAATGACATTTATCTAATTGACATCAATTATACCAATGTGACTGATGATAGGTATCCAATCAATGTCAATTTTACTAACTGACAACGGTTAAGCTATCCAATCAATGTTGGTCTTACTAGTTGATGTCGGTTAGTGTGTAAACCCATGGTAAAAAAAAGTTAGAAAATCAATTTTTAAGAGTTTTAATGGTCCAAATGAATATTTTAAATCTAAAAAATGATGTTCTTCATGTGTGGGATACGTTTTGTCCCACTGGGCATGCCAAGATGTAGAGAGGATTACAAATCAAGTTAGTCAAACATTAGTCCATAAATAATGAAAAATGCATAAAGAAATAACTAAGCCTATCTATTCCTATGGGAATTATAAAGGATAGCAAGAAACAAAATGAAAGAAAGTAACATCATATTACCTTCCTAAATGGATTCACCATACCTATGTGGCTCTAAATCATGTTCTCCCTTGATCAAGCATCCTTGTCTTTGTCAACAAAGGTGGCAAACTCATCAAATGTCTCAAGAACACTCCATAAAACCTAGGCTCATGATTCCAAATCACTAAACTATCCTATCAATGAAGCTTGAAATTAAAATCAATGATCAAATGCAAAGGATTGTGGAAACAATTTAACATTATAAATTTGCAATATTCAAGCTTAAAATTCATGTCCATGGCCTCTCTATTTATAGATTTTTGAGATTGGTCAAGATCAACCATGACCATCCATCTCAAGATTGAGATGTGTGGCCATGGATAATCCTAATATTTGGAATTAAATCTATAATTATATTCATCATGACCTTGGAAGAAGGGCATTGAAGAGGCATGGGAGGCATTAACTAGGCATGGGTGACCCATAATCCTGATATTTGTGGCATTTATGGCCTAGGGATGTCTTCCCAAGAAATGATGTCACCTGATGATGTAGTTAATAGGAATCAATTTTATAAAATAAATATTTAACAACTCTCATGGAAAATCCATTTAAGTTCATGACTTGGATTAATTAGCATTAAACAAGGTTAATCAACATTTGTGCAATTATTTGAAAATTGGCCCTCAATTAATCAAAATGGTCAGAAAGTCATATTACTAGGTCATAATTTGATTGGAGAGGAATTGAAAGGCAATGTTAGATGCGTTAGATATGTATTCCCATTTAAGATGTTGCCAACACCAAATAACAAAGGTACATGATGTGTACCAATGAATTTAGAAGAAAAGAGTGATTCAAAGCACTAAATGGCAAAATTATCATTTTGACTTAAAATGATCTGATCAAAGTTAGCTAACCCATAAAATGCATTGCCCTATTTAGTGATACTTTGACCTAAACTGGAACTTATAAGTGACAAGTTTGAACCATTTAAGGCATTTTATGGATTTTGACCTAAAATGTACATTTGAGTGAAATTCGAGTAAGATTGACAATTTAAACATAAATGGTGTTAGGAATTGGATGTCTACAAGATATACATAAAATTGTGGTTAAATTCATGGTGTGTAAAAATATTAAGGTTGAAATAATTAATCTATTTGGGCTTCTACAACCTTTATCCATTCCTCGCTAGAGGTGGGAGAAGGTTTCCAAGAATTTCATTATAGGGTTATTGAGGTCTGAAAGTAAAAATATCATCATGGTAATTATGGATAGACTCGCAAAATATACTCATTTTTTCTCTTTTTCATAGCCATTTATTCTTAGTATAGTAGTTATTACTTTTTTGGAGACAATTCAAAAGCTACACAGTCCTCCCAAGATCATTATAAATGATCATGATCCCATATTTACTTGTAATTTTTGGACATTATCATGTCTGGGTACTCAAGTGACTCATATCTTGTCATATCATCTTAAATATGATGGTAAAATGGAGGTGGTAAATAAATTCTTGTAAATTTATCTTCGTTGTTTTACATCAAATAAACAAGAACAATGGGTTCATTGGTTGCCACTAGCAAAATGGTGGTATAACACTTTCTTCCATACCTCTTCCACAACATCTCCTTTTGTGGTGTTTTATGGTTATCATCCCCCATCCATCACTTCTTTCTTAAGGGTACAACCCAAGGTTAGAGCTATTAAATAATACATTCAACATCAACATGAGGTACTAACTAGTCCAAGAGAGAATTTGGAAATGACACATAATATAATGAAATAATAAGTGGATCAACACTAGAGTGAGTGGCATTTTGACATAGGTGATTTCATTTTTATACACTTGAATCCATATAAGCAGATAAAGAGGAATAACAAATTTGTCACAAATTATTATGGCCCTTATAAGATCCTATATAAAATTGGTAGTGTTGCATACAAGCTGGAGTTACCCCAGTCCACTCACATACATCTTATATTTCATGTATCTTACATGAAGAAGGTAATTGGCTAGATATTTTATACCCAAACAAAGTTATCATAACCGAATGAATAAGTTTGAATCATTCTATAACCTAAGGATATCCTACACATATGCACAAAAAGGCTAAAAAAAAGATATATTTAGGAGTATTTGATCAAGTGGAAGAATTTAAACCATGAAGATGAAACGTAGGAGGATGAATATTTTATATATTGAGGGAAATAATTTTTTAAGGGGAGGGAAATGTTACACCCTTAATCTATAGTGTGTTTAGGGATATACGCAACCTACTTGTGGCTTACATAACCTTTCATAATATCTTGCCAGAGTTCTTTATTATTCTTATATTGTTATTAGGGTTGGCCTATGAAATAACCATAGCCTAAGTAGAGTATATTTAGGAGGTAGTGGATAGTCTTTGAGCATTAGATTTTGAATTCTATTCTTATTTAATTATTGTGGAGGTTTCCCCCTCAAAGTGCCTCAATCATATATATCAAGTATTCTAATATGTCATAAATTATTGATGTGGATCTACTTATTCAACTCATATTTATGTGATATATTATTCCATTGGTCTAAATGATCTAAGTAATTTCACTACATGTGGTGTTTTTTCCAACATGGAAAGACTAATATGATGAATATCGATGAGTAGTTTTATACTATCAGATCAAATCAGGATTTTATAGGCTCAAAACATATTATTTAGTTTATAGGGTATCTATGTATGCTTCTCATCATTTATCTCTTACAATATTTCCTTTCTTTAATAATATTTTATTGCAACCAATACTAATTTAATTTCCATGATGGTTAGGGTTTAACCCATATAGCTCCTTGACCCATATAGGTAGAGAAGAAACTCTATGGGATGCTTGCACATCAAACTTGTTCCTTCTACAAATAATTATTGGCTTTTATAAGTGAGTCTATAAGTTAGATATTTAGGTTTGTTTCAATTTTTCTTATTGCATTGTATTTTAGTCTTATAGTCTTGTGATATGATTGTATATATAGAGTCTAGGTTATTGGATCATTGGTATCTAAAACTATAAACATGGGCCAATTAAGGTGTTATATTTAGTTTTAATATTGTGAGTCATATCAATAGTGTATATTTTCCAATTTGAGTCAATAGGGTACATTTTATATTTTGAGGTATTAGTAACTTAGTGTTCTATTTTAGGTAATCATTTTTATAATTCAATTAGTGATAAAAAAAAGTCATATTAATTAGAGTGTCAATTTTTTAGGTCGTTAGTTTAATTTTCATGTCATTTTTAAAGTTTAAAAAAAATCATTTTAATGTATGTCATCAAGAGCCAAATTTAATTCTCCTTATATTGCAAAGGATGTAATTTTGGATGAATGTGACATCTTTGTGTCAAATGTGTTAGTCCTGTGAAGGGGTTTGTTATCTAAAATGACATGCAAGTAGGCTTCATTATAAATTTCATTGAGTAAGCAAGACCTAGTGGGGGATGGAGACAAGAGGCCTAATAACAACCTCTCATCAACCACTAGTAATGGGGCCACACTATGATGTAGTGGCATTTTTGTTTGCATTTTATTTTATGTGGTTTGTTAAAATAAATCTTCTATTGTGTCGACATGTTTGAAAGACTCACATTTTAAAGAGCCCACTTTTTTAGGACAAGAAGTGATTTTGAGCTAAATTCAATATGGATTATTGTCTAGATAGTTTGGGAGTTCAGGGAAAGGGGTCCAAGAATTTAGGAATTCAACTCACAAGCTATACCTTTATGAGCGTTATGACATAACTTGATGGATTTGTATTTATTCTAAAGATTTTTTTCAAAGATAAGCTTCTACATAATGTGATTCTTCACTCGCATGTTTTCACTAGGGGGAACTGTTATAAATTAGTACTTCATGGTGTCATTAATATTATTAGTAAAGTGAATGGTTTGGTAATGAGTGTGAGTGATCAATTAATAAATGTGATAAAATAATGTATTTGTGAGAATATTATATTTTTGTGTTAAGTGAGTTGTTGAGAATAACTCACGTATAGTTTTAGTAGGATAAAGAATAAGTTAGTTTAGTGACTTTAGGATTAAGTGAGAAATATTATGAGATATCGATGAATCATATATCCTTGGTTTGTGGAAATCTAAAATCTATAAGTATGCAATATTATTATATGAATTAAATTAATGAATAATTATTGTGTGTTTATTTATCTAAACCTGATCCAACTACTACAAATGCATTTTGGAGACTCTCCTTTGTTTATAGGATGATTGAGTAATATATTTGATGGATGGCTTTAAACTATTGCTTAGGAAAAATAGTGAATTTTTTTATTTGTTTAGAATATCTCTCAATTTTAAGTGAAAAATGTTGTGGAGTGTATTTTAATTTCTATGTTAAATAATTGCATATGAATTAATCAATTATCATGTCATTCTGGATCACTTTATGAACATATAATGTGAACCTAAGTTTAGGATTCTCCTTGAAATGGCCACAAATATAGAATTGGAATCATACTTGAAAAAACACAAATTTTAAGAGCACAATACCTTTAACAAATTATTATCTCACTTGGTGGTGACCTAAAAAACTCATTTTACTTTTGCCTTTATTATCCAAGTGCATTAATATAATGGACAAAAGGGTGAAAAATTGCTCCATACTTACATGGTTGAATTTACATCATTATGTAGAGTGTATGGTGTATAGTTTCACCCAACACATCAATTATCAAAATGAACTTAATGTCAAGGATTAGGGATTATCATTCAACATTTTTTTAATATCAATGTGTAGGGTGCATCTGATAACAAAGTATGGTACATGTCTCCTTAATCATGTTTTTGCAGGTTTGGGATCCTGCTATGTGATGAATTCCTATAATAAAAACTCCTTTAATTATTTTAACCAATACTCTTTCACTATAAAATATGTACTTTGACACATTCAAGGATTTATAATCTTGCCTTTCTAGCCAAGATGCATATTAGAAATCGATACTATTTTGGATTTTTATTATTTGGTATATTTATTTAATATTCATAAAGTATCATGTACATCCCATTTATCTATGTATAGCATCTCCATGCATTCAATTTTTGTGGTACATTTGGCTTACTCAATATCAATTTTCATTGAAAATACAAGTTTCTTTATTAATTGTGACTAGCTACTTAGAGGAGCAAATTCCTTAATGAATGTCGTTATTCATGTCTTGACTAGACTAACTGCTAAAGACATCAATATTATTTATGCAATTCTCTTTCTTGTAAAGTCTTCTCAAATTTATTTTTTTAAAGATGGAATTAAAATCATTATTTCTTATTTATATCACTATTCAAACTTCTAGCCATGCCTAGTACTACCTACATTATAACCCTAAATTTCAACTTTTTTTGGTCCCCCATAATCTCTTCCCTAATGGTAATAAAAAATATATATGTTCAAACTGACTATGTTTCTACCTTTCAAATTATTGTGTTTACTACAATTTATAAGATGTGTTAGCTACTTATATTTCTATGTCCATTCAGATGTGTTATACTAGTTGAAATTAGGTGTTCCCTTACTAACACCCTAGATTCAAACCCTTATTGATTTGGATCTTGTGACACTCAGGAATATAAACTTTATAGATAACCCATGTATATTGGGGCTTCCAAGTTTAAATCTTTTCTATTGATATTTATTGAGCATAGGGTACACAGGGCAATGGAGGCACCTAACCACATGAGGAATCACCCTAGCCTTGTGATTAAGGGGTTTTTTTCTAACTCCTCTTTATTAGTGTTAAATTAAGGTGTGTTTTCCTATAAAAAAAACAAGCACATTACATATGTTTGATAACATCATCATATATTTGAAATAAAAACAAAACAACTCATGCATTTCAAGATTGGGTTTCGAAGGTGGGTTTCATGTTTACTCAAATCTATGAAAATAGGCTAGTGTTGTTTTATTATATCTCAAAAAGGTAGTCAACACACATATTTCAAGATTAAATGTTGAAGGTGGGTTCACTACTTGCTCAAATATCTTTAATGTGTGTTTCACTATGTGATCATGATCTACAAGCATTTAATGCTATAGATCATTTTTTATAAATAGGATATTCATATTTCGATTGGGAAGATGTTGATAGAGAAATTGAAATTGACATTTATATTAGAGTTTAAACTACTTGCTAATCCTATTTCCATAGAAATGAAGCAAACAAAAGAATTTTCCTAGATTGAGAGGTCTACAATGGATGGCTATACATTAAACCTAAAGACTTGGGAATAATTAGGTGCAATTTTAGAGGATGGGACTGCAACTATGGACATGATTGAGTCCTTTCCAAGTGCAATTTTAGTGAAAGGTTCAAAATTACTGAAATATGGGAAGATTATACATTTACCTTGTGGATTGAGAGTGGGATCTTCTATAACTTTAGTGGGTAGGCCTAGGTAGGTCCATGAGGAGAAGGACCCCAATATATTTGCGTTGAATGGGACCAAGTCTTTACCTGTTTCTCAGGTCATGATTAAATTACAAGGGTTGAATGTTGTGGATGGAGAAGATCTACCTAGGATATTGCACTTTAATCCTAGGTCGGAAGGGGATTAGAGTGCCAAGCCTATTATAGAGTTTAATACTTGTTATAGGATGCAGTGGGCATTGGTTCAAAGGTGTGATGGATGGAAATCAAAGGAGGAAGATGAAACGGGTATGTCTTTTAGCGTTGTTTTGTATCAAAAAAATCATATAGATTTATTGGTACATTTTTGGGTTAAGAACATTTTTTGGATTTAATGGGAAATTATTATAAAATAATTATTAAAATTGAAAAATAATTTTTTTCCATTGATTAATTCCCCTGAGATATGAGTGGATTGGCATGTTAATTGTTAGGGAGGAGATCTTCCTCCACAATTGAGTATTCATTAGTTGTGAATTTAACTAACTCCTTACACCTTGATCTCTCTAGTCACTATAAAATAACTCCTCTTTCCTTTCAAACAATGTTGCATTACCACATGGGTAGACCCACAATGGGGTTTTGGAGTTAGTTGGTAACTAGTTGATTAGAGATATATAACCTTAATTGTTATATTTACTAAAAAGGCAAAACAAACTAAACTCTCTCTCTTTCAACCTATCAAATCAAGGAATTGAACTAGTAATTTGGAGGTAATAAAGAAAATAGATTATGTTAAAATGGTGTTGGATTTGACTATTCAATAATATGAGACCTTTATTATTATGTAGCTTTTGATGGAGGTATCGGTCTTACTACTATTACCCAAGATTGCATTTTATTGAAAATATTATTCGTTTGATTGTAAACCAAAACCATTCAAAAATATCACAAAACTTTAATACAAAAATCCAAATCATTCTGAAAACCTTCTTTCATATGCAAATTGTGTTCATAAGAACTTACCTCTTCACTCTATATTTGTATTGGATCAATAGTATATGCAAAACAGGTCATAGCATACTTAAGATAATTCAAATTTTATAGTGTAATTATTATTAAATCATTTACCTACCAAATATGGTGTTGAAAATTGTTGGAGCTTTTGTTAATCATCGCAACAAGAAATTTTGATTAATTCAATAGTCTTAACCTCTAGGTTGTGTTGTGGTTGAATATCTAGTCTACAAGAATTGAATGAAACAATTGGACATCCTCATACCTTCAATTTATAAAAATTTATGAAATTCAAATTCAAAGTTTGGTTGATTTTTTTAAAATTGGAGGGATTTTTCAAATTATGCTTCAATTTTATATTTCTTAAAAAATGGCAGTCCTTAATTTTTTTTTTAAGTATAAGCTTTAATGGAGTTGAAGGTGCAATAGTTGTGTATGAATGCCCATCTATGTGAAATTGGTGGAGTTGGATCTTGGGATCGAATCGATGAATTTTATATTCAATAGAATTAAAATGTTGAAGATTATGTTTCAAAAGTTAAACGTAAGTGGTTATATATATGTACTATAAGTTTTATGTGCAAATTAATTCTTTATCAATTAATGTTGACACTTAACTTTTTGGAACTTATCACCTTATATGAAATTTCAAACACGTATACTTGATAAAGAGCTTTTATGTTTTCATAATCCATAAGAATGAGAGCTGATTTCTGGATAAAAATTGTGTATAATGATCAAAATTATACACAATTTTTACCTAGAAACTACCACTCATACATATACTTGATTTTTAGTATTTCAAAATATATTCACTTTTAGATTTAATATATTTTTGAAGACATCTAATATTGTCATGTGTCAATATGTTATAAATACTACATATTTACACAAAGACAAATAAGTTTATTATTTAGATAGAAAATATTATCTATGCATACAAATATGTTCAATCAATAGACCTCATTTTAATAATATATTGTTCAATAATTGATACATGCTCAGCATGAGGGCCTTTCCCTTCCAATGGCAATACCTAATTTTGTGATAAATATTCAATATTTAAATATTAATTTATAATTAGTACATACTCAACGTCTAGGCCTTCCCCCTACAACCGTTATACATAATTTCGTGATATAGAATCAATATTTTCTTATTAATTTATAATTAGTACATATTTAACGTCTAAATATTTTCCCTATATTAATTATACCTAATTTTATAATAAAAATTCAATATTTTACTATTGATTTAAATTTACACTTACATAAAACCACCTTTCCTTAAATTATAGCCACACTTACCTACTCCATATAACCCCTACAATAATAATAAATTGAATATAAAAATTATTAAAGTGATCCTCCAAACACTTAATTGAAATAAAATAAATTACAAAACACACAAAATACAGAAACCCAACAAACAAATATCAAAAAAGCTAAATAAATATGAATGATGCAACGAAGAAAAAACAAAAAAAAACTGAAACTTCCACATAGGGATAACATTTTCGTTAGAATAATAGAGAATTTAGAGAGGTTATTCGATAACTGCAAAGCTGTTACAATACAATACCAAAAAAAACAAAAAGGGTTATTTAAATAAAAGGGACCCAAGAAAACATTTATTGACAATAAATTGAATAGATGAAGATGCTCTAAACAACCCATTCCTATCATCCATGACTCATACGGAAACTCCTTTCCGAACAAAGACAAAAAAACAATCTAATCTCATTTTCCATTCGATTGATCACAGATTTTTATTTTATTCCTAGTCCCCACCTTCCCTTGTCCAACCCTGAGTTAAGGATGGCCATATTCTAAATGAAATCCAGATTCAAACCTATACAAAGAATCTATGCAACGTGGTTCATCCACCATTGCAAATCAATTTTAGCAATATTAAGGAATATTGGTATTTAGAAATAAGAATTGATATTCTTAAAATTAAAATTAGTATTTGTCTCAAAAGTGTAAATTATGTTTGAAAGATTATTATTAGGTGTATCTCACATAAAATTCATAAATATTTATTTTATATTTCTTGTGAATGTTTTTAAACAAAAATAATTTGATATATCGAGTGGAAGTGATGGTGGAAAATGAGATTATATGTTCCTTCATAATAGATATAAGCCAATGATGAAGCATTGGGAAAAGACAAGGCCATATAAAATATGAAAGCGATTAAATATTTCAAAATGTACTAGACAATGATGGTAAAAGACAATGACATGTTTCAAAGGATGAACTTAAAGAAGCTCATGTAGATATATGTACAAAGCTCTATAACATGTCACTATTAAAATATATAAGATATTTTATATTTTATATAATAAATTATAAAATATTATATCAAAAATTATATATTTGTGTTATATTCAATCTGAGATATAACATATTGTATTATTAATAATATTTATTATTTTCTTCTGTTAATGGGTCAAGGGTAAGTAAGATCCCCTTATTAGCTCGTAAAATTGTTACTTGGATTCCTCCCCCAACAGGGTTCTTTAAGTTAAATTTTGATAGAGTAGCAAGTAGTAATCTGGGTGCATTTGGAGTGGGATGTATTAGGGACTATTCTCGATCTCTGATTAGAGCCTTGTCAGTAAAATTATAGGACAAAATAAATAATGAGGCTGAAGTGCAAGCAATAATGTTGGGATTTCAAATGGCACTCGAATGTGGCATTGAAAACCACTGATAGAAGGGGATTCCTAGATTATTTTGGATGTGATGAGCAATCAACTAGCCAAGGCTTAGAATCTCAATAACATTTTGGCAAACACTTTGTCATCTTTGGATAAACTAAAATCTTGGATGGTTGGTCACTATTATAGAGAAGTAAACAAAAAGGTCAACTTCTTAGCAATTTGGGGGGTTGCTAGAATAACAACCTAATCATTGATAATCATTGGGTTACATAATTAGGCATGGAGGAGATTGATCAAATCTAAGCATGTGAATAGTTAGGGGAGGTCATCTAATCTAATGATACACATACAAGCTAAGCCATCGCTGGCATGATGTCTTTATAATGTTAAAGCATTTATATTGATCAAATCAAGGTTCTATAATTATGGGATGACGATGCATTTGGGGGCAATTTAATCTTTTTTGGATTTTTCCATCTTTGTTTATGAATCCTTTGGGCACTCCCTCAGATGGAAACCATGAATAATGTAGTGACAAACCTAGTGGTGATTGTTCTAGTGTGATCCCTCATGGCTGACAAGCAAGAAATGGATTTATGTGATAGTGTTTCAAATTGTAGGCTGAGGTTGATTTTTTGGACCCTGAATGTGAAAGTGTTGGATGCAGTGAAAGTAATTCTCGGTTAGGAATACCTGTAGGCGGTATGGTGAAATAAGACCAATTCTGATGTAGAATTTGCCTTTCTTAGTAACTTTTTGAGAGTGGTCAAGGAGAGGGAGGCAACCAAAAAGGCAGTTGAAATGTAAATGATGGTATTTACATGTAGATGAATATATTAGAGATGGAAAATGATCTTTATCTTCCATTATTTGGATTGAAGTTTATGGGGTTGATCCACTCATAGTGTTTCATGAACTAGAGGAACATTTCTTAAAATTACAGGAGCTACTGGAGCATTTTGATGAAATTCCATTTGGGAGGGGGTGTTGACCTCCTTTTTGAAGCATGCATGACACCATTACCTTCCCTGGATAGTCTTTTAGGCCACTTTAATTCTAAAAATTTGATGTTGTCAACCAAGTACCTAGTCATTTTTTGTGACGACAAGAGTGTGGCAGTGGCAATGAAGGGTTTGGATGAAAAATAAAATGGGGCAGTGGATCTTTTAATGAAGTCAATTACATGAATAACAGTCTTAGTGCACATGTAGAGGAGGATACAAGTTATGGTGGATGCAGTTAGATTGGGAGGGGTCTTCTCCCAAGCAAAATGCACTTAGGAAGTAGATGGAACAGAGGCATAAGGTGTTAGACTGAGGTGCAAATTCAACCACAAAGGCTCTTATGCTCTCCAACAATCTCAAATCCAAACTATGCAGGGTTCGTGCATTTCCATGATGGAGGTTGACATGGCAGTGGCTAATTAACAAATAAATATTATTTTTGTCATGTTGATGTTCACCCTAGTTCTTTTGAAGGGTTTTTTGGTAGTATAGATTTTGTGTCCTTGGGGCTTTGATACTCTTTTTGTTGTGTATTAGGGTTTGCTCCCTAGGTTTTTTTGGGCCAACCCATTTTATGGGTGTTTTCCATTTTAGATAGGAATGGTTGGGTGCTCTTGTATAAGCATCTTCCTTCTGCCTATATTACTCAATTTTACTTTTGTAAAAGTGAGGGTCCTTTGCAACCCTCAATATCTCTTTCTTTCTGTCTCTCTCTCTCACTGACACACACACATTATTTTATTATAAAAAATATATTATGAATTATACATAATATTGTATTAAATAATTCTATATTATAATATATAATTAGGTATTAATACAAAAATTTATTAAATTTATATATATATATATATATATTATAATATAATATTATTATAGAATATATTATTATATTATATATAATAATAATTTGATTATTATTATGAACAAGGAGTACAATAGAGGGGAGGTTAGTCTTGTGTTAGTCCAAGAAATAAAACTCAAATAATCACACTAAAATCCTAACACCTCTAGCCTAGACACTAGGGAGAGCATAGGTAACAAGCATGCATATGAAAACACAACTAAAACATAAAATAATACACTCTTTTACCTTCTTTAGAGCTTACAAATGACTTGTTGAATGGCTTGATCGACTTGTGCATCAAAAAATCTTCATCAATGGAGCTTTGTTGGCTTCACCTTTCCTTGGCACCTTGGCTTTGATTGCTTAGTTTAATATTTAGGCATGGTAACATTACTTGCATGAGGCTTATGGATTAAATCTTGTATAATGACTCTACAATATCCAAGCTTAGAAATGAAGGGGTATGGCCTTGTATTTATAGCCTCAAGAAGTAACTCTCACCCAAGGTGATTTAAGGTTGAGTTTAAACATGGAATGGGTTCAAACTAACCCTAGGTGAGCTGAGACTAACTCTAGTTGAGTTAATATTTGTCATGTAATTATGATTTTCAATTACTAGGCATGGCTATCAAATTAGACATTTTAAGATATTTTGGAAGAACTTGACAACTCATAAAGGCAATGATGAAAAGGCTTGATATTCTGATTTTTGGAATTTCTATTTTTATATATTCATTAATTGTAAATGGATAATTCAACTAAGAATTTAATCTTGTTTAATTAGATGATTGATTTTGACTAATATTTTTGCTCTTTCAATATTTGATCAAGTGTCCCATTTAATAAGTTTATATGCCAAATTGCCAGTTTTTATGCCATAAGGTGGTTAGGGATGAATTTGTGAGAGGCTATTATTGCATATAGGCTAGTATCTCAAATAGGTATGCTTTAACATGATTATAAGCTTTGATGAATGATGTGAGACCAAATTTAAGATGTTTAGTGATTCTTAGACTTAAATTATAAAGGTTAGTAGGCATTAATTTGAAGTCCAGTTGAAAGCCAGTTGTGACCAGATGTAATGTCCCCATTTTTTGATTGAGATCCTTATGGGACCCTTAGACCCTTTTTTGTTTCCAATGGCTAAGGGTAGAAGAAGGTTTGGGACATGGTGGACCACTTATGAAGAATTACTAATGAAAAAGGTACTTTATATTTCTAATTTTGAGTTATGTTTTTTAAAAAAAGTATTTTATGAATATTTCACTTAAGTGGAAGAGTTTTGGGTCTTGGCTTATAAGAATTAAGTTGATTTTTAAGTTAACCCTCTCTTTCTATTTTGGAGTGCTACACTTGGAGGAGGGTATTTAAGGAGAAAGGGGATTCATTTGAAGATTATGTGAATTTAGATATTTGGATTTGATAATCAATAATGTCAAGTTTGGTTATTAAAGGTAGATGCTTGAAGAATGTTACCCTTTAAGTTATACTAGTTGTTCTATAGACAATGTCTATCAACACCATCTTTTGATTGGAAATTGTACTACATCCTTTGAATATTTATTTGAAGATTTTATCTAACAATTGCAGCTTGTGGTGAATTGACTTCGAGGACTAGGGCAAACCACCTAGAGGGTTTGTGAGGTCACCAAGAGTTGGTAATTTACTTGGGGATTGAAGGTGTTGATTACTCCTTGGGAGATTTGCTTGAGGGCTTGAAAAACATCATTTCAAAGGCTTCTTGTTGGTATAAACCCTCTCCTAGGGTTTTAATATTTTTATACAATTTTTTCTTGGTCGAGTGAATTAACACTGAGGTATGTTGGTAAGCTTTTGGATTGAATAATGCTTAGAAATTATCATAACATTATTTACATAATTTTATTTAATGGGATGAATTGTTTGGATTCATTTAAAGGCTTGGGAGGCATTGTTGAGGGTTTATTTCAAGGGTTTGATATTCAAAAAATTATTTACATAATTTTGGATGAAAATTTAGGTTTTTCAAAACTTCAATATATCATTTGGGGGACCTCCCGTGGATGTAAAATTTTGAAACTATTTTTTTTATATAGCTTCTATTTTTGTGATTGTTTTGAGCCTTCATTCCTATTAAAAATCCAAGTATTTTAGAATTTATGAATTTTCTAAGTTTCAGTTGTTTGAGGTAAAATAATAAAATACTAAGGGCAGATATGAAAAGAGTAAAGGTTGGTAATTGATTGTTCAAAATTGCAAAAAATTTGAAAGGTTTGAAAGGCTGTAATTTTTAGTGTTTATTTCATATTTGCTTGAGTTTGTGGAAAAACCTCTATTTTGGTCTTTGGTCCCAATTTGGGGACACTATAGTGGTATCAAAGCTAATGTCTTGATCATTTTTGAGATGAAAGGGTTATTCAGGAACATGGATAATGTTAGGTTTGAGAGGTTTACTCAAACCCAAGAGCAGTTGAAATAAATTTTAGACACACTCCTTCAAATAATGAACAGCATGAAAGGGAACCAGCCCCTTGAAAGGGAGGAACAACCCTTTATCAATTGAGAATTGATGGAGGAATATGATGAATATTTGACACTTGCACCATAGTACACAAAGGAAAGAAGTTTTGAGTATTGGCTAGGTTGGAGGTATGGCAAAAGACACCATGGGCACATAGTTATGTATGATGACTTAGGGAGGATTGTTCTCCCAACCTTTGATGGAGATCCAGGTACTTCAGTTAGATCATGGGTAAACAAGGTTAATGAATACCTTGAATTGAGACTCAGAGGTGAGAAGCAAGCTCCAAAATTCATCACACAACACTTGGTAGGGGCTGCCCTTGATTAGTGGCAACTTGAGTTGAGGACATAACTTCATCAAGATTCATGAGGAATTAGGTGAGAAGCTCATCAAATGGTTTGATAATAATAAGGAGGAATATCTAAAATTTGAGGTAGTGGAGCATGTAGAAGGACAAAAATTAGAATTTTTGGAGTAGCCAAAAACTAATTTTCAGTTATACAAGGGGCAACCATCATATGAGTATGCTGGACCTCCAAAATTTGATTTTTTTGGGTAGCAAAGAAGGCTACAAATTGATGATGCAAGGGAAGAATAAATCGATGAGCATGAACTAAAGGAAGTATAAGGTAAATATTTTTATTTGGTACAGGTTATCTATTTATCTTCTAATGATTGTATGCATGATAGTAAAGTCACAAAAGGTGAAAACAAGGAGATTGAGCCAAATAAGGATGAAATTGAAGAAAAAGGGGCATCACTTGTTGTTTACAAAGGGTTCAAGTTTGAATATCTTACACCAACCCTCGAATATTTATTAACTAATTTTTAGAACAACCATACAAAGAGTCATGTGATTGAAGGAAATATCATAAAGTTAAAAGGTATAAGGATTGGAGATGTCTCCACTAATTCCATTTCATCAATGGGAAACAAGTTTTCCATCACTCAAAGGAAGCATGCAAGAAAATGTGATAAAATGAAGGATGTGGTTTGTAAAATAAGGCATGAGATCCCTTGATTCAAGATCACAATTATTAGCACCAAGAGGTATGGGATCTTGGTGCTTTAATAAGTTTTACAAAGGTTTTCAATTCTGATTTTAAATTCTTTATGACTAATTCCATGGAAATAAAAAAAGAATCAAAATCATTTGAGGCATGGAGGAATATAGGCATGCATAAGTTAAACTTGGAACTAGAGTTTAAGGTGGGAGTTAATGAATTTATTCTACATATTTTTTGTAACATGGAGATTCCTTCATCTTCATCAATTCACATGATGAGAAGATGTTTTATAAGCATGGGAAAGAAGGAAGAAAATAACAATGATAGGTTGTTTTAAAACATCATGGATAACCACTTTCTTGAAAAAGAGGACATGTGACAACACACTTGGTGAGTTTTCTTCATTCTAATTTTTATCATTCTCAGGTTGGAGGGGTGAGTGATATTTCTTGTTTGCAAGGGTAGCCCCAAGGTTTCCATGGGTAGCACCTTATTCCTCGACGCAAGGGGAAGAAGGAAGTTGTTGTGGAAGGCATGAGGCCCCTCATAAGATTTCAAAAGATCCAATATGTTAATAGCAATTCATGAAGTATGAATTTCAAAAAAGGTGGGTCCTTTTACTCACTAAGGACTTCTGAAATTAACTTAGCATAGTCACAAAAAATGTTGGGCATGAAGGACCACTCATTTTTCTTATTGCATCCAAGTAAAAGAGTTGGAGAAATCAGTTCAAAGTCCGAATTTTATTATTTAGAAAATTCTAAGTCAACAAGATATTCTGATCATCAAATATAGTTATGATTTTGCATCTTCAATGCATTTTTTAGTTCACATTGGGAAGAATTTATGCTTGGGAAAAATTTGAAATTGTTGGCTTCAAAGGTTCTAAACTAACATGGTAGGTACAACAATGTATCAAGAGTGAAAAATCTATTTTTTTTAAGAATGTATAGCCACTAATAAATTATGGAAATATTATAAAATTGAGGTATCACTTTTCCAACCATAGATGGAAAATCCCACAAAGAACACTACATTATTTCATGGGTAAGGTGAAGTATTTATTGGGTTTGTTTGGTGATGTGTGTATATACAAAGAAGTTGAAAAAGGGTAACCAATGGAAGGATACACCTTTCACATGAGTGGATTCCTAAAAATTGGTTCACATAATTATGACACACACTTACAAGGTGTGTTCTCTAATTTAGATAAGCTTGTTCTCTCTCTACAAATGAAAGGATTACAATTATAAGTTGAAGAAGGAATGAAATGGTATAAAAAAGGTCTTATCACACTTTGGAATGCTCACTATAGGAGCAAACCTTATTAAATGATTGTTTATGAGAGGGAATTAATTATGGGCAACATTTTTATGCATGTTATTTTGGTTCAGTTTTGCAGCCCTAATATTTTTGATACAATGCATGAGTCTCCAATGGTTTGTTCTGGAAGCATGGAGTTGGAGAGCCCATTAAGGATTAGCTTGGTAATGAGTAAGTTGAAATTTATGAGTAAATACATAGATGTGTTTTATTATTTCAGCCAACATAATTGCATATTTAGTCTTTTTGATAAGATTTCAACTCGTAAAGAGGGCATATGGATGAATTTAAAGCATGATAATAATTATTTTGAGTTGCATGATCTCATGAATTCTTTAAAGCAGCCTCCAAGATACTGGTATGACAAGGTAAGAAGTTCTAATTTTTATGTCATCCCATGGATCATGGAAAGAAAAGAGAATGCAAGTATCGATTCTTAATTTTGTCATCATGAAAAATTAGAACTAGGCATGTACTTACAGCAGTATCATGAAAGAGGCAAGACTAATTTTTGGGGTACATTTCAGCTTTTGCAAGGTTTTGGAAACATGCATGTTTGGATACCCTTCATAAGAAATAGAATGACATATGCACAAATAAGGTACATCTCTCCTTGATAAGTATTTGGGAACTATTGATGAGCTTATGGAGTGTTACATGCATACATGAGAATGTTGATAAGGGGCAGCCTTTGGAAGGCTATGAGAACACTTATAGCACTTGGGGGCAGCCTCCAAAGTATAGTTACAATAGTATGAAGAGGCCAATTAAGGTCTATTTTCCTTGGGATGAAATAAAAAATGGACATTGCATCATAAGGTATGTTAAGACACCTCTCTAGATATTGTAATTGTTTGAGGACAAGCAATTTTGGGCAAGGAGGATTGTAATGTCCCCATTTTTTTATTGAGACCCATATGGGACCCTTATCCCATTCTTGTTTTTTTATGGCTAAGGGTAGAAGAAGGTTTTGGGACATAGTGGACCACTTATGAATAATTATTAATGAAAAAGGTAATTTATATTTCTAATTTTGAGTTATGTTTTGGAAAAAAAATTACTTTATGAATATTTCACTTAAGTAGGGGAATTTTGGGTCTTGGCTTATAAGACTTAAGTTGATTTTTAAGTTAACCCTCTCTTTATATTTTGGAGCACTACACTTGGAGGAGGTTATTTAAAGATAAAGATGATTCATTTGAAGATTATGTGAATTTGGATATTTGGATTTGATAATCAAGTATGTCAAGCTTGGTTGTTGAAGGTAGATGCTTGAAGAATGTTACCCTTAAAGTTCTAATATTTGTTCTATAAATGGTGTCTATGACCACCACCTCTAAATTGGAAATTGTACTACATCCTTTGAAGATTTATTTGAATATTTTATCTAACAATTGTAGATTATGGAAAATTGACTTGGAGGACTAGGGTGAACCACCTAGAGGGTTTGTGAGGTAACCAAGAGGTGGTAATTTGCTTGGAGATTGAGTGTGTTGATTAATCCTTGGGTGATTTTCTTGAGAGCTTAAAAAACATCATTACAAAGGCGTGTTGTTGGTGGAAACCCTCTCTCAAGGTTTTAAAAAAATTATACCATTTTTCCTTGGTGGGGTGAGTTATTTTTGAGGTATGTTAGCAAGTTTTGGGGTTGAATAATGCTTGGAAATTATCATAAAATTATTTGCATAAATTTATTTAGTGGGATGAATTATTTGGAGAAATTTTAAGGCTTGGGAGGCATTGTTCAGGGTTTATTTCAAGGGTTTGATATTCAAAAAATTATTTGCATAATTCTGGGTGAAAAACTAGGGCTTTCAAAACTTCAGTATATCATTTGGGGGACCTTCTGTGGCTATAAAATTTTGAAACTATTTTTTTTTTATAATTGATATTTTTGTGATCATTTTGAGCCTTCATCCATATTAAAAATCTAAGTATTTCAGACGTTATGAATTTTCTAAGTTTTAGCCATTTGAGGTAAAATAATAAATTATTAAGGGCAAATTTAAAAAGAGTAAAGGTTGGTAATTGATTGCTCAAAATTGCAAAATTTTTGAAGGGTTTAAAAGGTTGTAATTTTTAGTATTTATTTCAGATTTGTTTGAGTTTGTGGAAAAACCTCTATTTTGGTCTTTGGTCCCATTTTGGGAACACTACACCAGAATTGAATGTCTATAGTTTGCCCATATTTGGGAAGGCATTTCAAGATATAGGCACACTAACATCTTCTCAAATAATGAAAGGTCTTGTATGTCTAATACTTCAATGGAAATGGGTGAGCTCTAGATGCCCCCTTGAAGGAGCGATTGGCAAAGAAGGTTGACAATCAATCCCTCAAAAGAAGGAAAATGATGGGACCAAAAAGGCAAATGGGGTAAAACATATTGATTTGCCCATATGCATCTATAATCAGTGGTATAGTGAGTTACCCAATTGGGTGGATAAATAAGATGATTTTCCCATAGGTGATTATAATCATAGACATAGCAGAATAATGATTTACCCATAGATAGTTATAATCTTTAACCAAAGGATAAGGGAAACAAGAGAATGATTTGCCCAAAGGAGGTTATAATCATTAAAAGGGAAACTAATAATTTTCCCACAAGTAGTTATAATCATTGGCTAGATGAAAACATGCCTCAATTTTGTGGATGGAGATAATGGTTTACCCAAAGGTAGTTATAAGAATTATCATAATGAAAACGTGTCCCAGTTGGGCATAAGAAAGATAATAATTTTCCCAAAGATAGTTATAATCATTAACCTCTACAAATCAAAATATAATGATTTTCCCAAAGGTGGTTATAATCATTGGATCTACGGGTGGAAAAATATGCAATGATTTGCCCAAATGTGGTTAGAATAATTGGCAAAATGATGGGAGTAATATGGCAATTTAGAATAGGTGGATTATGTTTTGAATCTGTACTCACAGAGTAAGAGTAAGTTGGAACAAGAGAAGAAAGATGAATTTGGGCTATCGGATAATATGGAGATACATGTCCTAACTAGAAAGGATTTAAAAAAAAATTAGTTAATTACTCTTTATGTGGGAATGATTTGGGTAGCTATGGAATTTATCAAGTGCTAAGGAGAAGTACTACAGCCACATTGCTTGTAATATTTCTTGAGTTAATTTTTGTTGTAGCACATGATAGTATGCATCAAAAATAAAATGCCATGATAAATTATCCAAAAAATGCATAAATATTGACACATAATCCAATAAACCATTGAAAATAATACACCAATGATAAAAACCATGATGACAATGTTGACGTATGAATATGGATGGATTTAAGAATAATGCACAAGGAATCACTAAATGAACACACATAGACTAAATCAAGGAACAATAATAAATCAAACAAATATGAAACTAAATAAATAAACAAAATAAAACACTAAAAAATGAAGAGTGAACAAAACAACAAGAAATAAACACAAATAATGGGTAATCATAATGTTAACACAAATAGAGAATAAACAAGATGAAAAACATTGCCCCTAGGTTATAGGAGAGAATGAAACAAACACACAAAATGGGAAAAATAGAATAAAATGAAGGGGTAGTCGAGTTGACTCCATATGCACTAGGAAAGTGGACATTGCTTACACAGTTCCATGGATAAAAGATATAATATGAACTTCAGGCCAAATGTAGTTCTCCAAGGATATGGGATAGAATAAAAATGATGAAAATAAAAACTTGATTATGTTGTAGAGGAAATATGGGAATGGTCTTGCAAAATGGTGAGAGTATGAGATGAAACCTAGTGGTCATTAATGTATCCAAGTCAAATACATAATGCATAAAATATGAACTTGCAAAATGGCAAGAGTGTAAGTTTTAGGGGCCAATAAGGATGGGGAAATTAAATGATAAGTGGTTTATTGTGAAATAGTGAGCGTTCCCAAAATCCTTAAGGCAAAGAAGTGGTTGATTTGGTGATTTTGAGTATTTTCTAGATCTATTACAAATGTTTTTGGATTTTTCTGAACATCTCAACTTAATTAAGAATTATGAGATACTAAACAATCCAACTCACATAATAACAAGAGTGTTCAAACTTAAAATTCTCACAAAAATGGTGAGAGTGTGGCAAAGGGTGATAGATTTTACCTTAACATGAATCTATCATTGCCTAAATAATCCCAATAAGTGACCTCAAGTCACTATAGTTCCACCTTATAGTGGAATAATTCGACTAGGTAGCAACAAGTTTTCAAATTAGGCAAATGACATAATGTGGCATAGAAATGGCAAGGTGGGACTTCAAGGCATGATAAAATTGTTGTTCCTTATTTGCCCATAGGTATTTATAATTAGGAAAAAATGGCATGGGTTAGTGATACTAATTTTCCCATAGTATGTTATAATTAGTAGCGCAATGTGAAACACTAATTTTACCAAAGGTAGTTATAATTAGTAATACTCAGAAAGAAACAAAAATAAGAAATGAAGGATTAAAGTGCCAAACCACTATCATACTAGTCCAAAATACATCCTCTATCAATAATAATAAATCAAATACTAAAAATTTGGTTGAATCCCCTCACTAAAGGTGTCCAAAGAACCAATGTAATGGAACCAATGTCAAAGGGTGGGAAGGGAGGGTAAAAATAACATTGGTTGATAGGGAAGGTATGGTAGAATTGTATGTGATATGGTACAAAGAAGAATGTTAAAACTATGGTATAATGAAAATGTGCCTCATAGACAATAATTCAAGTATTTTAAGCAAATTAAGACTTGAGGTGTATGATGTTCATCGAATCATCAAGTTCATCTCCATCTGGTGTAGCGAGCCTATATTCTCCAAAACCATAATTGCAACAATGAAATAAGGGCCTATCTAGTTGGGTTTTAAATTTCCCTTGTCTTTCTTCTTATCCATGGTATTCTATTGGTTTTCTTTGAGAACAATATCACCAAGCTCAAATTCTCTATATTTGTCTTGCCAGTTATAGTGGCCACAGAGTCAGTTCTGGTATGCTTTAAGGCTATTAACAGTGGCCATGCATTTCTCATCAAGTAACTCTAGTTCTTGTAGGTGGGCTACTCAGTAATATTTATCATCTAGGACATGTTTTAATGAGATGCACAAAGAAGGTAACTCGACCTCAATGGGAAGAACGGACTCAATGCCATAAACAAGGGAATATGGAGTGGCTCCTATTAGGGTACGATAATTAGTGAGGTATGTCCAGAGGGCATGGAATATTTGGAAGTGTAAATCATGGCCATCATCATTGAAAATATTTTTAAGGATGTTTATAATGGTTTTGTTTTATGCTTTAGCTTGGTCATTGCCTTGTGGGTAATATGTCATAGAAAAATGTTGGGTAATGTTGTACTCGGCACATAATGTTTTGACATCCTTATTTTTAAATGATCTACCATTATCAGATATAATGTCAGATGGGATATCATAGCGGTAAATGAGGTGATTGAAGATGAACTTAGAAATTTATTTTCTAGTCAAGTGAGGGGTATAGTTTCAACCCACTTAGTAAAATATTATGTAGTGATAAGGATGTGTTTATGTATATCATATGAGGTAGGGTTAATCTTATCAATGAGGTTGGGCCAAGTAAGGTATAATGTGTGGCTTTATGGGTAAATGCTTTTTTTGTTTGTGTGATAGGTATGGTGGCATGATATGGTCATGAAGGTTGGTAAAGAGGTCTGAATACCATATAGAGTTGGGACCAACAATATCACAAAAAATTATGATGATTGAAGGTTCATGAGTTGATGTTAGAAGATTTTTAATGAGGAATTGATATTATTTTTCCTTATCTATATGATGGATAAAATATCTAATGGTGTCCATGGCATCCTTTAATTTTTTACTAGCCCTTGGTATGTGTTCAAACTATATGTCAGTGACCTATTATTTGAGAGTGCCAACCATGGCCTTGTATGGCACCAACTTATAATATTTGGTCTAAGATTGGTCTATAACCTAATTGATGATTAACTGAGAATCACCATAAACTTTGAGGTGTTGAATATTCCATTGTACTACATAATGAATCCATACAATAAGTGTTGTATACTCATCCATATTGTCAGTACAAGGAAATTTAATACGGAAAGATATAGGGATAAGATCCCCCTATGGTGTAATAAATAATAGGCCTATCCCTAATCCATGTGAGGTGAATGATCCATCAAAATATAGCTTTTAGTTTTAATTCTCAAGAGGTGTTTCAATGATGGTCATGATGGATTCATCTAGGAATTAAAAAGTAAGAGGTTTAGTATCTACAAGGGGTGCTTCAGCAAGTTGATCTATAAGAACTTATCCTTTCATGGCTTTCTGATTGACATACTCAATCTCAAATTCACTAAGGAGAATGATCCATTTAGCCATGTGGCCTTGTAAATTTATCTTGGATAGTAGATGATTAAGTGGATCTACTTTTGAAATAACTATGGTCTTATTATTTAGCATGCAATGTCGCAACTTCTGGGTTATAAAGATCATATCTAAATAAGTTTTATTAATAGGAATATAATTGTGTTCATACATGACTAGTGTACAAATTAAATAATACATGATGTGTTCTTTTATAGTATCATCATGCTAAACTAAAAGTGCCCCCAAGGCTTTGTCTGTGGTAGATAGATATAATAGGAATAACTTTCCTAGCATATGTGGTAACAAAATAAGTAGATTGACAAGATATTCTTTCAAGTGTTTGAAGGATTTATAGAATTCATCATCCCAATTAAATGTAACACCCTTATTTAGTATGTGTGTAAATGAATGACATTTATCGGCTAACTAAGAAATGAATCATCTTATAGACTGACTCTTACCCTTCAAATTATGGAACTACTTCAAATTGGAAGGTGGTGACATCTCTGTAATAGCTTGTACTTTGGTAGGATCAACTTTAATTCCTCTATGAGAGATGATGAATCCTAAAAATTTACCTAAAGTAACACCAAAAACACACTTCTTCATATTGAGTCTAAACTTGTATTCATGAAACGTCTCAAATATTATGTGCAGTGTGGCTAGATGATCAACCCTGGTCTTTGATTTACCCAATATGTCATCAATGTAGTATTCAATAATGTCATGCATCATATCATGAAATATGATGATCATGGCTCTTTGGTATGTGGCCCAAACATTCTTGAGACTAAATGTAACAACCTGATAACAAAACATTCCCCATGGAGTGGTGAATGTTATTTTATGTTGGTCTTCTGGTGTAATCCATATCTGGTTGTATCTTGAAAATACATCCATTAGTAAAAGCATTTTGTACCCCGTTATGGAGTCAAATATCATGTTTATTTTTGGTAGAGGAAATTCATCCTTGGGGTAGGCCTTATTTATATCTCTAAAATTAGTGCAAATTATGATTCCTTCTAGCTTCTTACTAACTAGCATATCATTCGAGATCCACTTTGAGTAATTGATCAGTTGAATACATCTCACTTCTAAGAGTTTTGTCAACTCTTTCTTTAATAATACATCAATGCAAGGATGAATTTTTTGTAATTTTTTCTTCACAAATTTGGCATCAGGATGTACAACAAGGTGGTGTACAATTAATGTGGGGTCCAAACCTGGCATGTCTAAGTAGGCCCAAGTAAATATATCAACAAATTCCCTCAGAAGGGTTGTAAAGATTTTAAATTCCTTTTTAGTGAGAGATGCACATAATTTGATCCATTTTAGGTCATCTGGAGTCCCAATATAGACTTTTGTAGTGTCTTCTATGAGGAAAGTTGAATCATCTTCCATAATAATTGGTAATGATTTGAATTGCCTTACAATTACAAAGTCCTCTATTTGGACTGACTCTTCAAGTTTTCCTAAACAAGATGAATTAGAATCTCCTAATGGTAAGGATGGACATGTAGCAAACACCATTGGAAACTCTTGAATAATTTAGTCAAAGGCATGATGTTCTTCAAAACTAAACTCAAACCAAAAATCAAGTTCATCATTGGTGGTCTCTTGAGCTATGTTTGAGGAAAGGTGAACATCCCCATCTAATGGCATCTAAAATAGGTTTTCACCAAAAGACTAGCCTTTATGTTTACTTTTACCCTAGTCCAAAAGTGCCTCAAAGAGGTTTTCACTTTGGGACCTCAATGTTTTATTTATTTGTTTGTGGCTAAGTGTGTTCACCCATTCTCCAAAATAGGCTATAGGATATAGTTTGATATAGAACCCGTGTTTGTGGTCTCCCAATGGAAGATTGTATCTTAAGCTTAGAAAATCACAAAGGGCCTCATCATTCTCAAACTCATCTATAGGCACTATGGATTCTTTTTGGTCCTAGTCTATAAGTTGAGGGTAATAAAGAGGAAGTAAATTGCAAATAACTGGGGTAAGATTAAAAATGGCCTAGGTGTCAAATAGATTTTTACTGGAAAGGTATTCATAAATGTTGTGATCGGACTCTATTTTACTATCAACATCATCATCACTAGTCATTAGTATTAGAACATAAATAAGATACGTGGGGTCACCCCTAGGTGGTTTAAGTCTGATACCATAGTCTCTTTTAGATCGTGTTATAGAAATTGGCTCAAGAGTACCTTCCTAATTTGGCCTGAGGCCTCCTCCTTCATAAGCTTGATTCTCCATGATCCTATTAGGAATGGGTTATTTTGAATTTTTGTAACAATTAGCTAGTTTGTTAGTGTACAACTAGGTTTCATCAGTTTTAAGCAGGTTTTCTCTTTGGCTAGTAGCTAGTGTGAAAATAATAAGAGGTGGATTATGGAGTTTTCCTTTTCCTTTTCTCTACCATTCCATGTAAGGCAAAATGACTCTAGGTTTTCCATAAGACTTGGGGTTCTATGGAAGCTTAACAATTTGAAATGTATCATGTGTCAAATACTCACCTAGACCATTGGTCAAGATGGTAAAATGATTAGACAATTCAAGAAGTGTCATATGAGAAGATGAATCAAGGTTATCTGGGTCTATACAATTGGCCTCTATCAAATCAATAAGTATTTATTTTCCTTTGTCATATTTTGGAATTAGATCTAGGTCAAAGCAGTAATTATAACTTTTGTATTCAGCCTCTAAATGTTTATAATGTTCATAAGGTTACAAATCTTTGTTGATTATGACTTCCATACCTGAGTGAGAAAAATTGAGACATTGATGCAATTTTAAAGGGATTGTACAAATTTCATGTATCCAAGGTCTACCTAGAAGTAAATTTTATGATAGATCAAGGTCTAACATGTGGAAAAGTGTATCATGGGTCAAGGGCCCATTGATAACTGGTAAGATGATTGTGCTTTGTAATTCCTGCTCTTCATTGTCATAGGCCTTGATAGTGATCATTTTTGGCTAGATATTGGCTATTGTGTATTTGAGATGCTTAATGAGATTTAGAGACACAATATTCAGGCCTAATCCATTATCTATGAGGACACATTTCACTTTGTGCCATGTTATGACAACTTCAATATACAATGGATTATTCTAGAGAGGGCCAAGGGATGACATATCACTTTGGTCAAAGGTTAACTATTAGCGAGGGGCTAGATGTCCAACCAAAGCTTAGAATTTGTCTAGGCTTATGTGGTTTAGAAATCAGGATTGACCTAAGAACTCTATCAAGATGTTCTTATGGATGGTAGACGTAAGAAATAAATCCAAAATGAATATTTGTGTGGGTGTTTTCTGAATTTTTTCCTTAATATCAAATGTTTTTTATTAATAAAGGTATATGGCATGCTCCTAACCATAATAATGGGTTGGATGGGTTTGGTGGTAGGTGGTTGTGGGATGGGAATGGTAATACTTGAATGTTAATTTGTGATTGCATAATCAAGATTAGATATAGGATAATTATTGCTAGAAAATGATGGTAGTGAGGGGCCAAATAGGTTAAGTCTTGATTACCGATGCACTTGTGTGTGGTCATAGGGCATTGATAATTTATCAATATAACATCTAAAATTAGTAATGCCTTCTTGTTGGTGTGCCTATTTATGGTCCCAAGTAAAGGAATGATCACTAACATAGATGGGTTGTTTGGAATTATTTAGCAATGGTCCTATTCAGTCAGCACTTAGTCTTAGATTAATGGTGATGGTTGAAATTTAACCTCCCATAATATGTCCTAAAACTTTGTTGTAGTTATGTGTAACTATGTGATAAGTTTTTTGGTTATTGGAATCATTCTAGATTTAGTTCTATCTATTTGATTGACTTTTTTATTATTGTTGGAATGGAATTGATATTGTTGTCATAGTTGTTGATGTTATTGTTATGGCCTATGTTGTTATTGTTATTGTTATTGTTATGTTGTGAAAAAGGGTTTTGATAGATTCTTAGGTTGTAATTAGATGTAGATTCTCTATTATTCAATGTGATATCTCCATTTTCTAACATATTTTCAATGAGGTGTTTGATCTACACACAATAGTGTAGATTATGTCCATGAACATAATGGTATTCACATAACTCATTCTCGTGGTACCAATCTGGATGAGGAATGCCCTTAGGATAGTGATTCAAAATTGGACAACAAATTAGATTAGTTGTATCTAGTTTATGAAATATGGATTCAATAAACTCTCTAAATTTAGTGAAGACTTGAGAAGTAGGCACATTTCTCCTTAGACGAGGGGTTTAAAAAGGTAGTGGTTGGTTGCATTTGTTGATCAAATCTAGATTATCATGAAAATTTTGTTTATTGATTGGGTTGTTGATGAAGAGTAAGTTGTGTGTACAGTATTGGTTAAGTGGATGGTGTTTGCACCATTTGGATATGATGTGACTTGATTACTCTGTTTCCAACAACATTCTTATTGTAGTTGAATTGCTTGGATTTTTCATAATTATTGGTTTAGGTTAGTTCTGATGCTTGTGCTTGGACTTGGTTTTAGTTATGATTTTGGCTTGTTCCTTGGTTTTGGTTTGATGACGTTATCTTAATGATCCCTTTGTTAATAAGGGCCTTTTCAATTATCAATCCTTTGTCTATGATCTCTTTGAAAGTGTGTGTACACTGCTGCTCTAAATGACAGGATATCTCATTGTGTAAATTTTTAGTAAACACAACAGCCAATTATTTTTATGATAATATGTGGGTGAAATGATTGGAAAGTGTTCTCCATCACTATAGATAGATTACAAAGCTTCCACTAGCTTTCTGCTTGGCCTGAGTCAAATCTACCAATGAAATCTTATGTTTGAGATTTTAGGAGAAATGTTGCACAAATTTGTTTGAAAGTTCATCAAAATCAGATATCAAATTATTTGACAATTTTAAGAACCACTCCAAAGCCTATCATGCTAGACTCTGGGGAAACAAAAGTAAGAGGTATATGTCACTACAAGCCACTGGTTAACAAGCAACAAATAATTCTATTAAATAGAATTTAGGGTCTATTTTACCCTTATATTTATCATACTTTGGTGGTTCGTACCCTAAAGGAAATGGTATTTATAGATACTCCATGTTGAATGGGTAGAAATACATGTCATATAATTTAAACTTCTTGGCATGTTTCCCTACTTGAATGGATTTGATTTCATCCTTCATTTGTTTCAGTTATTATGCCAAGAAACTAAATAGAAAATTAGCTTGAGGTGGATGTTGGGTGGTCAAAGGTGGATTACCTTAACTGGGGTATAATATAGGCATGGTTTTTTATGGAATGTTGGTTTGGTTAGGGAATTGACTAGGAATATGCATCCATATATTGGGATGAGATTGTTATAATTACACATGTTATGGTGTAATATTTTAGTTTAAATTTAGTATATAGGCCTAGTTTTGAGGAAATTATAGTTACGATGGAAGAATATGGCTTGGTATAAAGTACTATGCCTACTAAGGTTTAGTAGGGACTTGTTTTTTAATAGTCAAACCTAGTTGATTAAGGGAAACTTATTGTGATCTAAGACCGTATCATTAGATTTTTGGCACATTTGGAATAAAAGTCAATTGCTACCTGATTAGTACTTGTTGGACAATAGTACCTCTTTGTTGTGCAAACACCTATTGTGAATTAGATATTTATTGGATGTTTGGTATTTTTATTTGACCAATGGACATATTTTGTTTATTAGAAAATGTTTATGCTTATAAAGGTATGTTGGTATGTGATTATTGAGGTACTCTTGTCACTACTGACGAAGTGGAACATTGGTTACCCCCTATTGAGGTAGTGGAATGTTCTACATTTGTTTCAGTGGCATATGGGACTATGCCTATTATTATGAAATGTTAGTCATCATCTATTGCGGTGGAGGAACATTCATCACATTTTGTTGAGGCAAAACACTATTTGGCATGTGACTACTTAATCCTTGTGGTTGCATGCTCGAAGAAATAACCAGCTAAGGATTAGAGGTACCTTATTATGGTTGGGATGTAGGAATTCCTACCCCTTGCTATTGCGAACCACTTCTGGTGTTAACTAAATACACTTCTTTTAGACTAGTTTTTGGTGTAGTTAAACCACTTTGGCCTAGATTGTATGAAACTTTCATGTTATCCACTATGTTTGGCACATTCATCTGCATAAAAGTAGTAGACACTTATTCAATAGTTGGGACATTGAACATGTCTCTAATTGAAGTGTTTTACACAAATGGGTCTATAATTGAATTATATTGACCTTTCAATTCAATCAATACCCATGTTGAAGGATATAACTCAATGAGTGGAGCATTTAACATAGCCATGTTATTAAAAATATATGCTAAGTTCAAATAGGTTTGATATGTTGTCTGCATTTGTATAAAGTGGTCCTCCATGAGGCCCTTTCCTATGAAAAGAATATTTGGGTTTCAATAAATCATTAACACAAGCACTTGCAGATTTATAGAAGAGGCCAATTCAATGGTTTGGTTATAATGTATGTTAAAAGCAACTCTAACTAGACTAGGCAAATTTTCTTGGGGAAAGTCTATTGGAAACTTAGCCCCTACCTTTGCGACTCTGACTAAAAATTTTTCCTTATGTTTGATCAATTGAAGATAAAAAAATATGAATCATAAATTGATAGCATAGTAACATACTATGACTATTGTTAAACTTGTTCTTCAATTAAAGTTCTACTAGCAAGGTACTATGCAGTTTGTTCTTGGTCCTGCACTGAGTATGGAGGCATGTTAACCAAATAGTGGGATAAGGGATCTTGGTTTTGTTCCCTAGATTGAGCATTTTAAGGAGGATAAGGATCCATCTCATAAACCACATCATCACCATAAGGGTCTTGAACAAAGTCATCTTCTGCAACCACATTATCATAACTTGGATTATACATGGCTCCACTACAAGTATAGCGAGACATATCCAAATCAATGGTGAACATTTCATGAAAAAGGCGTATAGTTATATAAGCTCTAAAAAAACAATGTCCAAAATATAAATGGTACAAACTTGGTCTAACTTGATCTAAGGATGGAGTTGTATCTCTAAAAAGGTTTGTGTTGAAACTTGGTCTAAAATAGTCTAATGTCAAATGTCTTACACAAAAAGGTCAAGTGGATGAAATAAAAATAGATTACAAACTTAGGGTATAAAGTGTTTCAAACTAGTCTAATCTTGGTCTAAATAAACAAAAGTTACTAGGTCTTTTGGAAAACAACACACAAAAGCTAGGCTCAAAACAGGTATTGCTAGGTCTTTTGGAAAAGTCACAAAAGCTAGACTTTAAACAAAACAAGGTCTAAAAGGCAAGAGAGTTAATCTAAAAAATTTGAAATAATTTGGCATAAATTAGGCATTTAGATTTAAAAATTAAGTTGGTCATTTGTTAAAATACATGAAACAATAGACATAAGGAAGATAAACTATTTCCCCAAATCTAGGCACAAAAATAGTTTTTAAATTGAGTAAAGAATTAACCTGAGTTACAGAACCCAAAATTAAAAGGCAAATGAACTAAGAAAAAATTACATAAGGACTAGATATAAACCAATAAATGTTTGGATTTTAACTTTATAAATCTAATTTCTAACTCAATTTATAAAAACTAGGCTCTTTGAAATAGACAACAAGCTAGACAAGAATGAATGGCATGATGGTACTAGGTATAGATCCAAAAGGCACATGTGGTTTCAAAAATTTAAAATTTTGGACACAAGGTAACAATTTTTTGAAATGATTTGAGTAATTTAATTACATTATCATGTTGATAATGTTCTTGAGATGTATTGATTTTCATTGATGTCAAGGTGATCTTAGTACATAATGCATTAATGACAAAGTGATAGGCTCTAAGTGGATTTGAGAGTGCATATCATGTGTGCAAGCCTTTGAGGTGATTGACCATGTTTGAGGGGTAAAATTATGGGTAATGATTTATTTTTTTAATTATTTAAATAAAAGGAATCCATTGAAATAGTCTTGTGAATGTCTAGGTGATCCTAATCATCTCCTAGTCAAATTGGTAGATCTTCCTAAATAAATAGATTCATGATGTCAACATTCACACATGTAAAGGTGTCAGAAGAAAGTGGTCACATGGGTTTGGTCATATTTTTTCCTAAATAATTTGGTTCAAATTTCAGGTCTTGATATGGTATCTATCAAAAATTATGGTGGTGTAAAGTTGGTCTTCCAGGCAGATTTCACTATTTTCCATACTTGGCCTAATTTACAATATCAAGTGAACAAAGGAAAACCAATCAGTAATATTTTATTTATAACTTTTGATAATGGATGAATTTTAAGGTGGTGTAAAAATAAAATTGGTATATGACTTAAATTTATATCCAATAAAAATTATTATAAGATTTTACTAATCATACAATTGCATTTATTTCATGTGAGAGTTGACTATTGTTGACTATATTTTTCTAAATAAACCAGGGTACAAAGAAATGATTTTAGAAGATAAAGTATTGATAAAATATTATTGGTATAAAAATAAAAAAAGGATTGTACTCCATATATGTTATCCTAAAATTGATTTAGAGTTTTTAATATTAGTACAAGTGAAGTTATTGCAAGTCAAAGTTGCCTTTTGTTGACTGTAATTATTACAAGTCTGAGTAAGGTTCTTGCAGTGGTGTTTATGAGCCTTTGGAGGATAAATGAAGGTGTATTATGGATTTTATAATGTTCTTGAGGTATTTATATTTCCATACATATTTTTATTGTACATGTAAAGTTTATATTCAGTTTGTTTGAGCCTCATTTGTGAAGACAATGTTTTTGGGCTAGTCAAGCCTAATAGGTCTTTAAGATCTAATGGAGGTTTTAGAGTATGAGCAAATGATTTGATGTTTTTTTAGAATGGATAAGGATAATATATGAATAATTTAATGTTATTGAAGTGTTTTGTGTCATTTTTAAGGTTCATCTAGACCAAAGTGGCTTAAAGTGTTACATGAAGGTGAATTAGGTCTTCATGCGACCTATTGAAGGCTTGAGGACTAAAAGAGGTTTTATAAGGTGAGTGAGTGACTTGAAATTATTGTATGACTTGTTAAACATATATATGGAATGGAATAAATTGTTTTAATGTTTTTAAAATGGTTTAATATTTAGTTAAGAGCTATTGGTATCTAAGTAAAATATGTGGCCTAATGGAAGGTTAATTCCTTAGGTCTTGCTTGAGCCTATTATGTTGTTTTGAGCCATTTGAAGCATGATAAACCTAATGAGTTGATGTATATTATATGTAACATATAATAAAATATATTTTTATGTTTATCCAAGTGGGAAATAATCCTTAAGGGTTAAGTAATGTGTTGTGGCCGACCAAGATTGATTGGAGAAAGAATAATGCATATGTAGAAGGTCATTTTTGCCTCATTGTGTTTATTAGACAATGGTTGTGTGAATTTAATTATATATGAATTTTAAAAAGGTTAATAATACATGAAAACTATTATAAAATAATTTTGAATATGTGACAAGGGTATAACATTATTTTTTTCAAGTCATGATCAAGTAAGAAGATTTGTTTCAAGGTTTTTAGGCCTATTTTGCTTTGGTGGCCTAGTATAAAGGTTTGATAATTAAAGAGTGAAGCGAATGGTATGAGAGTTTGTATAAGTGTGTAAGGAATGAAAATAATGATAATAATATTTTTAACATATCATGAATATTAGACAGTGGTGCTGAAGGTGGTGAGCTAATTAGATTGTTTGTTTCAAAGCTAGATAGGTCTATTTGTCTAGTTGAGAGATATAGAAGAGGAAGAGGCTTGTATGAGGTAGAAAGATAGGTTTTCAGGTGTTATAAAAAGATAAGACATCATCAGGTGTTTAATACATCATATTAGATGTGGATATCAGTTTGGAGGTGATTGAGTTGGTGCTTAATCATCTAGGGGTTATAGCCTCTTTGCTAGTTGGTACTAGCTAAAGGTCAAGTGGGTGCTTGACTAAATTGAGGGGTGGGTGCTCCTTGATCAGTTTGTGTTGATCTAAATTGAAGAAATATCTTTATAGTAAATTATTCTAAATCTTGTTTCAAGTGGTTTTTCTCCCCCATGAGGGTTTTCCACATAATTCATATGTTGTGTTTTGATCTTGCATAGTTTTCTTTATTCATTGCAATGAATAGTTAATAATTTGAAGAATTGAAATTGAAGTTAATTTTATTTGATCACTAATTCACCCCTCACACCCTCTCAGTGATTGTGCTTCCAAAAATTTGTATTAGATTAGGTCTTTCAAGAAGGCTTGATAGCTAGAAGGTGGTCCTTGAAGCATAAAATGGCTATGCAACTAAGGAAATAAAATCAAGAGTTGAGGTCTATGGCTAAGGCTTATGAGGATTAGATTTTTATCTTGAAGAGTGAAAATTTCATGATGGATAAAAAGGTTGATAAGCATATTAAGGATCTCAAATTCTAGTTAGAAGATACTAATGTAAGGGTGATCTCTATGGAGTCTCTTAAGGAGAAGGTATGTATCTATAATTCTAATTGGATTGATTTTTTCAAAGCTAGATAGATCTATTTGTCTAGTTGAGAGATGTAGAAGAGGAAGAGGCTTATATGAGGTAGAAAAATAGGTTTTCAGGTGTTATACAAAGATAAGACATCATCAGGTGTCTAATAAATCATATTAGAGGTGGATATCAGTTTGGAGGTGATTGATTTGGTGCTTAATCATCTAGGGGTTATAGACTCCTTGCTAGTTGGTACTAGCTAAAGGTCAAGTGGGTGCTTGACTAAATTGAGGGGTGGGTGCTCCTTGATCAGTTTGTGCTGATCTAAATTAAAGAAATATCTTTATAGTAAATTATTCCAAATCTTGTTTCAAGTGGTTTTTCTCCTCCATGAGGGTTCTCCAAATAATTCATATGTTGTGTTTTGATCTTGCATAGTTTTCTTTATTCATTGCAATGAATAGTTAAGAGTTTGAAGAATTGGAATTGAAGTTGATTTTATTTCATCATTGATTCACCCCTCACACCCTCTCAGTGATTATGCTTCCAAAAATTTGTATCAGAGTAGGTCCTTCAAGAAGGCTTGATAGCTATAAGGTGGTCTTTGAAGCATAAAATGGCTAATCATCTAAGGAAAGAAAATCAAGAGTTGAGGTCTATGGCTAAGGCTTATGAGGATTAGATTTTTACCTTGAAGAGTGAAAAGTTCATGATGTATAATAAGGTTGATAAGGCTATTAAGGATCTCAAATTTTAGTTAGAAGATGCTAATGTAAGGGTGAGCTCTATGGAGGCTCTTAAGGAGAATGTATGTATCTATAATTCTAATGTAGCCTTAGAAATCAAAAAGGATAATATGAATATTCATGATATTAAGAATAATTTAGAGGATGCAAATCCAAGTTTGAGTTCAAATAAGGTTGAGTGTGTTCAATTGAAAACTGAGCTAAGCTCCTTGAAGTTTGAGCATGAAAATCTAGTGGTCAAAATGAGCAAGGTTGAGCATCAGAAGCTAGTGGTCAAAATGAGCAAGGTTGAGAAAGAGGAATTTAATCAAGTCAAGAAGGATGATAGAATGAAAAACAAGGTGAGAAGACTAGAAAAGTAGCCCAATTACATGAGGTTTGTAAATTCATCTCATAAACAATGTTATGCTTGCAATCATTTTGGTCACATTGTAAGAGATTGTAAAAGAAGAAGTAACTTGTCAAAAGGAGATAATATCTATCATCAAGAAAAAGGTATGAATGATATTGTTTGTTTCAAATGTCATAGAGTTGATCATATTTCAAAATATTTTAAGAATAGGTTGAATGATTTATCAAGGAAAAACAAGGTGTATGGAGATCCTAGTGTGCAAGGAAGAGGTCATACATGGATATAGAGACCTAAGACTATTAAGAGAGATTAGATTGAGACCAAGAATGATTTGGTTGATGAGAATATAAGTCAAGATGGTTTATTTGTTGTGGTAGATATGAAGGCAAGACAAGAATACTATTTATCAGGGTATGTTGACAAAGGAGTCAAAGAGAAGATGGATGAACCAATCAAGTCTATGAGGAGGCTTAGGATAGACAAGCAAACTAGTGAGATTATGGAGACTTGGGAATCTCATAATTTTTAGGTGTTCTAAGAGCATTAAAATGTAAGGTGTCTTTATCAGAATCCATAGAGTCATTACTTAATATTTTTAAGTATCATGGAATGATGTTTCAAGGTTTATAAATAAGAAACTAATTAATGAGTCAAGGTATGTTCTTTATCTTGATACACATATAGTTGAGTATGGATTCTTTAAATTGATTTAAAGCTTGTCAAAGATGTATATCACCTATTAAGAGATTTTAAAAGGTATTTGAAGTTCTGAAGTTATTTGTGAAATAAGATCTCTCTTTGAGTATCCTTTATTTGCATAAGTATTTTAACACTAAAAACCCTTGACATGGAGTATCTTTGTTTGTAATATATCTCTTTGAAGTGACCTAGGAGAGGAGTATATTTTCTTGTGCCAGAGAGAGGTTCTTAAAGGGCCAAGCTTGGGAAGCTAAGTTCAGATTACAGTATAAGGAATGTATGAATTCAATCAAATTTCATCCATAGCTGGCCTAATGAGGTAGCTTTTTCATATTGGTAGCTTGAAGAGCTCTTATAATCATGGATTCAAGTAAATTTAGTTGCTTTTCATATGAGAAGGTTTGTTGAGCATGTTCTTCTTATTTAGATCAGTTTTGATTGTCTGATTCATATAAGAAGGTTTGTATGCCATTGAAAGAGGTCATTTGGGCCTAAGAAGATCAAATTTTAATTCAGTTGTCTCATGAAAGGATGTTGGATAGTTGTGGTAACCTATGTGTGAATAAAGATGGCTCCATTCAAGGTATGTTCTTGTAAAAGAGTTTGCTTGTGTATGTTTTCAATATTTTATCTTTATTCAGATAGAATATGGAGTTAGGGGGAGTTGACTCAAGTTTATTGATGATTATGTGAAGTTTTGGAATGTTTCTTATAATCCAAGAATCAAGGAGAAGTTCAGATAGAGGTATGTTCTCTTCAATTGATAATATGCAAGGTATGCATAGAGTGAGGGGGATTATATGTGAGATGTTTCAATTACAAGGAGAATGTATGGTTGAGTATGGTTTCAGATAATGTTATATGAGATGATCATGATGTTAGGGGGGATCTTTTTAAGATTTGTGAATAGTTTGACATGTCTAAGGATCAAGTTGGCATGTTGAGGAAGAGACCCTTTATCATTAATGTCAAAGGGGGGAAAAGTTCAGAATGAAGGAGTTGTTTACTATCGAAGAGATCATTCTAAAAAGTGTTTTCCATCAATGAAAAATGGGGATATTTTTTATAATGTTCTTGCTATGAATTGATTTTCACTAATGTCAAGATGATCTTAGTACATAATGCATTAATGACAAAGTGATAGGTTCCAAGTGGATTTGAGAGTGCATATCATATGTATAGGCCTTTGAGGTGATTGATCATGTTTAAGGGGTTGAATAAGGGGTAGGGATAAGAGGGGTAAGTATTTATTGGTGTAATTATGTAAGTGAAAGGAATCCATTAGAATAGTCTTATAAAGTTTTTAGGCGATCCTAGTCATCTCCTAGTCAACTTGGCAAATCTTCCTGAGTAAATAGATTGATGACATCAGCATTCACACATGTGAAGGTGTCAAAAGAAAGTGCTCACATGGGTTTGTTAATATTTTTTCTAGATCATGTGGTTCAAATTTAAAGTCTTGATATGGTATATATCAAAATTTATGGTGGTGCAAAGTTGGTCTCCCAAACATATTTCACTATTTTCCATAGCCAAATTTATAATATCAAGTGAACAAAGGAAAACCAATTAGTAGTATTTTGTTTATAAATTTTGACAATGGATGAATTTTATGGTTGTGTAAAATGAAAATTGGTACATGAATTCAAGGGATATCCAATAAAATTGAGTAGGATTTTTGACAGGTCATACAATTGCATTTATTTCATGTGAGAATTGGCTATTATTGACTATGTTTTTTCTAAATAAACCATGGTGCAAAGAAATGATTATGTAAGATAAAGTATTGATAAAATATTGTTGGTATTAAATTAAAAAATGAATTATACTCCATATAAATAATTATTAAAGTGATTTTGATTTTTTAATATCAGTACAGGTGAAGTTATTCTAGGTCAAATTTGACTTTTGTTGACTCTAATTATTGTAGGTCTGAGTAAGCCTCTTGTAGTGGTGTTTATGAGCTTTTGGAAGCTGAATGAAAGTTTCATATATATTGTATGGTTTTAATTAGGTATTTATATTTCCATCCATATGTGTATTTTACATAGAAAGTTTATATTCAGTTTATTTTGAGCCTCATTTGTGAAGACAGTGTTTTTGGGCTAGTTAAGCCTAATAGGTCTTTAAGACCTAATGGATGTTTTAGAGTATGAGCAAATGATTTGATATTTCATGAGCATGTAGAAGGATCATATAGAATTAAGGTAAGTTTATTTAAGTGTTTTGGGTCATTGGTAAGGGCCATCTAGACCATAGTGGCTTAAAGTGTTACATGAAGGTGAATTAGGTCTCCATGGGACCTATTGAAGGCTGGAAGGCTAAAAGAGATTTCATAAGGTGAGTGAGTGAATTGAAAGTGTTGTGTTACTTGTCAAACATAAATATTTAATAGAGTAGATTGTGTTAAAGTGTTTAAAATGGTTCCATATTTGGCTAAGCACTTTTGGTATCTAAGCAAAATGTGTGGCCTAATGGAGAGTTAATTGCTTAGGTCTTGTTTAAGCCTAGTGCATTATTTTGAGCCATTTGAAGCATGGCCGACCTAATGAGTTGATGTATATTGTATGTAACATATCATAATATATATTTTTATGTTTATCCAATTTTTAAATAATCCTTAATAGTTAATTAATGTGTTGTGTCTGACCAAGATTGATTGGAGAAAGAATAATGCATATGTAGAAGGTCATTTTGGCCTCATTATGTTTGTTAGACAATGGGTGTGTGAAGCGAATTATATATGAATTATAAAAAAGTTAAGATTCCATGAAAACCATTATAAAATCATGTTGAATATGTTAAAAGGGTATAACATTATTTTTTGTACATCATGATCAAGTAAGAATATTTGTTTCAAGGCTTTTAGGCTTATTTTGCTTTGGTGACCTAGTATAAAGGTTTTGATAATTAAATATTGACACAAATGGTATGAGAGTTTTGATAAGTGTGTAAGGGAATGAAAAAATTAATAATAAAATGTTTAATATATCATGAATATTAGATATTGGTGATGAAGGTGGTGAGCTAATTGGATTGTTTGTTTCAAATCTAGATAGGTCTATTTGTCTAGTTGAGTGATGTAGAAGAGGGAGAGGCTTGTATGAGGTAGAAAAGTGGGTTTACAGGTGTTAGAAAAAGAGAATAACATAATAAAGTCTGTAAGACATCATATTATAGGTGGATATTAGTTTGGAGGTGATTGAGTTGATGATTGAACATCTAGGGGTTGTAGCCTCCTTGCTAGTTGGTACTAGCTAAAGGTCAAGTGGGTGCTTGACTAAATTGAGGGGTGGGTGCTCCTTGATCAGTTGGTGCTGATATAAATTGAACAAATATATTTATATTAAATTATTAAAAATATTGTTTAAAGTGGATTTTATCCTCCATGAGGGTTTCCCACATAATTCATGTGTTTTGATCTTGCATAGTTTTATTTTTTCATTGCAATGAATGGTTTATATGCTTCATGAATGATTATGATGAATAGTTAAGAGTTTGAAGAATTAGAATTTATGTTGATTTTATTACATCAATGATTCACCCTCCCTCTCAATGATTGTGCTTCCAACATATCATGTTATAAAGATATGACAAATGTTTTATTTCAAGACTTTAAGGCATAAAACTTGGAACAAATTGAGTAACGTAATGATACCCTTTTCAATCAAGTGACACACATAAAGGTTTGATGAAAGACTAAGTCAAAAAGTGTGATGTTAAATGGATAGCATAATGCCTCTTCAAATAAAGGAGTGATGTATACACGACTCATTTTTACATGGTATAATAGACAAATAGTATAGACTTAAGACCATGCATGTAAAAAGGACAAAATGACATAAACACCTAAGTGTAATGTCCTAAAATCTTAAAACTATCAAGGTTGCATCGTAATGTTGAATTCCAACTATATATTTTATCTTGAGAGGATTTTAAATTTTTAATCTAAAAAGTAAAAGTGCATGAAAAGTAGGGTTTTTAGTCCCCCTCTTCTCTCAAGAGTTCATACTATGACATAAAACTTTGAGCTACTCACCCTGTATCAACAATATGTATACGAAAAGTGAGGTTGAATAATCTATTCATTTTTTCTCATTTATATATGGTCCAATATGTGTGGTAAACATTAAATAAAAATCATGTCATTTGGATCCACATCAACTAGCTTGTTATGAAAACTTCTTGTCCTTTTCACAACCACTACATCTATCAATTGTTTAGTGTAGTGAAATGTTTGAGTTGACCTTGCATTCTGAGGTTGAGTACTACTAACAGAGCTTGTTTTAACCACTCAAAATAAGCATCCTAATAGGTCACCCTAAATTTATATACCCCACTATGGAGTGGGGTTAGAATGATGTCAAGAGATGAATTCCAAGGTCAACATTTCCCTAGAGAACTCATGAGGAGGTGATGAACTCCCACTCACAAGCCAAAATTCATGAAAATAAAGACAAGTGAAAAGAATTTGGGGTCATGTTGGGGTCACCCAAATCATGCAAATTTTGGGAGGGCCTTAACAACTTTTCTTTTATGATTTTGGACCAAAGTGATAAATGCAAAGAATGAGCATTTTTGATCACCCAAGTTCCCTAAAGGGGACAGGGAGATAGCATACATGCATCACTCATTTTTCTAAATAAACACTTTTAATCAAACAAACATAAAAACAAAAACTCTTATGAGTATGTAACTAATGTGAGAGTTAATTTTTATAGCACCAAATGAAATATGTTGTGAAATTTGAGCCCCTTGGCATTTATTGTTGAAAACTTTGAAAAATGAAAATGACTTAAGCAAAAATATTTTTAAAACACCAATTTGAAATGTGAAATTTACAACTTTAGATTATTTTAAATGTCTTATTTGGCCTTTGGGTCTTGAAAAACACGTTAGGGGGTCCTTGTGCTTAGAATCAAATATTTAGTGAACAAATGACTTTCCAAATCTTAGTCTCAAGTTTCTAAACTTTTACACAGAGTGAAAAACCATAGAAACATAGAGCAATACTGCAACTTTTTCTTCAAAACTACAACTATTAGGATAATACCACAAATTGCCTATAAAACACATAGTTAATGCAATATCACTAATATCATGATAATAACATAGAAATAAAGGCAATATCGCTATTCAAAAAGTCACAATATTGTAATATCATAAAAATATGGGAAATAATGAAACTTAACCTATAACATGAAAATGGTTAGCAATAGACCACTAGCAGTTAAATAATATTGTAAGAGTTTCAGTGATACTGTGACTTGTAAAGTTATGATATTGTCAATATCATGATTGTAAAGTCATGATATTATCAATATCAAAAGTATTCCCTATCAAACACTAGTAGTTTATTAAATCATGATGGTTAAGCATAAAAAGTGACATTTAGTTCAAAAATGTAGAAAACATGACAAAAATGCATGACTATACAAGTAGCGATATTGTGAAATATTGTGATTCTAGAGAGCAAAATCATGACTACATAGAGCAACTTTGTGACTTCCATAAAAATATCCTTGAAGCTCCAATTTTCACCTGTTTTAATCAAGTTTGAATTTTTACATGAAAATTGTTAGGGGAATGTCCTAAAAGGCGGGAAAAACTTCATGGGGTGCATGTCCCACCGAGCATGCCAGAATATAAACAAAGAGTAAAATAGAGGGGAGGTTAGTCTTGTGTTAGTCCAAGTAATAAAACTCAAATAAACACTCTAAAATCCTAACACCTCTAGCCTAGAGACTAGGGATATCATAGGTAATTAGCATGCATATGAAAACACAAGTAAAACATAAAATAATGCACTCTTTTTCCTTCCTTGGAGCTTCCAAATGGCTCATTGAATGGCTTGGTCAGCTTATGTATCAAAAAATCTTCATCAATGGAGCTTTGTTGGCTTCACCTTTCCTTTGCACCTTAGATTTGATTTTTTGGCTTAATATTTTCACATGGTAACATTACTTTCATGAGGTTTATGGAGTAAATTATGCATAATAACTGTACAATATCCAAGCTTAGAAATGAATGGGTAAGTATTTATAGCCTCAAGAATTAACTCTCACCCAAGGTGAGTTAAGGTTGAGTTTAAACATGGAATGGGTTAAAACTAACCCTAGGTGATTTGAGACTAGTTCTAGTTGAGTTAATATTTGACATGTAATTATTATTTTCAATTACTAGGCATGACTCTCAAATTAGATATTTCAGGATATTTTGGAATAGCTTGACAATTCATAAAAGCTATAATGAAAAGGCTTGATATTTTGATTTTTGAAATTTCTATTTTTTAATATTCACTAATTATAAATGGATAATTCAACTAAGAATGTAATCTTGTTTAATTAGATGATTGATTTTGATTAGAATTTTCCTCTATCAATATTTGATCAAGTGTCTCATTTAATAGGTTCATAGGCCAAATTTTCAGTTGATATATTGTAAGGTGATTAGGGATGAATCTGTGAGAGGTTATTATTGAATGCAGACTAGTGTCCTAAATAGGGATGCCTCAACATGATTTTGAGCTTTGATGAATGATGTGTGGCCAAATTTGAGATATTCAGTGATTCTTAGGCTTAATTTACAATGGTTGGTAGGCATCAGTCTGAAGTCTAATCAAAAGCCAATTGTGGCTATAATTAGATATCTACAATTGTTATTATTATATATGAATATAATTGTATAATATATTCATATTTAATTGTATTATATCATATATTAATAATAATAATATTATTATTATTATTATGTGTCTGTGTATTAAATTTATATATTATATAATATGATATGAAATTATAAAGTAAAATAATGATACGTAGTATTATATTTTTATTTATATGTATTTTAGTAATAAAATTATCATTATTAATATTACTATAATATTTTTTAGATTGATATGATTTTGGTGGGATATTTACCCTATATGCTTTTCATCAGAGCTCCAATCAGTCTAGGACATAATTGGGGGCCTAGATCTCCAAGTACACAAGTACCAAAATTACCAACAACAAAAACAACTAGCCTGAGAATATCAATAAATGGCCATAACCAGCTTCAGATTACCATCAATGGTCATAACCAACCCAATACCAACAATCAACCATAACTTGCCTCCAATACCATCTAAGATTTAAACCTGGGTAGTGCTTGTATCAACTAAGTCACTTTACCAACTCACCCACATCTCATCAGTAATATATAATATAATATTTTAATAACATATAATTATATAATAATTTATTAATTATATATAATATTTTAATGTGCATCTAGATCTAATGTATTAGAAAAATCAAATTTGACTTAGTTTCCATTATTTACATGGAATAACTCTGTGTCTAGAACTAACATTTATTCTTGAGAAGTGACAAGGTATTGCAACTACTACATTATCCTTGGAGATGACATTGCACTACATAATATCTTTGCTACCATGTATTTCTTCAAATGGCTAGGTTCAGTAATAGTCTCCATGAAATTTCCCTCTAAACCTCGCATTGTGTTCCTCTATAAGACACTTCTCACTTAAATGGCATTCTCCACAAGCATAATATCTCTAATATATACATTCTCACAAGAAAATAAACCTCACCCACATTGTATAAATTTTTAAATTATTACTGGACCAATATAATCACTGACCTCAAGAATATATTCTTGATTGAAATCATTTATAAAAATATGTAGAGAGATCAAACATATCTTTCATATTCTGCTCATTGGGCTTCATCAATTTTTCATACAACAATCTATCATGAGCATTTGGGCATTGTTGTAATGTGTGATGGAATCATCAACATGCTAAATTGTACTCTTTTAGTCCATTCAAAGTTCTTCCCTTGCTAAATATGGACTTCAAGTGATGGGGATTGAACTCTAAAGATTTATCACAGTGTTTTAGTGGTTGTGTGAAGTCCTTCAATTTTAAATTTACCTCTACTATGTTACAAAAATATTTGAGAAGGGAATCCACAACTTGTTTCTCAAGGTGTGGCATATGTTTTTGATGAGAAAGAGCCATGTCTATACACCTAGAATAATATTATATAGACTTTTTCCAATACCATAAATTAAGTGCTATAAATAACTAAGGTAACATGAGATTTACAAGGTAGTAGAAGTGTAAAATGATATCCAAGTGGACATTGTAAATATTTTACAATAATGTCACTTTTACAAAGATAATTTTATATATTATAAATAATTTATATTAATATAGATTATAGTTATATAATATTAATATATATTCTATATTTCATTATACATTTTTTTAAAGTAAAATCCTTTATTTATTTGAATAGCAGTACATTATCAAATGACTAGAATGTCATTGTATGATAACCTTTTTATAGTGTTTAGTGATTGAGCTACTAGTACCTATTACCATAAACCTTTGACTAAAAATGAGGGAAGGCAATTAAACTTGCACTTATTCAACAAATTCAATGACTTCTTGTAACTGAGTTGACTAACCTTTATGCCTCTGGACGTAGTGCCAGTGGTGAAGATGGAATTTAATACTTATGGTATCACCTACCAAATTTTTAAGATGGATTTCTAGCTATTCAATTTCATCCATATTAATATGGATCATCGACAAGACCTAAGTGTGGATATTCATTCAATTTAAGATGCACTCCATAAAGTTTTTAAGATGCATCAAGTTGGTGTTGATTACTTCTATCATATTATAATGGGCAATCAAAAATTCCTAGAATATCTTAGTAGCCATCTCCATTTCTTTTTGGTCTTTGATATTTTCACTATTATGTTTTAATAATAAGTTGTTGATATCTATTAGGGAATCATTTATCTTATGCCATCTGACTACTTTATCATGCATGTTCTGTTGATTGCCTTTGTATGAACTACTTTCTTGAGGTTGAGATCCACCTTCTCCTTCTCCAAATTTTAATGGGTCTCCATTCTCTTTATATATTTATTTTTTTAGCATACTAACCTCTTCTTGAATAGATTTTCTCTTTACCAGTTCTTAATTTGAATTTTACTATTGAGTAACAATCCATTTATGCTTTTATTTCGAGATCCTTTTATCATTCACTCATCGGATCCATATTTTCCTCCTTGGTATATGGTATGAAACCTCCTAATCTTATGCTCATCATCCAAGTTGGGCAAGGGGGGTTGGACAAATTTGTTTCTTGACATCTCTTGAGCTACTATGAAGACTCTTGCTCCATTCTACCTTGACTCACATTGGTTTAAATTCCTTGTTCTTTTCAATGCTATCCTTTTTTCCATCTATACCAGTCATGGAGATGTGAGGACTGACTCTACTGCTCCTATCTCTTCACTTTACTTTCTCCTCATTGACCAATTTTGTTAGTGATCTTATGTGTTCCAATACTAAAATTTAAATAGTCAGAGCATAAAGAATGACTTGAAAGAGTGTCATTGTGAATCTTTCCAACTTCTAAAATTCTAATAACACTAATTATAAAGAAGGATTGATGATGGAAGGTCCAAAATTATAGATGTACCAAAAAATTATATCCCCTATATTAATATAAATCCTTTCTATGTTATTTATTTTTTGGTAGTGGCCTTTATGTGACATACCAGGTAGGAAAGTTACTATCGATACCTCACTAGGAACTTGCTCTTGCCAATTTGAAATCATCAACCTAATATTTATCTCAAAGCACCAATGACATCAATGGGGGAGGTAAATTATGGAAGCATAACTCGACTTCATTGCATGGGCATTGACAATGTTCTTCTTTTACTTATATGCATTAATGAGTATTACAGTCCAAAGCTATAAACCTTCCATTTGTATCTTATCATTTTTAATTTTCTTGAATCGTGCCTAAGGAAGGATTCTAATTAAGTAACCATTATTTTACCTTTTAAGTGCTTGCTTTTGTGTCAATTTATTTCTATATTTCAACATTCATTTCTAAGAATAATATCCAACTCCTCCATTTTAGTCTCTTTGACAGGTTCTCCCAACCTTTTAGACTTACTTGCTTTTTTCATTTTTATGCTCCAACTCACCAACTAATATGTCACCATATTACTTTCCCTCCAAATATGATATAATTGTAGGTTATCAAATAATGGAATAAGTCTTTTAGCTTCTTCTATAATACCTTTAATTCTCTAATTTGATACTTTGTCTCTCTACCATGCATGAATACTTAGTTATGAATCCCCTCAACCAATAAATTCTTAATATTTGAAATAATTATAGTTTGAGCCATGTAACTAGGCCTTCTACCTCTATAATATTGTTCAAGTTTATTCCCATGTAGAGAGCCTCATAGGTGACCATCTGCCCTGAGTGATCTCTAATGATCACTCCCACTCTTGAATGCCCTAGGTTGCCTTTATAGGCAACATCAAAATTTAATTTATACCACCCTCTCTAAGGAGGGAGTCATTTCACTTATTTCCTTAAGGCTCTCTTCAACTAATTTTCAGTGAGAATTAATGAGTCATGTACTAATTTTATGCCTTCCTAGTTATCCAATATCCTTAACTCCTCAGGACTTGCCTCTTTATTTTTCATTTGATGAGACAAGCCTACAACTTGTCTGATATTAGTTCACAACTCTAACCATAGTTTTTTCAAGGGCTTATTTTTGGCTTTGTGCTAAAAAAATTTGGTGTTTCTTTCCAGCCAGAACTTCCAAACTAACATGCTCGGGCCCATTTCCTAGACATATCAAATTATGCTTAGCTTATAATTAGATCTCCAAGCATTGAGATGCCCTTTTAAATCATGGTTTAAAATACATATAAGATTAAATATACTCAAGAAATTATTATAGAGACTTATCATATGATCATAATGGAGCAATAAATGTTCCATGCAATCTTTCTCTTGGTAGTATAAAACACATCTTGATGGGCCTTGAAACCTTCTTTTCCTCGAGTTTTCCCCTGTGAGTATTTTCTTTTGTGTTTCCAACCATAAGAAGGACTTGGATTTTGGCTAAGCTTTAGAGTTCCAAATATCAACCCAGACTCAGTTGATTTGTTAGCTTGAAGATCCAACTATTTATTATATCCTTCCTTGACTGAGTATTATCTCGATCCTTGATTGTTACATTTTATAACATCCCTATCTAAAATCCAAAGAATTCTAAATCCTTCTATCAATGCATTGGTCTTATTTTTTGGTTCACCTTGAATTCCTTCTCTGTTCTCAAATATTTTCTAGAGAAATGACTTGTAACCATACTCAAACTTCTCTATTCGGTAGTCTTTGAATTTATGCCCCCACTACCTTATGTTGTCTTATTTTATGTCCTTGAAGTTTGAATCCATACTTAGAATATTTAACGGGATCCAAAAATCTTCCCAAATATTAGTATCCTCCCCATTATTTACATTATAGAATAGATCCTTTAAAATAATACCTCTAGCTTCCCTCATACTATTCCATATTGTCGAGCTAGAAGGGAGGTTTTTCACAATGAAGATCCTAACCTATTATTTGATATCTAAGTATTTTTTTGCTAACATATTTCTCCAACACATCCCATGTTGTTACCTAGTCTCCAAATGATCTTAGCTACTAAGGATCTATTTAACTTCTCTATATCTCTTATCCCAGCTCCCCCTAGCTTTTGGGTTCACTAACCTTAACCCATGCTAGTAGGAGAATTTTATTTTTATCCTCTATTCCTTACTAGATAAATTTTATAAATATTTTTTCATTTGATTAAGAACCTCAACAAGGTCCTTCAGCATAGAAAACCAATAAACTATGATAGCTTGTAAGACTAATTTAATGAGCATAAGCTTTCCTGCTAGAGACAAAAATTTCCCCTTCTAGCTGCTAAGTTTTCTTCTCATTTTTTCAATGATCTCCTCCCATAGTTTCTTTCCTCCTTTTCCATGGAAAAGGGGGAATCCTAGATACCGATCTAGAAGAGGGGCAATTTTGAATCCCAGAAGCCTATTTAAAAATGTTTGCAAATTGGGGGACATGTTAATGCAAAAAAAAATCAATTTTTCTTTGTTAATAATTTATCTTGAAGACTTTTCATACCTTGATATAACATACATAATTGTTATGACCTCTTGCATAGTAATATTAACAAATAGAATAGTGTTGTCTAAGAATTGGAGGTGGGTATGCCTATCACAGTCTATTATAGCTTTAAGACATTACAGCTTATTATTACTCCTCAAGGACTACAATATCCTTCATAGGGTTTCTACCATCAATTATGAAGAGATATTGAGATAAAATATCCCTTTTCCTGAGTCCCTAAATATGAAAAAAATCCTTCTATAGAACCATTAACCATGATCAAGAACATGGGCATTGAGTAACAACTCCTAATCCATTTTATCCAAAGTGAGCTAAAGCCAAATCTCTTAAGAAAGTCCAATTGACCATGTCAAAGGATTTGGATATGTCTATTTTAACCAGCATCCTTTGCCTTTTTCTTGCCTACAAAGAATCAATGACCTCTTGTGCTATCACTATACCATCATAAATCTATCTACCTTGCACAAAGCCTACCTATTCTTCTAAAATCAGTTTTGGGATAATTCCCTATAGTTGGGTTGCTATTATTATTTTTAAAAATATTGTAAATGGATTTTCATAAGGAGATAAGTTTGTAATCCTTAGGGGACCTACTGTCTGACTTTTGGGGAATGAGGGTAATGAAGATGGTGTTTAAGACTTTTAACATGCTTTGGGAGTCCTAAGATTTATGCACCATCGCTCCTATTTCCTCCCCCAAGAGTTCCCAAAAATGTTGGAATAAAAAGGTGGGGAAGCCATCGGGACCTAGAGCACTTTCCCCTTCCATTTTGAAAATCACCTTTTTAACTTCTTCCAACTCTATGCTTTTTATCAATCTCTCATTATTAAGATTTGTGACTAGGTGTGGGATCTGATTCCAAAATTCTTCTTATTCCTTTTTTCATTCATTTTCATGACTAAGCATCCTTTTCTATAAGTTAACCAAATGGTCCTTGATTACCTCTAGATATTTAATCATGTCCCTCCCTAGTTTCCAAATTTTTGATATAATGTTTCTACCTTATGCTTTTATAAGAAAGGTGGAAAAACCTCGTGTTCATGTCACCTTCCTTTAACCATCTTATTCTCAATTTATATCTCCAATATATTTCTTCCAATACTTTGTCAACTTATTTCTTTTCTAATTGAATAACATTCTCTATGTTTCCTTCCATTCTTTTTTTTTTTGGATTTCTTCACTCAAGATCTCTTTTCTATTGAAAGATGTTCTTAAAAGTATGTTCATTCTAGCATTCAAGGGCTAACTTGAGATATTTTAATTTTTTATGGAAGATATACATTTTCATCCCATATATAGGGTTGGGCTTGCTCCATTGCTCCTTTACAAAATCATCTAGTTCTAGATGTTCTAACCATATTTTATTGAATCTAAAAGGCACCCGAGTTGGATGCTCATCATTATTTAGTTGTAAAATAAAAGGCCAATGATTTGACCCTATCTCTCTTAATACTTATGCTTCTAGGATAATATTACTATCCATAGCCTTTATATTGATAAAAAACCTATCCAACTTCTCTAGGATTAACTCCCTTTCTTGCCTTTTATTACTCTATGTAAACCAACCATGCTTGTTTTTGATGTCAAATAGCTCTGAGTTTTCCAAGAAGTTGTGGAAGGCACCATTATATTTTTCCTTTCCTTTTCCACCTTTCTTTTTAGAAGGGTCCAATCTAGCATTAAAATCACCTCCAATTATCCATAAGCCCTCATTTTCATTATTTATTTCAAATTCTAGTTACTTTCATGCTTTTTTTCTCTCCTCTTTACATTGAGATCCATATAAATTAACTAGGTTAAGAGAGATTTGTCTTCATGCTTTCCAATTTTTCAATAAGTAATTTTTCATGTTGTATTCCCTGTAGTTGCACTTCATCTTGGTTCCATAGGAAATTAATTTCCCTTGCCATGCTTGAGGCATCCTTGCCACTAACTTTTCTTCCCAAATATTTGGAAAAACTTCTACTAAAATAATATAGTTTCTAAATCTTAATTTCCTGAAGGATTAAGACTTTTGCATTATAATTTTTAATAACATTTTTTAGCTTCCTTATTTTAGTGGGGGTGTTCAGGCCCCTAATATTCCCCTGATAAGATCTACATCAAGAGGGAGGAGGGATCTTGGTGCTCACTAAGATTGCATCCAATTGGATTTGAGTGCTTGCCCCTATGGATTCCAAGGCTTCAACTTGTCTTTTTTTTTCTTATTGGGCCTCCCTCTACTCTTTTTTTCAAAGTTATTTGTTCTATTAAGATTAGAAATCTATGATACTCTTATACTCTCCTTGATGTTCTTAGAGTTTATTTCTTCTGATTCATCCATGCTTGTCTAATTTTCTTCTCCTACTCCTATCTGATGTACTAATATCTTTGAGTTATTTCTCTTGTATCCCTTTCTCTATTTTCTTGGTCTTGTTGCCTAGATCTAGCACTTTTAGTATATTCTTTAAATCATCTTTCAAACCATATTCTGCTATTATGTCCTCTAATTCCTCTTTATCTTTTTCCCTATATTGTTGTGTATCAGGCACAATATTAGACTCTTCCCTTTGAAGGCCCTTGTTCTCATGTTCATTTCTCCATTCCTTAGGGATGTATTTTCTCACCAACCTACCTTTTCCTTTGGCTATATTCTTCTTTTTTTGTTATATAAACCCTTATGCATATTTTTATAGGACTTCTATCACTTTGACCTCCTAGTTATTTTTTTTTAGGGAGGGGCATTCACAGAATAAGTGGTCATACTCATGACAATTTTTGCATGTAAACAGGATGCTTTCATAGTCAACGTCTTGGGTCTATTCAAGCTCCCCAAATTAGAGTGATGTTTTTGGGCAAAGTCTAAGATAGGTCCAATTCCACACAAATTATAGCATAACTTGATATCCCTCTTCCATGATGGACTTTTGAAATGTCTATTTGATGACCTAAAGTATTAACCATAGTTTCTTAGACTAGAATTATTGTGGTAGTGCATACATGTAGATCTAGACTAGGACCATGCTAGGAAATTATTTAGCCAGCGTAAAATTCGTATGTCAATGTTTTATGAAGAGACCTGTGTTCTTGAAGAATTAAGGGCCTCCCCCAAAAACCTTGTCTCTATTAGATTTATTAGTAAAGACTCCTATGAAATATCATTTTGTACATAAACTTAACTCAAATTTTTCATTTATTTTCCAAGTTCTCCTTGTCCATGCATGTAGTTCCTCCATTGTTAATTGGGCTCCCATAAACTTACAGATCAGGTTACAACCATAGATCCTCGCTATATTCCTTATGATCTATGATGGGTCAACCATAACTATTGTAGTCACCTCTGACACTTGCATGCATGCATTTATGGCTCCACCCTAGGGTTCTATAGCTTTCTCTTTCCTACTACTTTCATCAAAACATCAATTTACCTATCTAAATACATCGAAAGAGTTCCAATCACCATGTTATTGAAAGAGGGCTTATAAGGGGGAGAGGATTACCCCCTAAAGAAAACATCTAAACCTATAAATTCACCATATAAATATACCAACACCCAAAAAAGCCAAGAAATATTACAACTACTAGATGATCAAAACTTGGTTATTCTCATGCTCACCATTCTTATATTGCATTATACATTAATATAATATGATTGTTATATTATATGTAAATATAGTATGTTGTTGCTGTTAAATATTTATAAATCTCCTTTTGTTCTTTTAGTAAAACAATATTTTTTAAAGTGAAAGTGTAAATCAGCAGTTGTACCTCATTAGAAACTATGATTGCTAACCCATCCCACCTTGTGTGCATGGAATGTTAAGAAATAATAATTAAATATTCATTTTAATAATCTTTTTGAAACATCTTTTTCCTGACAATACTTCCTTAGATTATATGATTTTTTACTATCAAAGATAAATAATATAATTATGAAGACAATTCAACTGTGGTCATATTCTCTTTTAGGGGTTTGAGTATGACATTTTTATATTTTTTTATCCATAACGTAATTATTATAGGTGTCAATTTATTGGTAGCATGGAGGAATGGAAACTATAATATAGACTTCAAGACCTCAATGCCATATCCCCATGCCAAAAACATTTTAGCATTGATTCAATCCACTCATGGGATGTGGAGCCCTTCCACAATCAAATTGACACTCATGACATCCTCTTCTAATATTAATAATAGAAAATGACCAATCAGAGATGTCACCACCATGCAAGATATGGACCCCTTTGTAATGGGTGTAGGTCATGTAAATCTAATTGTAACTTTGAATCTAGGTCATGTGTATGATATGAGCCCTTTGGCATACAATATCCCCCGAAGTACCTTGTCATTTCCCCTCCTCGTCACCATCAAATTCACCTTTAAATATTTCACAACTTTCATGCTTTGTATGACCTTGCCCTTCCCCACCACTTTGGCATTGCTCAAGTTCACCACAAAATGAAACATCTCCTCCCCACATAGTGCATTGGCATACCATATGCAATAACACACAACCTTATTTTACATCATCATCTCCACTAGAAATATATGATTATGGTTTTTTAATACTTCATGCAAAAAATATTAGATAGGTTTCAAGAGAGGTATATCTGTGAATTTATACTCTTGTCATATTATAATATTAATATAATGTTTCTATAATATTATATATTAATTAATATTTTATATTTTATATTATGTACATATATAATATATATACTATAAACTAAATTATATATATAATATTATATTATATATTTTTTATAAATGGTAAATTGTAGTGGCCTCTAATGTGAAATGCATGTAATATTGGAATAATTTATCCAATATTAAAAGTCAATATGTTAATACCACCACCTTGAAAGCTATGAACCCCTTTATAATAGGTGTTGGTCAAGTTAATCCAAATGATGCCTTGAATCTAGGTTTGGTGTTTGATATGGGCTTCTTGGTGTACGATGTCATCAAAAATACCTCATCTTTTCCCCTCACCATCACACTCATCTCACCTTGAAATATTTCACTATTTGCATGTTTTGAATATAATTTTTTATTATATAAAATATAATATTATAAACTTATATATATATATATATATATATATATATATATATATATATATATATATATATATATATATTCACTCCTCCAAGCAAACAACAATAGCCCAAATACAAAAGAAGTGAAGAAAATAAAATAAGCCTAATAACTTTCAACTAATCTAGGATTGGTACAAATTAGCAACCCTACATTCAAGATACACATCCAAAATCCATAGGAACCATTCAATTTTGAAAGTGAAACTAGACAATTGAGAGAGAAACCATATCGCAATTCACACAAGCAATTGTGGATAGACTTTGTAGAATTCCTTATTTATATTCATTGTTCAAAGTTTACAAATTAATTTGGCTCTAAGAACAATATATATATATAGTATAAATAGTAAATTGTGACGGCCTCCAATATGAAATGCATGTAATATTAGAATAATTTATCCAATATTAAAAGTTAATATGTTGATACCACCACCTTACAAGCTACAAACCCCTTTTCAATAGGAATTGGTCAAGTAAAACCAAATGATGCCTTGAATCTAAGTTTGGTTTTCAATATGGGATCCTTGGTGTACAATATCATCAAAAATACCTTGTTATTTCCCATCACCATTGCACTCATCTCACCTTGACATCTTTCACTATCTGCATGTTTTATATGGCCTTGCCATTTCTTTCAAGGGTCTAGTATGGGTTTTTGTATGTTCACTTGATGTAATTTATCTAGGTCTCAATATATTGGCATCATGGATGAATGGAAGCTATAATATAAACTTTGGGACCTCAATGTATTGTCCTAGCATCAACAACATTGCATCATTGATTTGAGTTGCACTTGAGATGTGGAGCCTTGCCAAAATCAAATCAACTCTCATGATGTCCTCGTTAACCCTTGACAATAGAAAACATCCAATCAAATATGTCACCACCTTGATTTGATATAGCTTACATGCATCATTCTACACTGATGTTACATTGACGTGACAATTTAAAATTTAATGTAGTCATGTGTGTAGATTTAAATTATATCAGATAAGTGTTATCAATATGTTGTTATAGAAAAATATATTTATCATCTAAATGGTAGCATTTCTATCGATGCTAATGTTATATTGTGTAACGAACTCCTACACCAAAATCCCAGACTGTTAGTGAATCCGCCCACCAGGATCATAACATCCCACCACGCTTCTGCAACCCAAACTTTGGGCTGGGATTTGCCCACGTACATGAGATCCACTACATGTACAAGCCCCATACGAACACTACAATGTCAGCGTAACCCACCCGCTCCGCGACTCGAACACGGGTGGCTGCTCTGATACCAAATGTAACGAACCGCTACACCAAAAGCCCAGACTGTTAGTGAATCTGCCCACCAGGATCATAACATATTGCATTATTATATTTTATATAATATTATATTTTTATATGGGCCCCATGGTGTATGATATCACCTGAAATACCTTTTCATTGCCCGTCACCATCACCATGCAACTCACCTTGAAATATTTCACTATTGGCATATTTTGTATAGCCTTGCCCTTTCTTCCAAGGGTCTAAGTATGGTGTTTATATATGTTTTTAAGATAGATATAATTGCTCTAAGTTTCAATATATTGGCAATATGGATGAATGGAAGCTAAAAAATAGACTCATGGACTTAAATATCTTGTCCCCACATCAATGACAATGCAATGTTGATTCGATCCACACATTAGACATGGAGTCATGTTGTAATCAAATCAATTCTCATGACATCCTCATCCACCCTTAACAAAAAATGGCCAATCAAAGATGCCACCACCCTATAAGATGCAAACCCCTTTGTTATGGGTGTAAATAATGTAAATCCAAATAGTTGTGATAAATCCAACTTTAGTTATTACTATTAATAAATAATATAATATTTTTATTTATATATTATATTATTATTATTATTATTATTATTATTAAATTATATAATATTTTATAACAAAATTTACCATATTTTATTCTATGAGGCCTTACTCCTCACAAGTTTTAAGGCATGCATGCCAATTTTTAACATATAATTTAAAACATTATCTTGACCTTATTGTGGTAATCCTTCAAGATTTGTACAAAAGGGATTGTCATGAAAACAAAAAACACTCAATTGTGCATGGAGAGGTAGGCATGCTAATGAGAAATATGTGTTGTCCAACACTCAATCATTACAATGTATCCCCTTCTATTTTTCATAAGATTTTTTTCATTTTCTCTTACAATTTTTCCATTTCCTCTTCCTCAAGTCTTGGTTATCACCAACAATCCCCTCTTTTCCCCTTATTTATAATATTTAGTGATCTACCTTTGTCATCTCTAGTTATCAGGAGATTATTTTGATCTCATGATCTCTTTTTGAGGTAAGGGCCTGTATATAGGCCATATGAATTTCCAATATCTCTTTGACAACATTATGATAGTCACTCTTATAGCAAAGGAAGGAAAGTATGTGTGGGAAACGTAGCAAAAATTCTAAATGGACAATTACAGGTCTTTAAAAATGAGTATGTATCCTTTGAAGGTATCAAGGCAAAAAATATTAATCTTGATTATTTCTAGGTTTAATTGATGCAACCTATAAATATAAGGTTAGGGTAGCTATCTGAGGTTTGTAGATATGGATGTTGTGTTGGTAAGAAGTAAATCTTATTGGATTTATTATTATTCATATGTAATCTAAGTCTATTAGGTCAAATGTCATATGAAGTTGATGGGGATGGCATCATACTTTGCTTTCTCAAAATATGTCCTTTGTTTTGGTTACATGGGGTTTTCATATTTTAGTTGCATTATTTGAACATGCATTCAACATGAAGAGAGTGGTCAGAAATAGGGGGCTTAATGGAGATCCTTCAATATTCTTAAGGTAAGATGAGCTTTTCATTTTAGTATGAAGGATATATATAGACTTTAGTTGAGTTTAACTTCATGATTGATGCTTTACCCAATCTTATAGTTCCTTACTTTAATTCATTCACATTTGTAATGTTTAAAATAAAAAAGGTACATATTGCTTAACAAATATACAAACAAATTCATTTGTTTAATCATTAAAATGTTTATATTATATTTAAACTACCCTATTAGAGGCTTACGGAAAAACATTTAAAAATTAGACAAAAGTAACCATTAAGGCCACATGATCAACATGATTTATGTGACTTTAAATATATTTTACATAGCCTCCCAAAAATTCAATCTTCACCATGTCTAGCACAATATAGAGAGCAAGTGGTTCTTAGTTTTTCCTATTGAATGGAAAGAAAAGTGGCAATTTTATTTCATGAATTTGCATAGATGTATATTCGAGAAGATAGGAATTTTATGTCTGTACTATAGAATCTAAATCAGTGCAATTATTCTTTTATTTTTCTAATATCTAGGGGGTTAGCAATGGTACATATTGTGTTACTGACCTTATAAAAGATGGTAACCTTGGTGTCTCTAATGATGGGGATTATCTAGTTGTTATTAGTAAAGATGGTGATGTTGAAGCTCTCACTTTTGATCATTGAACTACAATGGAGGATGAGAGAGAACATATTGAGAATTTGGTAAGTAATTAAGAACCATGTTTTTCAATGTAATATCTCATTCATTTTGATTAAGAATCATGATTTGATTGGAAATTCTTGTAAGGGGTTTCACGATGAAATATAAAGTGTATGTATTTGGTGAAATAGGGTTAGTGGTTCATTGGGTTTTACCACACATTCTATAAGTTGTTGGTTATAATTAGCGAGGGAAAGGGTATGGTCATGAGTATTTCTAAAGCATAGAGGTTGTTAGGTTAACTAGATATACTCCCTTGGGATTTAGTTGAGCCTTTCTACTATCAGAACATGATAACATAATGAAGCATGTCAAACTCCACGACCATATTTGGCAAGAAATCAGCTACTTTAACAAGATCCTTCAACCAAGATAAGTAACTACATCAGATTATAAATTAAGAAAATAATCAAACCCTTATTGTATTAAATTACAAAATAATTTTAACTAAATAACGCAATAAATCATCTCTTACAAGTGGTGAAAGATCTAGTACACACATACTCATATGACAAATGCTGGAGGAGATCAATCATCGATAGTCCCCTTCACATCACCTGCTCCCCTCCAGTCCTCATTCCTTCCAATAGAGAATAACATAGATCTAAAAGTGATGTCACATAGAAACCAGCCAAATGATTACAAAATGTTGAAGAGTTTGAGTTTTTTTTATAGGCAATGAAGGCAGTGGAGATTTTTATTAGATATGTCAACAACTATAAATTTTGATTTCATTGCACAACTTTTAATCATTATATATTGTATTAATTCTTGTGTGATGAAAGGTTATGGAAGATATATGAAAGATACTGAGACAAATATTTAGAAATAGTCTGCTAAATAAATGCCTCTGGTGTAATTACAAGTATACTAACTTTTTAATTTGAGGATTCTCTGTGCAAGTTGAAGTTTCTCATGGATAAATAAAGCTAAACATCTCTAGTCTTCATACTAATAAAGGTCCTCGTAGATCCATGGAAATATCTAAAATGATAATGGTATCTTCTTATGGTATATAGGGCACTTAAATACAAAATGATCTTTCAATTTCAAATTATAAAAGATATATTTTGCATGTAAGCTCATCCTATGTGTTGTCATGTTGTCTATTCGACGATTATGAGAGTAAACCTAAAAGTGAGCCAAAGAAGGCCTTAATCAAGATGTTAGCCTTTTATTTATATACTTAAGAATTCAAATTTGATCGTCATAAAAACATGGATAAAATTATAGATAATGAAGAATCTTTGGGGTCAAAGACTCTTTTGGATTAATTAATATAACTTTCAAATGAGAAAATTGATTTATTCACAAATACCTATTTTTATTTCTTATTTAGTGAGTTGAAAAGTATTAGAAGAAAGCCTAAGAAGAGGGAGTCTTTCTATATCGATATCCAAGTTTTAACAGAAAATCATAATTCTAGAATACTAATCAAATTTATATCCTTATTTGACAACTTGTATAAAAAATTACAATGCCAAATATGGATACATATTTGAAGATGAGATCTCTTTCCATGCATTTAAAATCATTTTGTCTCTTGTATGGCCCCAAAATTCATGCCCATATAAAAATGTGGGATTAAGTAAATATATAAAAATTAAATCTTTGTCTAGATATTTTAAAATTGGAACTCCAAACATTATCTTTCTAAAGACATCGATGTGACATACCCTTTACTAAATCTTCATGTATACAAAAATATATTAGAATAATAACTACTCAGTTTAAATTATAAATAAAATTACAAAATTAAAATTTAATTATTGTTCTTTATTATTTTTTAATAGATTAATTTATTAAAAGTTACTAATAATAAAAAAAATGATGACATAATTTTATGTACAAGATTCATTAAAATTAAGTTATTAGTATTGTTGTGGGTATATAATATACCTTTCACTTTTATCAATTATATATTCTTTCTTCATCAAATAACATTTTCTATTTTTTCACAACATTATCTTCCAAAACCTTTTTATAATATATTTTATTTATATTATTTACTTTTATCAATTTAATTATTAATATATTTATTTTTATCAACTTAACTATTGATTGAAATTAATGTGATAAACCATAAATAAGTCTTATTCCAAATTATTTTTTTTCCCTATGGTAAGGGTTTTTTTTATTGTGGAATGTGACATTGTAGAAGATAAACACCACATCCTCAAATCTCAGCCTTGGTTTTTTTGGAGTAGGGCTCCATATGAAACCTTGGTTTTCATCCTTTGACATCTCTATGCATACTATTTTCTCTACTCTTGTTTGGATGAGGCTCTCAGATCTTCCTCTTCATTTTTAGATTCTATCTAGCTTATCTTGAATCAAGAATGTCATTGACTTATTTCATTTTTGTTCAAATGAAATGGCTCAATGACTCTTCACCACATTTGCCAAAATTTATATAGAGGTTGATTTTGCTAAAGGCCTTCTTAAAGAAATCTAGCTTAAAGTAGGAGACCATGCTCTTGCTTCATCCATGGGCACCTTGATGCCAATTTTCCGATGAGGGTTGCAATAAAAATGGTTGGCATTAATGGCTTCAAAAGGAAAACAAGACTCCAACCTAGTGACATGGCACTAAGGAACACCACTATTTAGTGGAGCCAATTTACAACCCCTTAGAGATTATGATTGAGCCTTCCCCCATTAGGAAGGGGAAAGACTATTGTTCTTTGCGTATCCCTTCTCTAAACATAGCTCCTCCTTCTACGGGCTCAAGAACCTTTTTTGGCATTGTTGCTCTTACATAAAAGAACCTGGCTAAACCTATGGTGCAAGTTCCCTTTGTTGCTTTAAAATAATTTCCTCTAACATTTTCCCCTTGCCCTTAGGTGGGTGATATGAGAGTCTTGCTAGAGCAATCAAGTATTAAATCTACTATGTTTTCAAGGTTTTGTTCTCCATTACAACCTTGTCCTCTAGAGGTGTTTGTGATAGTCCTTTGATCAAGGTTAGACAGAGATCAAGAAGAGAAATGATAATGGGAAATCACCTTTCTCCAATCAGATGAACCTCAAATCAAGAAAAGGTTTGAGCTACTTTGTATTTATATTTTCTTCTATTTTTCATTTTCTCCTCTCTTTCTTCCCTCCTTTTATCTTCTTCTTTCTCGTGTTCTTTTGTCTTCTATGGATTTTTGCGGTTTGTTTCACTTCTCTTTTTTTTCCTCTATTTCTTTTCTTCTTTAAATTAATTGTAACCAATGTTTAATTTTTTATTATACTTAAATGAGGACCCTTATATATTTCCGTCGTTTTATGAATAAAAATCAAATCAACTCAAATTAATACTCGTAAATACAATCTTATTGAAAAATAATTTATTACTCAATAAATCACGAAATAAGTAATTTAAATCTTATTCTCTCTTAAAATGTTATATTTTTTTAAAATAAGAAAAATATTCTCAAAATAAAACCCTCGTGTTTATATGAGCTCCAATAACTCATTTTATTATAATTATTAACTCATAAATAACTCCATCTACGTTTCCAAAAAAAGAACTCCTTTTCAAATATATAAAGTGGTGTTTCCCTTCCTAATATTATTACGCGTGTCAATAAATTTGACAAGCAATCTCTACGTGTTTGATCAAAGATATTTATTTTATTCAGAAAGAAAAGACAAAGTCAAACCTATACAAGGAATCTATGTAACGTGGGCCATACACCATTGCCAACAGAGTTCACCGCTCGCACAAGAAAAGAGAATCGGCGATAGAAACGTTTTTTAATTAAAATTTTATGGGAAAAAATAATGAGGTCCAATGGAATTGAAGAAGATAGGATCTCCGAAAAAAACAATGAAAAGGGTTTTAATATTACCATATGCCATGCAATGAAAGTTGTCAACTCGGTTATCCAGCGCGTGTTTTTTTTTTTTTTTTTTTTTTTTTTAAACTGAAAAAAGGGATAAAAAGGAAAAGGAAAAGATAAAAAAGAAAAATGGATGATATTGAGGTATAAAATTTTTATTGAAATTGTAAGAAAATAGTGAATTGGAAAAAGATAATAATGTGTCATTTTTAGTAGAAACGAAGATAAATTTATTATTTATTTTTTTAGATATATATATTAATATTTTTAATATAAGAATAAGATTATTAGATTGTTAGAAATTTAAATAGAGTGAAAATTAATTGAATTTATTTTATTGTATTTTAGATGAGTTATCTAAAAAGAAAGTAAAGAATGGAGAATTAAAAATGTTAAATAATGTATTTTGGATGTCGTTAGAATTGATTGTTGTAGTTGAAAAAAGTTTGATTGAGATGCGTTAACGATTCGACAACATTTTTTTTGGTAATGTTTATATTTGATTGATTGGTTTGATGAGTTGAAGCTTCGATGGATAGTCTTTAGACAACATTTCATTATATAATTTGAACTAAGTGGAAATGGAGGTGAGTGGCTCCATTTATAGATTTGGTTTGACTAATGAGAGCCATTGATCTTAGTTGGAGATCAATAGTGGAGGATGATTGATTGATGGGAGATTGTAAAATTGGATAGTGAGAATCTTAGGAGTGGGAAGCAAGTAGGGACATTGAACCTATGGAGGATTAAACGAGATTATTTAATTTGATTTAATGGGATTTGAGGTGGATTATTACATTTGGAGAGAGGAATCTTTGGATTAAAAAATTCAGATGCTGGAGAACAAACGAACCCTGTGACATCATTAAAATTTCGAAAGAAGGAACTTTGGATTATAAAATTTAGATGGTGAGGGATAGGTGGAAAATGTGGCATCATCGAATTTTAGAAAGTGGAAGGGGGTGGAAGACAATGTCATGATGTGGGGAATATTTGATTTTAAAATTTTAATAATTGTGGATATTCAAAATCCATGGAATTAATAAAGGATTAGTTAATTAATTTAGATTAATTAACTAATGGAATAATCTGTGAATTTTATGGGATTGGAAGTGGTTATGGAATAAATGAATTAATTGGCTAGGGGGTGATGAATAATGAAGACTAGGGATGTTAGTGCATATATAATATTCATTAGTTAAAATTGACATGAAATGTCTAGTTTTAGGAGTCTACATTTTACCCCTCTTTGAGAAGTGTTGTGAAACATGATGAGTGGAGTAACGACTTTTCAAATAAAGAATAAGCCAAAAAAAAAGGTGGACAAAAAGTTAGACATTGATAATGAAAGAACATGATGTATGATACCCCCTCGAGAGGACAAGTGAAGATGAAGGATATGGGTGGGTTCTCAAAAAAAAGAGAAAGAAGCTAGAATAGAAGAAGTACTAAATGGGTGAAGAAGAAAGAAGGGGTGGGTATACAAGATGTGATGATGATATTGATCTGTGTATGCAATTAACCTATTTGAGCTAATGCTTGTAAGCTTTGACTTTCGATGATGATGAATTGACTTGCCCCAAGAAGGGCAAATTTGGGAAGGATATATCCAGAGATAAGCTGCACATTTTTATTTTCCCCAAGTAGAGTAGATATGGGAAATATATCTCGATAAAGTTACATGCTTAATTTACCCCAAATAGGCTAGATTGGGGAATGATTAATCCTAATGATGGAATTACAAACTTGATTTGCCCCAAGAAGGGTGAAAGTTACGATCTTAGATGGATAACTGATTAATTAATTTGAAAGCATAGATCAAGGTCTTAACCTATTGCATGGATTGAAGATAAAATGGGATGAATGGGAATGGGAAGAAAGAATGACTGAGCTTACCTCATAAACCCCATGTAACCGAGTACTCCCTATATTGTCCAAATGAACCTCAAGCCAAATGTAGTTCTCCATTTAGGGAAGTATGATTATGAATGGATAATATTAACCCATAAATTAAATTAACTCACTTCAGCTAATGCTTGTATTATTTTCTGTTTAATGATGGTGATTTGATTTGCCCCAAACAGGGTGGATTCATGATAAGATGCAAAATCTGATGTGCCCCAAGCAAGGTGAAAGCTATGAGTTTGGATTACAAGCATTAATTTCAAAGTTAAGTGATTGTAAAAAATGATGAATGATCATATTGATGAATATTTCAAAGTGTGATAAGTTGACACAAACACGTGTGCAAATGATTTAATGATTTTTCAAAGAATGAACAAGCCGTAAAAATTAAGGCACATGAGGATGACCCAAAGTGATGAAATAATGATGTGATGATGTATTGAGGGATATCAACAGGAATGAATGTGGTTCAATAGAGTACATCTATTTTTTTCACTTTTGTTTGAGATTGTGCAACTGATTTCATAATTGTTGGTTGATGTGAAGAGTGAAACAAATCAGCGTTGATGTCAAGTGAGTAATTGGAGAAAGATAATGAGAAGAATAAATTCCCATTCACAACATGAAAAAAAATTGAGATGCAAGATATAGATGTATCAAACAATGAACCTGATCAAAATTTGTGCATTAAAGTAAGAAATGGAGGACACAAGTAAGTATGGATGTAAAAGAAGTATAATCCAATGACCACGCCCTTATTGTTGATGATAAGATGGATGAAAGAGGATGAATATGATAATGAATTTGAATATAAATATGATGGTGAATATGAAAAACCATGTTAGTACTGAGTACAAGTGCTTACTCAAATAAGAATGCTACTCAAAGGATAAAGATCCTTATAAGGGCTAGACGAAGAATAAAATGCAAGATGAAAAAGATTGGAAAGATGAAACTCTCAAATCCACCATAGTTTGGATTACTGGAATCCATGTCATAAAAAGGAAAAAATGAAGATGTAGTGATCAACTGGTGTTAATGTTGATATTGAGATGGCGGAAGTAGGATGAAAAAGATAATGAGATCGTAGATAAAGAAGATAATGAGGATGAAGAACCGTGTTATTATTGAGTATGAGTGCTTACTCAAATAAGAAGAAATGATCAATTACAAAAATCTTCTCAAAGGATAAATACCCTTAAAGGATCTGTTGTTGGGAATAATGAATGATATGCAATTTGGAAATTAAATCAAGTGAAATCAAGGAAGACGAGAAAAATGAAATGAAATGGAGAAATGAGATGAAAAACAAAATGTAAAAGATGAGGGTATAATGATGGTAGTGATAAATAGGTAGATCTGGGAATTGAAAGTGGATGTGAGAGAATGTTAGCTGTCATGTAGGGGAATGAGATGATGAGAGATGTGACAAGAAATGAAAATAGTGAAAAGAGGTGTAAAGTAGACCAAGGATAAATGAATGGTGATGAAAATTAAGGATAAGGGAACACATGGAAGAAACAGATATGGGTGAGAAAAGGAGTGGAATAAGGAAATAAAAAATATGATAGGAGAGTGAATAAGTAGGTGGTATCGTGATTAACTAATTCTTGAGAGAAAAAGTGATGGCGAGGAAGGTGATAATCCAAATGGTGGATCAAATGGTGGCTTTGGAGATGAAAATGGAATGGAAAATGTCAAAAGGGTTCAAACAAGATGGATAAAGTGGAGGATTATGGGTATGTATGCATGGCACGAGGAGGGCTATCAATCAACTTGTTAAAAGAGATTGACATGCTAGATGAATGATTAAAAGAGATTCACAAGCTGAAAGGGATGAGGTAATGGGTATTGATGAGTAGTGATGGTATGAGTAGTTTATTATGGAGGAGGAATGGAATAAAATTATTAGGGATGATAATGGAAATGAATGGTAAGAATGATAATAAGACTAGTGGAGATTACCTCAAAAACCCCATGTAACTAAGCGCTACCTACATAGTCAGAAAAGACCTTAAACCAATGTATTTATTTTGAAAGGGGAGGGATGACGATGAAAAAAATATGATGATTGATGTCAATTTTAATTTTATAGTTAAAATATGGATAAACTGATTAGATTTGAAAATAGATGTTAAGGTGTGGATAGATTTTTACAAAGAGAATATACTATTGTTTAACATGCCTCTTCATATAATTTTCAACCTAATTTTTGATGTGGCATAGAATGGTATTCACCATGATATAAAAACCATGATTAATTGGATATAATGTGCGTAAGGGTTGACCCCAAATCCAATAGACAATTGACAAAATGTATCTTGATATGGAAAAATCAGTATACCATTATTTTCGTATGTAGATGGATAGACTCAAGTACAAGTGCAAAGTACAAGTGCAAGAAATCACCATGATATGGGAAAACCATGATGACCTTATTAATGCATATGGACTAAGTAAAGACACAATAAACAAACAAAAAATCAAGTAAAAACACACAAAGCTAAAAATAAAATTCACAAAAAGCATCTTGTCTTTAATCGAGTCAAAATCCTTGTGTGAAAGCTTGATGATATAGCTAGATGGTGCCCCAAGAAAGGATACATACATGAGAGTGGTAGTGGAAATAATGTACCTAATGAAGTGACTATGATCTAGGTCAAAATTGATCAAGGATTTAAGGCCAACCTAAAACAAGAGTGTTAATGGGAACTTTGGGTTTTATGGCTTTAGATCACTATATTTAGTATTTTATTTTTGGATTTTTCTAATGTTTTTAGATTTTGCAACCTTATATCTCTTTTGGATATTTTTGGCCTTTTGTAATTTTATGTATTTTTAAATTATCTGATGTTTTTTGGTTTTTGGAATAAATATGTACAAGGGATTTTTCAGGGTGTGATATGTGTGTAAGCGATAATAACAAAGGGAAAATCAACACTTAACAGTGGATGTGGAAAGAGATATGTGATGTGAAGGATAAATGAATGGATGTGGCCAAAAGTAATCTCTCTAATAATCAAAATATAGGGAATTACCCCATGTGTCACTGTGATATCTTTTTGTAAAGAAGTTTCCACACTCTAACCTATACAAACCTATTGCACACTGTAGTAGTTATAAATCACCACCAAGGTCAAACTAGGAAAGGGTTTGTTAGATAATGATATGGATGGATGTAGGGACATGAAAGGATGCATACTTAACCCCAAGCACATGGGTACTCATAGACAATGGATTTTTAGACATGGTGCAAAAAAATTAGTTTTAACCATGGTACTTATCTAAAATGCCATTAAAAATGGTTTTCATTTTTGGACAGATTATTTATCTTTTGATTTATTTATTTTTGTTTTTATATTTTATTTTTTTTAATTTAATTTTTTTTATGGACATAAAGTGTATAAATTCCCCGAGGGGCATGATAGTCATGGGCTCATCAAGCTCTCTTCCAACTTTTGTGGCCAATATGTAAGCAATAGACCTATACTTAGCAGTGATGATGTATAGACCCAACCAATTAGGCTCAAATTTAAATTTATTTTCCCACTTTACATTTGTGTTCATTTTATTTTTATTAAACACAAGGTCACTAACTTCAAATTCTTTGGATTTGATTTTCTTGTTATAGTTATGATGCATCCTATATTGAGAAGCCTCAAGATGATTTGGTGTTGTCAATATTTTCTCTTAAAGGAGTTATAGATCTTGTAATTGTGTAACTCTGTAATCATCATCATTAATTATGTATTTTAATGAAATATGAAATGAGGGTAAATCAATCTCAATAGGTAGGATTGATTATAATTTGAAGACTAGGGAATAGGGTGCAACACTTGTGGCAGTGTGGGTGTTGGTTTGGTAAGCCCATAAGGTAGGAAATAATTATAAATGCCAATCACGAATAACATCATTAAAAATCCTTTTAAATATTTCAAGGATTTTTTTGTTGAATCCCTTAGCTTGGTTGTTTCCTTGTGGATAATAAGGAGAGGACCATCTATGTCGAATATGGAATTGGGAATAGAGGGATTTGACATCTTTTTTCTTGAAATATTTTCCATTATCAGAGATAATGTTGGATGGGATACTATATCAATAAATGATATGATAAAAAAACAAATTTAGATATTTTCTTCTCAATTACATAAGTGAGAGGAATTGCCTTAACCCACTTCATAAAATACTCGGTATCAGTTAAGATGTGTTTATGAATATTAGATGAAGTGGGGTTTATCTTTCCTATGAGATCAAGTCCTTGTGTTGAAAATTACCAAGGAATTGTAATTAGATGAAATGCATGTAATGGAGCATGAATCAAGTCACCATGCTTCAATAAAGCAACACACCTTTTTACATAGGTACATGCATCAGTTCCATAGTTGGTTATTAGTATGAGCCCCACAAATCCCATCATGAACGTCTTTGGTGGCTAAATAAACCTCTCCCAAATTTAAATAATGAAGTAGGGTTTGATCATATCCTTTAAAATAGATTGTGCCACCAAGTAAGGTATATTGGGATGTGTTATGAATGAAGGATTTGTGATGGTTACGTGATAAGTCTTTTATAAGGATCTGATCATGAAGTAGATGTAAATATTGTTGAACCAGGGTGAATTGGGACAAATAATATCACATACCATTTCATATTTTGGATGATCATGTGTAGGTACAATGATTTTTTCAATCAAGAACTGATACTAATGGATATCTGAAGACATTTCAAGAAGTGAAGCAATAGTAGCCATGACATCTATAGAACTGTTATTGGCCCTTAGTACTTTCTCAAACTATATGTGCTAAAAATATTGCTTAAGGTTAACTACCATGGCTTTGTATGGCATGATTTTTTCATCTTTTGTTTGATATTAATCATTTACTTGATTCATGATTAATTGAGAATCATCGAAGATTGACAAGTGTTGAATGTCCCATTGGATGGCAATGCAAAGTCCTAAAAGAAGGGTCTCATATTCTAAAGCATTATTTTTACATGGGAAACTGGTGTGAAAATCCTTGGGGATAATATCTCCTTGCAGTGTGACAAAAAAAACACATGCCCCTGAGTCGTAGGATATGAATGACCCATCAAAATAGAGCTTCCATTATTTTGATTCTCTAATGGAAAAAATGGACTTATCTAGAAACCCAAATGTTAATGGTTGTGTATCTCCTAATGGAGCTTATACTAATTGATCAATAAGGAGCTATCATTTAATAGGATTTTTGATTGGATTTTTCAATGTCAAATTCACTTAAGAGCATAATCCATTTGGCCATACGACCTATTAATGCTGCTTTAAATAGAAGATACTTGAGTGGATCAGCTTTTTCAATGAGGATGGTTTGATTGTTGAGCATGTACTATTGCAAATTTTGGCAGGAAAAAATTATCGATAAATATGCCTTTTCAAGAGATGAATAATTATTTTCATAGGTGACCAATGTCCTACTCAAGTAGTAAACTGCTCTTTCTTTACCATTTTCATCGTGTTGAGCCAAAAGTGACCCCCAAGGCATGTTGAGTTGTTGAAATGTAAAGTATCAATGGATTTCCTAGCATTAGAGGGGCCAAAACTGGTGGATTAGCCAAATATGATTTTATTTTATCAAACACCTCATGACAATCCTTGTTCCATTGGAATGAAGTTCCCTTTTTCAATATGTGTGTGAAGGGATGACAATGGTCTACAAGTTATGAAATGAATTGGTGAATCACCTAAATTTTTCCTTGAAAGCTATGTAATTATTTTAGATTGGATGGTGGAAGAATTTATATTATAACCTTGACCTTATTTGGGTCCATTTCAATACCTCACCTAAAAATAATGAAACCTAAAAACTTTCCTGATGTTATAATAAAGACACACTTCTTGGGATTCAATCTGACCTTATATTCTTGAAGTTGTTCAAATATTTTGCACAAAATTATTGGATGGTCAACTCTTGATTTAGACTTTCCAAGGATGTCATCCAAATATTATTTCATAATATCATACATCATTCTATGAAAGATAATCATGTCTTGATGTTAAGTAACACCAACATTTTTTAGGCCAAAAGGCATGACCTGATAACAAAATGTTCCCCATAGGGGGATGAACATTGTTTTGTGTTGGTATTTAGGTGCTAGCTTTATTTTATTGTATCCAAAAAATACATCCTTAAGTGATAGTATCTCATATCCTACTGTGGATTCAATAACCATATCAATGTTGGACAATGGAAAATCATCCTTTGGAAAGGGTTTGCTGATGTCTCTGAAATTGGTCCAAATGCAGATTCTAGAGGGTTTCTTGTTGATAGGGATGATGTTGGAGATCCATTTTGAATAATCAATAGGTATAATGAACCTAAATTTCAAAATTATTTTTAGTTCCTTCTTGACCAAAATGGTAATATGTGGATACATATTCCACAATTTTTGCTTGATGGGTTTGGCATCTGGATGCACCAAAAGATCATGGACTATCAATGATGGATCTAATCTAGGCATGTCATAATAATAACATACAAATATATCAATGAATTATTTTATAATGATAATAATTTTCTTGTGCTAGTATTAAGTGAGAGAGGTACCAAACTTAATGATGCATGTATTACCTTAGTACCAATATTGACATCAATGGTGTCCTCTACAAGCAACATAGAACTATCCTCCAAAAATTTAGGTACTAAAGGAAATTAATATTATTCATATAATTGTGTCCCAATTGGTTCATTGAGCTCACCCATATAAGAAGAATCAAAATCATTCATTTCTAGAAATGGCAAATCATTGAATGTATGTGGAGATTATCAGACCAATTGTTCAAATGCGAGTTGCTCTTTAGGACTAACATATAAACTAAAAATGATGTAGAAGATTATATAACTCTATGATTATTGATGAAGAGAGTGGATTTACACATCCATTGGTTCCTTATAATTTTTTTCATCAATGAACACATATTTATTTTTATTTTTTCACTGTCCAATAGTACATCGGAAAGGTTTTTACTAGAGAACATTAATTTTTTATTTTCTTTGTTTTTTAATAAATAAGGCCAACTACTCCCCAAATTAGGAAACAAATTACAAATTGTTTTCAAATTTATTTTTATGGTACCTAACCAGGAAACCATCTCTAATCCCCAAAAATTATGTAATTGCCTCATTATTCTGAGAAATGTCCAAATGTATATGATCATGTTGGTCCTAGTTGATGAGGTTAGGGTAATGACAATCTAAATGAATGGTTAGGATATCATAGGTATCAAAATATTTTATATGGAAAGCTCATCGTAGATACTATAAAAGGAATCTATGTTGCTACCAAGAAACTTGCCATTAGACATTGTAGTTGTATCACTTTCAAGATTAGGGGAGTCCCCTCTAAGGGGTTTGTATCTGATGCCATGATTCCATTCATGCTAAGTAGATGAGACAATCTCAATAATTCCTTTTTATTTGGATCCAAAGCCTTTACCCTTGTAATTTACTCTTTCTAACATCTTGTTATGGATGGGTTATTTTTTTTCTTAACATGAAGCTAGTCCATCACCATATAACCATGCATTGTCAGGCTCATTTATTTGTTCACTACTGAGAATATCATTCTTGGCAAATTAAGTAGAGACTAATTTATATAAATCAACTTTATTTCACCACACCAGGTTGGGTATGCCATAGGTTTTTGGGGATAATGGAATCTTTGAAATGTGGAAATCATTTTTTATTTCATACTCTCCACAACCTTTATCTTTAATTATAAAGTGTGCAGATGTTTTTGTATGGGGATTATTAGATGTAAAGTAAGGTCATCTGGATGAATGTAGGCTGATTTAGGATTTAGAAGCACATTCTTATCCTTTTTAGGGGCATATTCTACAATGGTATAATGATAATCATGCTGATCAAATTCCAACATATTATAATAATGATAAGGCTATGTACTACCAGGGATTATGACCTCCATATCAAAGTGTGGGAATTTTAAACACTAATGGAAAGTGGAAGGAAAGGTGTAAATGGCATGAATCTATGGATGACTAAGAAGGAGGTTATATGGAATAGGTTTGGATGTGTGACATGCCCAACAATGATGAGCATATAAATAGTGCTAGCTAATTATCTTTCAATATTATGATATCCCTTGATAGTAATTATGTTTTTTCCATGTTTGATTCTGAATACCTAAGGTTATTGACTAATTTGAGTGTGTAAATGTTTAATGCCGACCAAATTTATATAATTACCTGCTTGATTTTGTGTCTGGAAATAATCACCTCTATGAAGAGAGGATTATTATGGGATGGTCCTATTGGTGAAATATCACTTTAACTAAAGGTGATTTATTGACTTGAGGATAAATGTCCTACCCATCCATTGAGTTGTGAAGGGTTAATATTAGTAGGTAATTTTGATTACTAAAAAGTTTGGTGTAATATGTCCTTATCAACAAAGGATCTTCGTAATAGATCCAAGATGGAAATCTATGTAGGGGTATTATTCAACTATTCTATATGGTCATATTGATTTTTAGTTATGGATGTGGATGGTTTGGATATGGACATAAAAGGATTTGGGATTTGAATATGGTATTTTGATATGAAAAGCCCTTGAATTTTGACCTTTGAATGTTGAGTAGTAATAACACATTCTTAGGCTTGGATGGGGTTACTGGATTAGGACATTGAAGGTCCTAGGAAAATAAATATGGCATGTTGAGGTGTGCTAGGCTAATGACATGAATTAATTTTGATAGTGGCCACAACATTATCATAATTATGTGAGACATTATGAAAGTCCACAAATTGGTATGATTGTTTTGACCATGGTGATGATCATGATTTTGTTGTTGTTGATTTTATTTATGTTTTTTTGATTGAAAAACACACTTACTAATTTTTTTGATCATGTTTTGGGAATGGACCTTTTAAAATTCCCATGTTTTGATTTTGTGATGTGGATTCCTGATTGTCAAAATCGATATCACCATGATCTAATAGATCCTAAATGTATTGTTTTAGTTGCATGCATAAAAAAAGAGCATGACTTTACTATAATAATACTCATAATATTCATCATCCCTGTACCATTATGGTTTAGGTTGTCAAAGTTCAAAAGGATTTGTTGGTGGAAATTTGATCATATTTTCAACCATAAACTATTGGAAAATAAATTCTATTGGTTCTCCAAGAGGGTCAAGGATCCTCATTTGATATGGAGTCTTGATAGGTGGTCTCTTAAGAGTGACCATTGAGGTGGATTGGATGTTTTGAACATGTCTTATTTGAAAATTTTGCATATGTTTAGACTATGTAACTTCGTCACCCACTATATTCATGTTATTATTAAAGAATTTGGGTTTTTATATTTATGTTAGAGCACTAGCCTAAGGTTGATGTGAAGTGAAATTAGAGAAAAATTTAATTAGATCCTTACTAATGAGAGAATTTTCAATTCAAATTCCCTTTTAGATGATTTCATCAAATGTGGTGGCACATTGGAGTTTGAAATGATGGATTTTTTCTTGTTTAAGATTTTACACAGAAATATCTGCTAATAATGTTTTGGGAAATGAATGAGAAAATCAGTTGGATGAACTCCTCCATAATTACAAAAAGGATGAGAATATTTCCCCATTTCTCTATTTGAAGTTATAAAGGTCCATCAATGTCAACCTATGTGCTAAGTTATATGAAAAATGCTTCAAAAACTATTCTGACAAGTCTAGAAATGTAGTGATGGATTCCTTAGGTAAGTGGAGGAACTAATTCAAATCTTGGCCACCCAAGCTTTAGGGAAATAGCTTTAGTAAAAACATGTGATTATGCAACACTTCTTGAAAAAACATGAAGAAATCATTGATGTGGTCCTATGGATACCCTTTCCATTTATATTTATCAAATTTGGGCACCTCAAAATGAGGGGGAAAGGGATTTACAAAATATTTTCATTGAAGGGATATGGACATAGATCCTCAAACTTGAACTTTGTGTTTTGGTTCCCTACCTATAATCCTTAAAGAGCATTTTTCATCTCTTGCCACTCTTTAGCAAAATGAGTGTTTAGAGAAGAATTTGATGTATGTTGATGGATGAATGAAGGTTGGTTAGGAGATGAATGTAAATTAGCATTGGGTCTAAGGGGTATGTACACCTTATTATTGACTTTAGAATTATTGGTTTATTGTTGTTTTTGACTAAATGAGATGTGTTATTATTTGGGTGAGATTTGTTGTTATTGATTGGATAATGTTGGAGGATTATATGATGTGGCCACTAAAGTTGAGGCCAAAGTAGTTATCATTTGACCAACTTACTAAATTTGGTTGATTATAAATCTATTTAGGTCTTGATAATACTTATCTACTAAAGTTGATTTTCCTTTGTCAGTAGCTTCATGATCCAAATGGAGGTTTTTACTATGGTGTTGATCTTGATTGATGTGATAACTAGTAATTGTTTATTCTTAATCATGGACCTCTTGATCTTATTTTTAATCTCAGTGTATAGAATCTCTTTCAACATATGTAGAATCACGTACCTAGGCCATACGTGATAAGATTTTACCTGTATTTTGTAGAGGTATTATTCTAGACATGTTTTTCCTTTGAACCACTAGTTAGTATTATCTTGGTAATATACGTTGTGATCAACATCATTATTAGTGTGACTATTGTGTTATTTATGTGGAGAGAATGGATTTTTATTGAAATTCATTTTGACTAAGGGATGGTTTCCCAAATTTGAATCAAAATTTTGGTTAGCTTTAGCTCAGTAACTAGTGAAATTTGCCATAGATGCTAGGCTAAACATGAAATGACATAATTTAATGTTTTGGACTTGAACATGGATTTAATTTTGTGAAAGTTTGGTTTGATGTTGAATGATTTTGGTTGAATTTCATATCAGATAGAAAAATCATGCTTATGCACACCAAAAAAATGAAGCAAACCAAATAAAACTATTAACTAAGAATTATTGCAAATAAAATCACATAGTAAAGGGTAATATGGATAAGGTCTTGAAATTTTTTTAGAATCTCATAAATACTTACTTTTCTATTGGCTAGTGTTGACCTAATGTTTTGGAGCATTGACTATAGAGGCTTCTATGCCTATAGGAAACTAAACTTAGTTTTAAGGGTAGGGTGAGAGTAACTTCTTAGGCCTAACTACTTACCAATGCACCATAAATCCAATGGTAAAAAGGCTTCTCAAGTATTAAAATTTGTATGAGGATTTCTAGATGGTCATTGGCATACCTTACAGTATGTGAGGATAAAAATATGTTGAATAAGGAATCTAATAATGAGCCATTCATAGGAGGCTCTCTCCCCTTCATGACCACTTCACCTGTAATATTTTAGTGAATTGTTATCCTAAATTAAATTCTTTGATGGTGATGTCTGATAGTTTAGTGTCATGAATAAATATTTTGATTTCACAAGTTGTGCTTTATACACACAATTGTTATGTTCTCACGACACTTGAAACTCAATTTGCATACCCCACTAGACATATGAGGTTGGTATGTACATTGGGGTGTCAATTCCTAGTCATTACACCCTAAGGACTCCCACTAGACATATGAGGTTGGTATGTACATTGGGGTATCAATTCCTAGTCATCACACCTTAAGGACTCCCACTAGACATATGAGGTTGGTATGTATATTGGGGTATCAATTCTCAGTCATCACACCCTAAGGACTTGTAGGAAGGTGATGAAATCTACCCCACATAGCAAAAAATAAAAAGATCAACACTTATTTCTAATTCCTAAGTATCATAAAAAAATGTGATGTTGAGGGAAGAGCATATACAAACACAATCAAGATAACATAAAATCACAAAATCACTTTTGTTTCAAAGTATCATCACCAATGTGATTCCAAGAAAAGAGCATACATGAGTTTTATGATACACACAAGCAACTTTACAATGAAATTAAATTGCTTAATTAAATAAATAAGTAATAAAGTAATTTATGTGTTTTTAATCACCCAAGATCCCATGAAAGGGGCAAGGGGAGAGCATGCACACTTAAACACCAAATAAGCAATCAAATAATGAAATACAATAATTATTTTTAGAGCATCAATATAAGTGTGGGTTTATTATCAAAACACCAAAATAAATGTGATTAAAAATGTCTTATGTTTGATAATAACCACTTTCTTTGACTAACAAACCTTAAAAAAAAACATGAGTAGTTTGTTTTAGAATGTCTTTAGAAAACAAAACTTGCACATAAACTACTTAATCTAAATCAAATAATAAACATGCAATTAAAAATGATAAACAAGGAATAAGAAAAAAAAATAAAAACTTAAAAATTAGAAAATAAAATAAAAAATGAAGGTCACTATTTTAATAATATCTCCTAAACCACAAATAGATTTTTTATAAAATACTTATAGTTTGTTTTCAATCCAAAGTTGAGCCAATTTGATTAAAAAAACTAGATTACATATTAAAAGATATAACCATTGTTTTTAAATAATAATTAGATTAACTTAAAAAAAAAAGAACAAAAAAGAAAGAAACTTAGATCTTCAAAAGAAAGATCCTTGGTAAGAAACCTGCAACAACAAAGATTAGAACTCAAAAAAAAAATTATTTGTTTTGAGAATAGGGTTCCTTTACTTCTAAATGTGATCTGGGGGTTACGAGTCCCATAGAGTGTACCAAAATGTATCATAAGAATAAGATTATTAATTTGTTAGGAATCCAAATAAAATGGAAACTCACTGAATATATTTTAGTGTACTTCATATGAGCTATCTAAAAATAAAGTAAACAAGGGAGACTTAAAATCCTAAATAATGTACCTTCACTTACTCTTTCATAGATTAGGTGTCACTCAGATTGATTGTTGATTGTTGTAGTTGTAAAAGGCTTGATTGATGTGTGTTAATGATTTAGCAACACTTATCCTTACAATGTTGATGTTTGATTGATTGTCTTGATTAGTTGAAGATTTGATGGATAGTCTTTGGGTGTCACTTTATTGTATAATTCATATTTAGTGGAAATAGATGTGAGTGGCTCTACTTATAGATTTGGCCTGACTGATGAGTGGAATTGATCTTGGTTGGAGATCAATGGTGGAGGATGAATGAATTGATATGAGATTATTAAATTGGATAGTGGAAATCGTAGGAGTGGAAAGCAGGTATGGAAATTGGATCCATAAAGGATTAAATGATATTATTTAATTTGATAGTGGAGGTTATGGGATTTGAGGTGGATTATTAAAGTTGAAGAGAGGAATCTTTGGATTATAAATTTAGATGATGAAGGACAAATGAAGCCTGTGACATCATTGAAATTTGGAAAGAAGGATCCTTGGATTAGAAAATTTAGATGATGGGAGATAAGTAGAGTCTATGTCATCATCAAAATTTAGAAAGTGAAAGAGGGTGGAAGATGATGTCATGAATATTTGATTTTTAGATTTTGATAATTATGAATATTCAAAATCTATGGAATTAAGGAAGGATTAGTTAATTAATATAGATTAATTAACTAATGGAATAAGATACACATTTTATGGGATTGGAGGTGGTTTTGGAATTAAAAAAATTAATTGGATAGGGGGTGATGAATAGTGAAGGCTAGGGATGTTAGTGTGGATAGAAGATTAATTAGTTAGAATTGACATGAAGTGTTTAATTTTAGGTGTCTACAATATTTATAATAATTGTAAATAAAATAGATATTTTAAAATTTGTTATTAGTTGAAGGCTTTCATGAGTAATTTAATTAAGATAAAATTAAATAAATTAAGGCAAATAAGTGAAATTGTGGAATTATAAAAAATAGTGAATGGCAAGGTAAATTTTGATAAATTACGGATAACATTTGGAAATAAGTGTAAATTTAAAGGGAATTGAGTAAAATTAGGGAAATTAGACTAAAATTAGATAAAATAGTGTTAAGTTTAGAAAATGAGAGAAATTAGAGAAAATATCTAGAAAAAAGAGAATTAGAGAAATTAATAAAGATTAGGGTAATAGTGAAAATTTGAAAAAATTAGGAAAATTAGTAAAAAATTTGAAAAATTAGAAGTCAAGGAAATTCAGGGAAACTTTTGGGAATAAGTGTAAAATTAGAAAAAATTAGGTAAAATGAGGAAAATTAGAGAAAATAGTGTCAAGTTTAGAAAATGAGAGAAATTAGTCAAAATATCATGAAAAGGGGGAATTAAAGATATTAAAAATATTGGGATAATATCTAAAAGTTGAGGAAAATAGGGAAATGTAGTACAATTAGTCTAAAATTGAAGAAATTATTAAGAAATTTGGAAAATTAGTGAAACTAAGGAAATTATGAAAACTTTGGAAAATTAGGGTTAAATTAAATAAATTAGGGTCAAATTAGTATAAAATTCAAAAAATTATGGAAATAAGTGATAGATTGGAGAAAACAAAGAAATTGAAAAAAAAGAAAAATTATGAAAATCAGTAAAACTTGGATAAATTATGGTAAAATAAAAGAAATTATAGTGAAATTAGGGAAAAATAGAATAAATTAGTTAAATTAGTGTCAAATAAAGGAAATTAGAGAAATTAGGGAAATTATAATAAATGTAAATAAATTGAAGTAAAATTAGTATGGAATTATTGACAAGTAGAGAAAATTATAGAAATTAAGGTAAAAGTAAAAAATTAGATTAAAATTAAGGTAAATTTGATGAAATTAGGTAAATTAGTGATATATGGTATAAATTATAGGAATTAGTGAAACTTTGAGGAATTAAAGTAAAATTTAAAAAATTAGAGTAAAATCATGATAAAATTGATGAAATTAGGGAAATTAGTGACAAATAAGAGAAATTAAAAAATAAAATAGTTAAACTTGGGAAACTATGATAACATTAAATAAATTAGAATAAAATTAATGTAAATTTGAGAAAATATGTAAAATTAATGACAAATAGGGGAAACTAGAAAAAATGGAGAAATTAGTGAAACTTGGAGAAATTAGTGTAAAAATAGGGAATTTAAAGTAAAATTAGTTTGAAATTGAGGAATTAGTGACATATTTGGGAAAGTAGAGAATTTGAGGAAATTAGGGTAAAATTAGCGAAATGGGTAAATTAAGGTTAAATTAGTGAAACTATATACTATTTTCATTATACGATTTTATTTAAAGTATTGAAATTACATACATTAGTACAATTTTACTTTTTTTCATTTGATATAATTATTATTTGTATCTTATATTTTTCATTATAATTTATATTTTTTCATTATTATTATTATTATTATTATCATCATCATCATCATCATCATCTTAATTTTTTTTTTTTATTATAGATATGTCAAGCTCTAAAATTTCAATAAGTTATTCTTTGTTACTATTATATGATGCATATGAATATAAAGACAATACGATAATGACAAAAGATGACAAGGGAAAATATGTTGAAGAGGAATATGTCAAAATTAATTATACTAGTGGACATAGTAGGATGTCATCAATTTTGAATAAATTGGTTGAAGATAAGGGGAAGTTTAAGATTTATGAGGAAGAGTCCAAATATGTTTTGGAACTTCTCGAAGAAGTGTTTCTGAAATATAAATGTAATTTTTCCAATTAGAGAGATTATGGGCCATGGACAATTCATGAACCAGTCTCATCACCTTATGAGGCATTTTCATTTTGAATGTGGAGTTATATGATATGGTTTTCAACTATAACTAATGTGGGTTTTAGTATTTTCACATTGTCAACAATAAATGCTGGGTATACTAATCGATGTGTATCAGGTGAATTAATGTTACTTTTTTACCACCCAGTGTATATTTTTTATAGACACCTAAAATTCACCATTTAGTGTCAAAATTCACTTTGACACATTAATCCTTCCTCTTCCATAAATTTGAATTCAAAATAAAATCATTTCCCTCCAAATTTAGAATAATTGAATAATTCTTAATTAATCAATTATGCACACCTTTTCCTTTAAAATTATTTAATAAATTTAGATTTTCAACCTCACCCAGATATCCTTCACATTTATCTCAACCATGTGTTGATTCATCCAACCACCCTCCTCAACTTCCTCAATGACCTTGTGATTCACCTTGGAACCTTTCAACTTCGTTGACCCTTTCTTGTTGAATCACTCAACCAACTCCACTTTCTGCTTAACCTATTGAATTGGTCATCATCTTCATGGATAAGGACTAATTTTCCACTGATAATTATTTGAATAAATATAAATATTTAAATTATCCTCTATCGTTTGATCAATCTCATGTAAACCTATAAATTGACTTAAAAATCATCACTTTCATCCATCCTCACTCACACTAACGAAGTGATATTGAATTCACAAGTGAATCCCAAACAAATACAAGTAATTAAGAATTATATGCATACCAAAAAGTTTCTCAATCCCCCTTGCATTGGAGAATATTGAACAACCATATCCATTACATTTTAAGAATAAATTCACGTTTGATCACAAAGGAAGAGGTTAATTTCACTTTGGTTTAGTAAGTGTATATTTTAGTTATTTTATTTCATTTATTTCTCTATCATTTAAGTTTAGGTTTATACTTTATATTTCATTTTGGTGATTTCATAGCTTAGTTACATTTCAAATTTTCTTACACATTTTTCAAAGATTGGAATTTTATGGTGAGATGCAATTTAGTATATCAATGTATAACATATGTTTTTATTCAAAGACAATAAAAGAGAGGAATCATATCACTTGAAAGGAAACCAAATGTATTCACAATCATATATACATTGACTTACATCATTGTGCATTTAAAACTATTATTGGTTTCATGAATAATACACATGGATGTTCCTACTTTTCAATACACAGAATGTGATAATGATTCAGAAATGACATGAATCTAATTTTACCTCAATATGTCATGATAGAAGTAATTTTCAGAATAAGATCTAGTGAAGAACTTCTTATTAACTATCAATTTAAAGGGAGAAAAAACCAACAAATTTGAGAAAAAAATTAAAAAATGAGTTGACAAAAATGATTAATGTATATATTACCTACCATATTTTTAAAACCTTATTTGGAAAATAATCTAATTTTATTTAATTTTGGATTTAAAATGTACTTTTCATATGTTATAGTTTTTATGTAATATAAAATGTAATTTATTTATTAATATATATTTTTTGCTACATTTAAATAGTTATAAATTCATATTATAATCACTCTCATATTAATTTGGTGAAAATAATGATTTTTTTAAATAAGTTAAGTAAATGTTTTGTTGTGATACATCATCAATGCCTTTTCATTATGATGAATATTCCATAAAGACTCATATTTCACCACCGATACCATCACCTCCATCATCCCATCCTTCAACACACCCATAAACTCATAGAATATCCATTGGATCAAGACACAAATCTATTTAATTATCCACTTTCACTCCTCCAAAACATTCATTTCCAAGGTGCCCAATGGCATCACATACACCACCCCTTGATATCACAAACCTTATTCTTTAATTTTTTATTAGACCTGTAAAATCATGAGATGAGTTTCTTCAAAAATAACTAAAGGAATACAATCACCTCCACCTCAAATGGATGAATAACCTTTTTTTAATGAAACATTATTGAAAAATATCTATATTTATGATTTTAAAAAAAATGTTTGTACTAATATATCAATCTTATTTATAAATTTTATCTTATGTTTTATAATTAAATTAATTAGATGTACCTTGTTTTATACTAATTTAATAAAAAGCAAATTAATTATATATTGTCTATACAATTTATTATTTAACATGATTTTATTGTTTTATTTAAATTAAAAAATAAATTTAAACATTAAATTTTTATTTTTAAAAATATTTATTAATGGTGATGCAAATCTAAATCAAATTGCACTGGATTTGCTTCACCATACAAAGTCAATTTAAAATAAAAAAAGTGTAGGGGCCATATGCCTCCCCACTTTCATTCTATTCATTTTAGGACATAACTTGGCAATGAAAGAGATAATGAAAAAAGTTAGATTGAAAAATCAAGAGGGCCCATTTATTATAAAAAATATCAAGGGTTAAATATATAAAAAGTAAATAAAAAGGAGGTAAAGGGAATATTTCATTTGAAAAAGATGGAAAATTTTATAGAATGAGGGTATGGAGAGAACAATTATGTCCAAGTGATGAAAGCATCATGCCATAAGAAGAAGAGGAATAAAAGTTTATGGAACACTTAAGAGATAGAAGGATAGAGGTATGTAAATTATTTTCATAGAAAAAAAATTATTTCATAATATAAAAAAAAAGCATAAACCTAGGAAAACCCTATAAATTTTTTTACAGAAAATAGATTTTTCATAGAAAAAATGACAAGCAAAAATTGTAAGAAAAACAACATATAGAAAGCTAAGGAAACCCTAGAAAATCCCTAATAAAACTTGTTGTTCACTCTAATCACTCCTTACCAAGTGACACCCATGAGATTGGGCATTCCTTGAAAAGGGGAAGGTGGTGATAATTATGTACTTTCACCCTCCATTTTAAGATTGATCCGGGATCAACCTAGGGAATGGCTATGAGTATTGGACTTCATAAATGGAGTCTGTGTGAATAGTCTCCAAGAGATGCACTATTACTACTAGAAGTTCAATACATTGTAATTCATATAGATTAAATATATTTATGAATACTTTGAGTTTTGGGCTTATTCTTTCTAAACACAAGGGAAAAAAGGTCTGAAATGAGATCAATGCAATGGTCATTGAACCAAGTGACTCTACCATAGTTATACCATTGTAGACTGAATTTCATTAAAATTCTACCTCCAAGAATATATAGTGGGGAGAGTTTGAGGGAATCAAGAGTATGCTTTTAATGTGAATCCATACTAAAGATTAGTATTAGAGGTTTATTGTCAAAAACACATAAACACCATATGAAAATTCGAAACTAGGCACACAAACTATCAACACTTACAAAGAGAGAAATGAAAGAACTCACATAGAGATTATAATATCTAAGCACATCATAATCATGACATATATAACATGACAAATTGTTAATCTAATTAACCTAACAATATTGATCATTTAAACCTGAAAATGAAAGAAAATTGAACATAAAAAAGTCCCTCTTATATAAAATAGATATTGTATTCATTAAAAGAGTGAAAAATATTACATTAATTGACCTTGGCTATTATTACAATCTAGAGCGATGAAAGAAACTCAGGGGAAATCCTAAAAATAATCCAACAATACTTTTGAGCAATTTTTAATCGACCCTAAAATATAATACAACTCTTATATAAATAGATAAGGATTAGGGCTCACCTCTAGAAAACACAAGGATCCCATTTTGGGCCATGATGACCACTTATTGTAGTTACAACCATATCTCAAAATTTGAACCAAAATAAATCCCAATTAAACCCATAACATATCTATGGGGGGCCACTAGTAAACATGTAGAGGTGGTTAAGAGGGTTCAACTCATAACTAATTTGAATTGTCACTCTTGGCTTCTAGTGTGGCTTCCACGAGGTTCAAATCTTTATCTATCTTGGCCAAGTTAATTGGAGGATCCCTAAATATCACCTCTATCTGAGCTACCAGTCTCTACGAAATATAGAAAACTACTTCCATCGAGGCCTAGACTCCAATGACTTAGTTGATGCTTTTAGTATACTAAGTTGAGAGGTCCAACACCACCTAGTCTCATTCCTAGTTTTCCTTGGCCACTTTCTCCCTCATAACCTAATTAAATTGACCTAGGTGGAATCCAAATTCCCCTTAGTCAAGTAGAGTGCCATCTAGGTAGAATAACATTGAGATATTGACCTTCTTAAATAAGGTCAATGTCTTCTTCTCTTCCTCTTCTGAAGGTTCTATTGTAGTGTAGGCCAAGGCTAACCACTCCTCCATGATCACTCATGTTCCTAGTATAATTTTGGTACAACCCCAAATCTAAGGTTGGTATTCATATGAGCTCTGGGAACATCCCCTTATTAATCATTACATGTAGCTTCTAGAATTTCCCATTAATTTTTGTGATCCTCCCCATGTAGGCCTACATCCACTATATAATTGTGTTAGTCTTAGATCAAGTCCCCACTAATTTTCTAAGGATTGAGAAAAATATTAGGAGGGAATCTTTGACCTACCTAATTAGTCTGATCAGGAACACATTCTTCACTTGGGCCTTGAGGGTCCAGACTTGGCTTTGCATGTCCCAATGGAGTTTCTCAAACATGTCATGGGTAACTTAGAGGATAAATAGTGGGTTCTTAAACATTTTATCTTATCCAATATTAATCCTCACCTTGGTGTGGGAAAATAAATCTTGATGGGTCTACCATATCACTAGATTCCCCTCCTAGATGAATCTTTGAGTAATAATCCTCTTCAGATCCTAGAGGGTCTATCAAAACTCCATTGTATATATAGGTTAACTTGGACATCCATCTATGCTACATGTGACCCCAGGACCATCCCTTGGGTTGATGGGGTTGTATAAGGTATGGTTGAAATGGTGGTGAAGGGTAAAGGATGAGGCAGAGGGGAGATGGAAGAAGTGAAAGGAGTGAAAGAGGAAAGGATTGGAGATGAAGGGGGCATGGGAGTGAAAGGAGGAAGTAAATTATGGGAGGCCCATGGAAACATTTGATCTTTACATTATTATTGGGTGAGGTTCATCTATGGTGGGATTTCCCTTGGGAATAGGTCATAGAATAATAGGGATGAGATAGGCTAGTTGAAGGCAAAGCCAGTGGTGCCTTAGGTAATGGAGAGAGGGAGTTGGGGAGCCAATTTTTGGGATGTTACTACTAGGGCCAAAGGGGATGATAAGACCTAAAAAGGAGGTGGAACTAGAACTAAATAAATTTAAGCTAAAGATGGATTATAGGTTTCCTTCTACTTTTTCTTAGGCCTCTTTCCTGGGTTAGATCTAGGTACTACAATGGACAATCCAACTATGATGATGGGGGATAAAAGGATTGATGGTAGAAGACTTGGAGCCATATAAGGGAGCACTAGGATAAATGAAGTGGGGACTAAGAGGGTTCCTACTAGAGGTGGTAGGATTCCAAAGGTTGTAGGCATGCCTGATATTGAGGGCATACCCAAGGGAGGCACTGAGAGGAATCTAATTTGTGAGTAGAAGGGAATGAGGAAGTGAGGATGCTTAGAAGGATTAAGGCTTAGGTTACTTGGATGAAATATGGAGGGGAAATAATGCGAAATAGAGGGGGGAAATTTGAACTAGTGGGCATTAGAATAGTGAGTTAGAATGCAGAAGGAGTAATGGGTGGAAAGGAAATATGAGGAGATGGAGTGAGTTGGGGAACTTAGATGGGTGCCTACTGGGTACCTCATTTAGGGCTCATTATTGAATTTCAAATCATATCAAATATTAAAAACTATGTCATTGATGGTTTAGTATGTTATGCTTGGGCTACCTGGCATCATTTAGTCTAGGATAAGCTTTATTGTAGCTTGGTTACTAGTATTATCAAAGGAGGTAGAGGAAGATCTTAAGGAGTAACTAGAGGAGGTAGAGGTGGAGGTGGAGCTTCAGGAGCTATGGTTACTAACAAAAGTGGAGTGAGACCTAGGGATGGATCTCCAGGAAGAGAAGGTGGTGGGATGCCTTATAAGATTCTCTAGGAGATATCCAAAACTATTGGAGTTAGGTCCTCCATGGACTGAGTAGGAGATGGAGGAGTTATTGAGGGGATTTCTTGAGTCTTTTTCCCTTTCTTCTTCCTCTTAACTGCTATTCAAGATAACAAATCCTAGTCATTGATGGCATTTAGATAGAGTTCATCATCATCTTTGACTTGATGGCTGTAGTTTATGTTATACCAAGTTGAATATTATGTCAAATGGGCTTATATCACCCCTTTAGGGCCCCATTACTAGATCTTGCATTTTTTGAGGGTGAAAGAGTCTCACCCAACTACCATATTTTTTATTGAATGGAAGTTATTGTAGATGTGGCCCCATATGGTGATTGGGAGTTAAAGGTACACCTTCTACTAATGTTATATGCAAAATTTGAAGATGTAATTCACTAGTTGATAGGTGATCTCCTATTCTGATAAGTAGTCAGATACATAATATGGTAGGCATAGGGGATCTTGGAGGAAGCCTATGACTCAGATCACTATGTCATCTTTATACAACTAGTAGTCCCTAATGGATGTGATAGATCCCTAAATTACCTTTGAGACTTGGAGCATTAAATCTTTATTTCCTACCTAGTACACCATTGGGTAGAAGTGATCATAGACATCTTAAACATGCTAGTGGAACTAGTGGCCATACAACTTTTAGAAGATGACATGGATAATTAGGCCACTCAGAACCCATGAAGGAAAATTTGAAGGATTTAATGAGAGTATTCCATATATTGTGTTGAGTAAGTATCTCATCCTGTATAATTTACCCCAATTTCAATCACCTTAAATGACATGGACCAAATTGAAGTTAATCAAGCTTCTAATGTTTGAGATGTTAGAGTGAGTCAAGATCATGTGTAGAAGGGGAACCTAAAACTCATTGATATGCTAGCAATTCGAGTCTTTGAATAGTCAATTCAGTAAGATCATGCCTACTCAGACATCCTCTCAGAAGGTTTGGACTATGTAAGCATTGATCTTTTCTTTGTTAACCCACATGGAGTTAGGGTTCTCAGCCCAATCATGGAGCACATCATAGGTCTAGTAATTTTTCATCCAAGCTGACACTATCACTACATCATATGAGAAATAAAAGTTTAGGAGGGAGTAGTATGCCTTGAATGCATTATTAGATATATTAACAATATAGTATCGAGAGGTTGGTGAACACACCCAATCATTAACAACATCTTACATGTGGATAACCTTGTGGAGGATGTCACCTAACACATGAATATAGGGAAACACCTCTAGTTTATATAAGACTATGGAGTTCACACCTTTTATAAGACTAAAGGGAATCCTCATACTCAACCAACTTGTCATCGACATCAATAGAATCCTTGGGGACCTACTCAATTAATTTAAATATGTCATTATAGTGTTTATACTTGGTTAAACCAATAGGGAAAGTGGTGTCCCAATACTGGGGTTTAGCCTTTGGGTTTGAGGATGTAGTATCCATTAGAGTAGGATAGAGGGGGAATTAGGAAGTTTTGGGCATCAAAGGTGTAGGATATAAGGGTTTTATGTAACTTTAAAAGCAAAGAGTAAGATTTATTTATAAGGAAGTAATGGTAACCGTTAATGGGCCTCCCTTGGGATTTATAAATGTATACATAGATCTCCCTTCATTAATGGAATTTGGTAGCTCACTTTTATGTGAATTTAAAATTGAGTTGGTGTTTAGAATTTATCCCTTTGTTTTTAAATCTAGAATTAAATTTGGAGCCCATGATCCTCTACCACCAACTATATATAGCAATGGCAATGGGATGTTTTCAAAATTTTCCAATCAGGTCCAACTTTCCATTCTATTAATGCCCAAAACATGGTAGGCACTTAGTCACATTTCTTAGAGCCCCTTTAGTTAACTCTTGCTTACTAACATGTATCATCCATTTATTTGTCCTCTCATTAATGATCGATACCTAGGCATGGTTTTGTACTCCATGTCATTCCCATAAATTGGGTGATGTGTCACCCAAAGACATGTGGCATACCTTAATTGGCCTTCAGTGTCATTCATACTTCATTCTAAGCTTCCTAGGTCACAAGTGAAAACTAGTTCATCTTTACACTAGATAACATGGAAACTTACCATTTAGATGGGCTCTCCTAGGCTCTGACATCACTGATAGGTCTAGGGGACTTTCCTCTTTGACTCTAAATGAGGTGGTAACTTCCCATTCAACCAAGATCTCCTAGGCTCTGACATCTCTAATAGGTCCAGGGGACTGGATACTCTATCTCTAAATGACATGGCAGGTTTTCATTAGATCAAGATCTCCTAGGATATGACATATCTAATAGGTCTATGGGATTGATTTCTTTTAATCCAAATGATGTGGTTAATTCCAATTTAGATGGAATTTTTTAGGATTTGAAATCTGTGATAGGTCTATGGGAATGATCACTTTGACTCCAAATGACATTGTCACTTCCCATTCGACTAAACTCTCCTAGGCTCTAACATCTCTAATAGGTCTAAGGGATTGGCTGCTCTAATTCCAAATGATGTGGAAACTTCCCATTTAATCAATATCTCCTAGGCTTTGACATCTCTGTCAGGTTTGGGGGATGGTTGCTCTATCTCCAAATGATGTGGCAACTTCCCATTCAGCCATGGTCTGTGAGATTTACAAAATGATGATGTAAAAAAGATAAAAAGAAAATGATTCATTGAAGCTTACCCATCAGACATGGATGACTCAATTTTCCATGATAGATAATGAGTTTTTTGCTTTGTGAAAGGAATTATACTCTGATAAATCTAAGGGAAAATCAACCTGCAACATTAGTGCCATGATATACTAAAAGAGAATAAACACAACTTATTTGTTTTTAGAGAAATTAAAAAAAGGTTTGTTACTGCTTGAAGAAATCAAGGTAGTGTATAATCTGAATATTTGAGTAGGTGTCATCAATAAAGACAAAAGAAAGAAATCTGAAGCTCTAGTTCATGAAAATTTTAGAGGGGTCACCCATTTTAAAGAAAAGAGTGTATGTTGGCCACAACAAAACTAACAAGTATAAACCCTACCAAAAATCTTACACAATTATTTTTTTCATAGCAAAAACAAAAATAAAAAGCCTTGAATAAAAATTATGTATAAACCCTATGGAAAATAGTTTGTAGAAACCATAGTAAATAAAGTAAGCAAAAATTAAAAATATAGTAAAAATAGTAAGTAAATAAAAAACCTAACAAAATTTAAGAATATATGCAAATACAAAAATATAGAAACATAATTTATTTTTCTTATTTATTGAATTACCCTTATTCACGTGTCATTATTTATAAAAGATATATAATTTAACAAAAATAATAATTTAGGCACATAAAAATAAGCAACGTTGTGATAATAGCTCTTTTTTTTTTAAAGTGCATTACCTAATGTGGGGTGTGGTAGAACCAATATTTGTGAAGCTATCAGACAAGATATAGAGGATTGCCACACCTGTCACATGTCTCAATGATCATATGTATATCAAGATTCATATGTGTACTACATATTTGGGATGATTAGATGGTCTACATGTGTTGATATCCCTAAGACAAACCTTCATATTTCACCGACTTTAATAGAGCCAAGCAAATAAACATATTATATTATTTTTTTATATTTGTATTCATGTTCTAAAATTTATTTTTTAAATTATTATTTATTTTTTAATTTATTTCATTCTAACCTTATTTTATGATTTTAGATCCTCATCTTCCATTCCTTCCTTACAACCTTTTCCATCTAGTGATCTTAAATTTAAACAAGAGACCACCTCCATAATTTTTTATGAGGTGTTTCCTACAACATTGAAGTAGGATATAGATCCTTCACCCAATTTTGATGAGGATCAACCTTTTTTTCTAGCACTAAATGAGTACATCTATCGAGTATTAAAAAACTTATAGGTGAAATTGTCTATCAATAATCAAATGAAAATGTTAGTAGATACTTAAGGAAAGACATATTAGTTTAATTTGTTTTCTAATTTAATAAATTATTTTAATTTCTTATTTTATTTATTTTATTTTAAATAAATTACTTTAATTATGTTATTTTATTTCAAGTACTTTAAAAACTAAATTTTTTTTGGCTAGTATATTTTTAAAGAAAATTTCCACCTAAAATTCAAATATCAACTGATTCAATATAAAAGCGGTTGATTATTTATATTCAAAAAGAGTTTGATCATAAATACTATAAGGTGAAGATTATTGAAACATTCACAATAGAGGCACTTAGGAGGATGAGGCAATATATGGGTATGACAACATAATTTCATCAAATAATTTATTTATGTATTTTACATGTCAATATTAATTTCTAAAATATTTAATGCATAGTAGAAATATAGGGATGATATACCTAAGGAGAGAGTAATGCACTAACCTCCAATCATGAATTTAGATGTGTGGAAAATCATATGTGAAAAATAACGTAAGTAGGATGTAGATTAGGTTTTTAGTAATTTTATAAATCAAAACCACAGCTTCAAAATTTTGGTTATCTCTTTATAATCCTTAATTAATTTTTTGTAATGTTTCTATATTTATAGAAGAGTCAACAGTATCCATGAAAAATCCCACCAATCCATAAAAATCAAGGTGACTTGGTGACTCATCATTTGGGATAAATGAGTGTAGAACAATTTGATTTCAACTTTATAATTTCATTTAAATAATGTAGTTTGAAACTCTTAATTCATACCCTAATAGTTTTAACATTTAGTTTTTTTAGGAGAATATATATGACCGTAAGGCCAATGAGAAAGTGCGAGAGCACTTAAAATCCCGTGGATGGAAAACTAAAGAATTTAATGAGTGGGTGAATCCTAAAGGGTTTGTGCTAATAAAATATTATTTACTATTTATTAATACTTTAAATTTGATTTAAATTAAGTATTTAAAATAATTATAATATGGAATATTTTAATAATTATTAAAGAATGTCATTGAAGGTAGATACACTATCAATTGATGATCTTGATTTTGAAGAGGGTAGTGGTGGTGGTGGTGTTCCCAACTATGGTTAAGGTAACTAGTCATTATATGGAGTGGAATATAGTCCTAAAAGTACATACATTAAGCTCAGATTATGATGCTGACATGACCTCATAAATGATGATGATGATGATGAACATTAAATAATGATAAATCATAGTCATAATTTTTATATAATTTGTATTTCAAACTCATGTTATTGTATTATAGATGATAAATTATTTATATACTCATCTTTGATATTATATTCTCATCCATAACATTAACTTAGCTATGATTTTTCTATGAAATTATTATAAGTTATTTTAGCAGCTTATTCATATTTAAGAATATGCTATTTTATTTAAAATTACAAGATTTTTTATATTATGAATATAATATTTAAATTTTTTTTTAGAATTTTAATATTATATTTTATAAAATTTATTTATATTTAATAACATCTTATTTTCTTTTAAAATTTTAAATTTTTTTATATTTTTAATGTAATAGTTTTATAAAATCTCACACACACACATGCACACGCGTAAACACACACACACACACACATATTCATATAACTATAACTATATATAATATATAATATAATTATTTGAAATTTCAAATAATTATATTACATGTATTTTTTAATTTACTTATTTTATTCATGTGTAAAACTGGTGTAAAAATGGCACAAAGGTGGCACAAGTAAAATGTATATTTCTATCACATTTGTGCCACATATATGTCACAAAAATTGATGCAAATTCTCAATAGTGTCACTACCCATAATATAAAGAAGATAAATTTGGGTTGCAAATATAACCCTACTTGTGGCACAAATTACACTGTGTACTACTATAAAATTAATAAAATACATACTTATTTATAGATATGGACCACATTATCTGAATATTAATTCTCTTAAAGTTTTTGTGGCCATTATTTGCAAGTAAGAACTGATATTCTCAAAATTATTGATATATGAAGATTTAAATTTGAGATTTCTATATCAAATTTGAAGTGCCTCATAGATGAACAAAGTTAAACATATTTATTTCTCATAATAAATTAAGGTCCTTAAGGATCTATGAGAATATCTAAAATGATAATGGTATCTTATACTAATGTCCTAATAGATATGACACATGAATACAAATCTTTCTTCACTTTTAGGTTCTAAAAAATATAATTTACATATTCACTCATCTTATGGAAGGTCATGGTTTGAATCCATTCAAATCTAATGAAAGCAAATCCAAAATTGAGCTATAAAGATTCTTGAGCAAGATGACAACATCTTCTTCATGTACTCAATAACCTAAACTTAACTCACATAGAAGTAAGAATGAAATTAAAAATAATGAATAAGCTTTGGTGTCAAAGGCTCTTTTTGGATTTCAATGTAATTTATAGATAATAATTATTAATCTGCTTCACTAATACCTTTGTTTGTTTATTTTAGATTTCAATGTAATTTATAAATAATAATTATTAATCTACTTCACTAATACCTTTGTTTGTTTATTTTTAGTGAGTCAAGGAGCATTAATATAAATTCCACGAGGGAGTATTTATATATTTATATCCAAATTCTAAAAGAGATTCATATCTTTAACAAATAATAAGATTTATATCCTTATTTGGTAAGTTGTATAGAATATTAGAGTACTAAATATAAATACCTATTTTGACCAGGGTAATAATTTATCATGTATCAGATCTTGTGTAATATAATTATAATGTGAAAAACTAAAGAGGAAAAGGGAGGACATATTCTAAACTCTATTAGAATAATTAAATGAGAAAGTATTTTTTGGTTCAAATATTCTTTGATAACATGGAACTAAGAACTCTTTTCATATATTTAAAATCATTTTATATCACATATGGACACCAAATATCACACCCATATAAAATTTTAGAAGTAACTAATTTCTAAAAAAAATTAATCTTTGTCCAAATATATGAAAATGGAACTAAAAGCATAGCCTTTCCAATAATGGGAATGTTGCATACCCTTTCCTAAATCTTGATACGTGAAAAAAATCATTATAATAATAATTACTCAAACTAAATCACAAGTAAAATTATAGAAAATTACAGTTTAATTATTATTATTTGTTAATTTATAATAGATTATTTTATTTAACATTATTCATATTAAAAAAATCATCACGTTGTCATTTTATTATATACTAAGAGACAACCTTTCTAATATGATTATTAAAATCATTTGATATAAAAATATAAAATCTTTAAAGTAAGCTATTAGTATTATCAGTAAGCAAATATAATATATGATTAATTTATACCAATTATTTACTCTCTCTTCATTTGATTGCATCTCATATTTTCTTCATAACATTCTATTCTTAATTTTTGATATTATTTTTTATTTTTAGTAAATTTGTTTTTATCAATTTAACTATCGATTGAAATTAGTATGATTAAAATGGAATATTATTCTTATATAATTTTTTAGTTAATTTATTATTATTTAATAATAAATATACATTAATACTCATGAGTACATAGTCATATTGAAAATGTAGTATATTGAGCAATAAGTCATGGAATAATTAATTTATATCTTAAAAAATGATATTTTCAAGACAAAACATTCTTGCTTATATGAGATCCAATAACACATTTTATAGCATTTATTAATTTATTATGCATACAAATGAGGAGTCAAACTAAGAACCAATTTTCAACAGAGGTGAACAAGGTCTTGTAAGGTCATATTATTACCATTAAATCTTGATCAAATGCCATGAAAAGGACATAATGATGTAGTTAGGTTAAAATAATATAAAGGGGCACCATTGAAGTTAAATATTTTTTGAATTTTGATTTGATGGTGTGAGAGAATTCAAGAAGTTAGTGAGTATTTGTGAAGCCAATGGGAGTAAAGATAGCTTGGAGAATTTTGATTGGCTTGAGAAAAATTTGATGGATAAAGTCAAATGAGGAGTCAAACTAAGAACCAATTTTCAACAGAGGTGAACAAGGTCTTGTAAGGTCATATTATTACCATTAAATCTTGATCAAATGCCATGAAAAGGACATAATGATGTAGTTAGGTTAAAATAATATAAAGGGGCACCATTGAATCTAAATATAGATCTTTGGTTCAAAGATTCATGGCAAAAAGGGTTCATTCTATGACTGTGTTCATCATTATTTAAAGGATATATGTATATGATGATCTCTTGATTTTTATAGATGCTCAAAGGCAAAAATAGGTCTTTTAGACCTAACCGAGATCAAAAGAGGCTATGTAGTCTATAAGTCTACAATCGATATATGTGGCCATGGGAAAACCAATAAAGGAGATTAGTTTTCCATCTATAGAAAATATCTTGGTCTAAATTTTGATCAAGGGTATATATTTGTTATTATGAAGAGGGTCCTCATCCTTCAACATAGCCATATCTTTGACAAACAACCACCTAAAACATGCAAAAAGTCATATTTCTATTAGATCCATGAGCATGAAAGTTTTAACTTTGGTATGAGATAGAGTGAAGGATCAAGAAAAGGATCTAGTGGTTTAAAGTTATATATAGGAGCATTAAATGCATCCTTGAAACCTTTTGGGACTTTTTCACTTGGTAAGCCATGAGCAGTGTCCTAATTGATCAAAAAGGTGGTAAGGCATTCATTAGAGCAAAAGGTGGCAACTCAATTTTAATTAATAATCTAATATGTGTTGGAGAGTTATAAATTATATCATGGTGATGTCATGGAGGTATCTAGATGAGTGGATGAAGTGCCTTGATAGCCTAAGTGATAATGATAAAGTGTGCAGTATGCTTGTCCTAGTATGCTTGAAGTAGGCTTGGTTGATCTACTATTTAGAGATGATTAAGGATGAGTTTGAAGTATTGATCATGTGAAAGAGGTAATATAAGAGGTTTTATATTATTTTATTACTTATGTGCATGAGTGTATTTCATCTAGTTGATCATTGTTTTCATCTAGACATTTTGGGTCTAGTGGCAAAAAATCTAGGTAGCCAGTTTGATGATGTCATAATTACCACATGTGGATGAGTTGGTTATATTGTTATGATCAAATTAGTACCAAGTTAATATGGTCCAAGTCTAAAGTCATGCAAGGAATCACATCCAAAGATATGTGTGTCCAAAGTTGGGTTCCCAGGTAATTTGACAATGTTTTCTATGTTCAATTAGAGCTGAGTAAGCAGTTTGGTGATGTCATATCTCACACATATGAAAATTTTAAGATCACATTGATATATTGATGAATTTACCTATGAGATAAGATATTATGTACTAAATATTAATTCATGTGACTAAGCATGAAAAAATATATGCAAGTGCAAAGTTGGGCTCCCAGGTAGTTTGACAGTGTTTTCCCATAGCCAAATTTGCATGTGGCAAGAAACGTTGATTAGGAATTTTGATGTTGTCATATTTCACATGTGTGGTAGTTTTAGGAGAGGATGATAATATGGGTTTGTTTATATTTTTCCTAGTTTATATTCACTAAATTTTAGGTCATGCAATGAAGCACATCAAAAAATATGCATATGTAAAGTTGGCCTTCCAGGCAATTATAGGCATAGTTGGCTCTGTGGCAGAAAAATATGAGTGAGAATATTAATAGAATGATATATTACACACATAGGTTATAAGAGAATATTTTTATATTTTTTATTTTCCCATGTGAGGAGATCATATGGTCCAAATTTTAGATCATGTGTCTAAGTGCAAAAAAGTTATTGAGGTCCAAAGTTGGCCTTCTAGGTAGATTGCAATGGTTCCCATAGTTGATTTTAAAAGATATAAAGATCAGGACCAAATGAAGATCCAATAGTTAATGGGTGATCATACAAGATTGATCTAACTGTATGTATTTAATGAGATGGTAAAAAGTGTTTGAAGTTTAACACTGAGCAAAGGTAAAGAATAAGGATTAAATGGTTCGTGTGTAATTATATAGATTGATTTAACAGTGTGAGTGGAGTCAAAGTGGTCAAATTGATAGTTATTTAATGATGTTAAAGGTAGAGATCATTAAAATAATATTTATGTTACATAATTTTTTAAATAATCTAGGACACGAGATGATAACATGGTGTTCGAGGTTTAACTGTGACCATTTGAATTCAAATATTTGAATTTAACAAAGGAAAGACTAGTGTCTAGTTTTTGGGACATATCTTTTAATACAACTAAAATTTTATCATGGTGTAAAAAATGAATTTTTATAAGACTCCAATGCAAATTTGTAAATATATATTTTAAGGTCTAAAAGTGTGTATAGTCAAATTTATGAAGGTTTAAATTTAGTTGTGTTTTCGTGTTTACTCTATAAGTAACGTGAGTAGGGTATTTGAGTTATTTTTTTTATTTCAATGTTTAAAGGTGAAATATATATTGGAGTATGTTTTATACTACATTAGGACCATATGTGTGCATTATGAAGGTTTGCCTAATCATATACAGTATGAGTAAAGGGTTAGAAGTTGACTCTATTTTCATTCATAATGATTGTGTGTACAAAGAGGTGTTTGAGTTAATTGGGGGTTAGTAGAAGAGTGCTATGAGGAATTTTTTCACTTAAATGGGACCTATAGATAATTTGGCATGGGTCCATATGTTATAAATTGTTCCTATGTTCCTCATTTTCTTAGAGAAGTGTCAAAGAGGTGAATGGGTCATCATATGACCTAAAAGGTGACTTAGGCTTATTTGAAAGAGAGTTGTGCTTAAGTGTGACCCATGTAATATGACTTAAGCATGAAGGCATGTGTTTTGGATGATAAGGAATATTTTGGACATGATAGTTCATGAAGGATATATAAATAGTGAAATCAAAGATGATGATTTCTAGATTTTTTGATGTGGAATTTACATTGAGAGGATAGTGTTGTGGAGTGAAGGAAAGGGTGGGTGACTAGTAGATGAGTTAAAGAGTAGAACAGATTGAGGACTATGTGTATGACCTTTAGGTCATAATAATATTGGCATAATATTTATCTTGTAGGTTGAGGATGAGTGAAGAGGTCTAAGGTGATCCAAAAGGATGTTTTGGATGCTTTGAGTGTGTAGAGTTGAAGAGAGATGATATACTTTGTATCTCCATGAGATTGGTAGGAAATCAATGTTAAGGAGATGTGTTCATAGGTGTTGTTGTGTCTGGTCAACATCTAGGGGGTTACAACCTCCTTACAAGGTGAAACTTGCTAAAGGTCTAGTTGTTGTGGCAACTTAGCTAGACAGGTGTAATAGCTCCTTGTGGGATTGTAGTCTCACTAAAATAAGGGATGGTAGTTCCTTGATCAGTTACATATGGTCTAAATTGGTTTTTGTTATTATAAGAGAGTATTAAAATTGCAAGTTCTAGTGGGTTTTCTCCCCCAAGAGGGTTTCCCACATATGTCATGTGTTATGTGTTTGATCTTGCATTATCTCTCTTGTTTATTGATATGAATGATGTGTATGATTCATGAATGCTTTTGATAATTGATTAATAGCTTTTAAAGGTTTGAAATTGAAGTTGAATTATCAGGAATCATTGATTTAGCCCTCCTCTTAGTGACTATACCTCTAAAAATTAGTATCAAAGCATGTCCTTTGGTAAAGGCTTGATAGTTTGAAGGTGATCCAAGATACAAAATGGCTAGTCATTGAATGCAAGGAGGTTTATCTACTAAGAAAGGAATTATGTTCAATGGATCCAATTATGCTTTTTGGAGTGCAAGGATGAAGACATACATTATGTCCCTAGGGTTTAATGTATGGCAATATGTTGTGGATGGTTATGTTATTCCTACTCATCCTCCATCTAGTGCTACAAACAAGAAGTTGTTTGAGAATAATTATAAGGCAATGAATGCCATTACTTATGGTCTTACATATACTGAGTTCACTAAGTTAATCCATTGTAAATCTGTTAAAGAGATGTGGGACAAAATGTAGATCATTTTTGAAGGAGATTAAAAGGTCAATCTTGCTAAGTTTCAAACTCACATAAAGTAATTTAAAAGTCTCAAGATGAAGGAAGAAGATTATATGGCATCCTTTCTATAGAGAGTTGATGAGATTATGAATATCATCAAAGTTCTTGGAGAGAACATTGAAGAGGCTATTGTATTTCAAAAAGTATTAAGGTCTCTATCCCTCAAGTTTGATCCAAAAGTATCTACTATTAAAAAAAGTCATGATCTTACTTAGTTGAAGATGGATCAATTGCATGGCACCCTTACTGCCTATGAGATGAGAGTAAATGATGATATACCATAAAATAAGGAAGTAACTTTCAAAACTGAAATGAAGCCAAAGAATAAGTTCCAAGGTAAGAAACCCAAAGAGGATGAGATACCTGACATTGATGAGGATGAACTAATTGCTTTGATTACTAAGAAATTGAAAATAGGCTCAGGGAAGTATAAGGGTAAACTACCCTTCAAATGTTTCAACTATGGAGAGATAAGACAGTTTGCTCATAAGTGCCCTCATAAGCATGAAAAGAATGATGATGAATATCATGGTGAAGGCTAAGATGAAGACAATAAGACATATAGAAATAAAGGATTTAGAAAGTATAAAAACAAAAAAAAATCCTTCAAGAATAAGAAGAGTCTTTACACCAAATAAGATTGTATCTCATCAGATGAGAGTGAAGACAGTGACTTAGAGTATGATCATGAAGATGATATTTCTGTTGAAGATGAAGCCCTATTCATGGTTGAGAAAGGAAGTTTCTCATATCAAAAATAATCTACTTGGAGTGATTCAAATGAGGATAAATATGAGGTAGACCATGAGACTAAATTGATGAATGCTCTTGAAGAATTGAAGATTGAGAAGAAGATCAATAAGAAGATGAAATATAAACTCAAGGACTAAGAGGAAAAATTTAGTGTGTTTGAAACAATAAAGAATGAAGACACCAAGGAGCATGAAGATATTATCAAGCATCTCAATTGTCAATTAGAAAGTCTATCTACAAGCTTGAAAGCTAAAGAAGATGAATGTTCAAGGTATGTAATTGAAAACAAGTCATTAAAAGTTGAGTTAGAGAAGAGATTTAGTAAGGTAAAGTCATTTGTGAGATTTGAAAAGAGCTCAAGTGATCTAGATAATATTCTAAGTGGTCAAAATCATGCTAGTGATAGAACTGGTTTTGGATATGAATAAGAACAAAAGAATATAATTAAAGACAAGGTGAAGACTAATGTGAATAAGGACAATCATACTTTGAATATAAATCATCAAAAAAGGAATGAAGGTGCTAGCGGAATGAAGACTAATTAGATTAGATAGTCAAATGCCATGAGGTATGCAAGTTTTAATGGTTATTGTTACACATGTAATTAATTTGGGCATAAAGGTAGATAATGTAAGAGACCTATTATAAATGATTTTGCATGGAAATATGATAAGGGTCATCAGTCAAAAGGTATGAACAAAGTTAAGTGCTTCAACTCTCTTGATGTGGGATACTCTGAAAACCATTATCCACATAAGGTAGACAATGTGAGTCCTCTTCAAAAAGAGGAGGTTGTTTCATTTATCATGACATAGGACACATTGACAGTTTATGTCTAAACAAGGTAAGACAAATTGTGTTTCCATCAAGGAGTATTATTTTCTAAAACTATTAGACGATTGGCCACATTGCTAAGTTCTATAAGAAAAGGCCATTAAGAATAAGTTCAATAAAACTCCTAGAGTGCAAGGTAGAAGGCATGTTAACCCATGGAAATGAAAGGTGGTAAGTATGAATCATGATGAGTCTATAGGTCTAAGTAATTTGTTTGCTATGGTGGAGATGAATTTAGAATTTGAAGAGTGCCTAGGGCTCTCATTGTCTGCTCATGTTGTGAGTGAAGAGACCAAGCTCAAGGAGAAGACTAAGATACTGGTTAAGGCTAGTTCTAAGGTGTGTATGGATCCAAGTGAACATCCTACTATTTCTAAGCATGTATCATGTAAAGGACATTAATTTTTTGTGCCCAGTGATGAGGTTCCTAACTGTAAGGTGGATTATATAGATGAGAAGGTATGCCATGAATCTATGTTATCTTCATGTATTTTCAATTCAATATTAAAAGAAAAGGATAATATTGTAGTGGATGATCATGTTGATTCTCTTAAGCCTAAGAATATGAATAAGTATTAAAAGTATCATATGACCATAGAGGAGAAAGAATATGAGGAGTTATGGGCAACTCCTAGTTTCACATTGTTCCAAGATAATGTGAAGTAGGCTGTCTCTACCTATGCTTCTTATGAGACATATTTATTGTGGAGAAGTAATTTTGTGTTATAAATTTATTAATACCAATCAATATAGATAAGGTCATTACTTAAGAGGGAGTAACAAGTTCATGAGCTTATTCTAGAGGTTTGAGAAGGAGCTATAGTGCAGGGTCAGAATGGGTGTTTCCAAGTATCCTAATGAGATAGATGCAATGCAAAGAAGAGTTTGATGCTTAGAAAGGATTTTACACTTCTTTGTGATGTTTTCTAGGTAGTTTTGTGTCTTGATGATCATGTTTATGCCAATTGAAGATTTTTGAGTGCTCTTGGTTGTCTTAGTTTTGGCTTAAGGGCAAGCATGCCTAAAATGGGTTATAGGATGTATAGGTTACCAAAGGTGTGGAATCTTAAATATTGTTCTATAAGTGTGTGATGGGTGTCTCTAGGTGTGAAATAAGTTTTAGAGGTGTGCATTGCCTAGAAGGAGGTTTGTTGACCTTATTTGTTTTGAGTTTCTAGGGTTTTGGGCTATGTTAGAAAAGTGGTTTACCTCATGAGTTAAGGTCTAAGGATTATTAATAGGTTGAATAGGCCAAATGGGTTGTCAAATCATGTTTGCAAAAAATTTTAAGGTTTGTGGTTTTCAAATTATTCATGTTTTTGTCAAGGTGGAAGCCTAATTGGTAAGTTGGTTTGTGAAGAAAGTATATTAAAGAGGATGATATAGGCATTGAAAAATGGTTTTTTTTAAGGGGTATATGAGAGTGCTCTAGATATGAAGTTTTAGGTCCTGAAGATGTGTTTATTTAAAGTTGTGGGATCTGCAAGTTCTAGGTAGGGATATAAGGAGTTTATATAGGTCTAGTATGAAGATTTGATGTTTTTGCTTAGTGTTTTACAAAAGGTAAATGTATGTATGTTTCAATAATATTTTTCATTTTTTTTGAGATCATGTTTCCTATTTTGTGAGTGACATGAAGTTCTATTGGTGGTCCTTGAGGTGGCTTGAGAGAAGAGGCTAGTAAGCCTATGTGGTGATTCTTCATGGTGTATGGAGATTTGAAGATGATCAATATGTGTAATGGCTCAGATATATTAGGGGGAGTCCCTATAATATTATTTATTGGTGATTTACATCATATTTTATTACTTTTTTATGTTATTTCTTCATTGGTTGCAGTGTTTGGTTGAAGAGAGTATTAGCATGGAGCAAGAGGAAGTTGTTAAGGTAAGAAAAGGTACACTCAAGGTAAGGGGGAGTTTTTAAGATGTTTCTAAGATGGTATTATCCTATTGGTAGTGTTTTTAGATCTTAAAGATAAGTTAGTGCCCACTTTGTCATTATGTCAAAGGGGGAGAAAGTTCTTATTTTGAGAAAGATTGAAGAGAGAAAATGAAGATGAGCTGTATGTTATTTTATGATGGGTGTTGACATTAATGAAAAAGGGGGATATTTTTTGAGAGTTTTCAATTATTTAATTTTTTTTTCATGGAGGTGTATAGGTGAGTAGATGAAGTGCCTTGATAGTCTAAGTGATAATGACAAATTGTGCAGTATGCTTGATGTAGGCTTCATTGATCTACTATTTAGAGATGTGTAGGGATAAGTTTGAAGTATTTATAATGTGAAAGGGGTAATATAATAGATTTTATATTATTTTATTTCTTGTGTACATGAGTGGATTTCATCTGATTGATCATTGTTTTCATCTAGACATTTTGGGTCTAGTGGTAAAAAATTTGGACAGGTAGTTTGATGACATCATAATTATCATGTGTGGATGATTCAAGAGGATTTGGTCATATTATAGTGATAAAATTAGTTCCAATTTACTACAGTCCAAGTCTCAAGTCATACGATGAAGCAAAACCAAATATATGTAAAAGTTTCAGGAGAAAATTGATACATGGATGAATTAACATATGAGAAAATATATTATGAACTAAATCTTAGGTCATGAAACTAATAATGAAAAAATATATGCAAGTGAAAATTTGGGCTCCCAGGTAGTTTGACAATGTTTTCCCATACTTAACCAAATTTGCATGTGGCAAGAAAAGCTAAGTAGGCATTTTGATGTAGTCATGTTTCACACGTGTGGTAGTTTCAAGAGAATATGATCATATGAGTTTGTTTATTTTTGTTCCTAGTTAATTTTTGATAAATTTTATGTCATGTGATGAAGTGCATCAAAATATATGCATGTGCAAAGTTGGCCTTTTAGGCAGTTCTAGGCATAATTGGCTCTGTGGCAAAAAATTTTGAGTGAGTAGATTAATGGAATTATATATTTCACATACAAAGGTTATAAGATAATTTTTTATATTTTTGGATTCTCATATGTGATGAGATCATGTGGTCTAAATTTTAGATCATGTTTTTAAGCACAACAAAATTTATTAAGGTCCAAAGTTAGCCTTCGAGGCAGATTGTAATGGTTCCTAAACTTAGTTGATTTTGCAAGAGATAAAGATCAGGACCAAATGAATATCAAATGTTTCATGGGATATCATAAAATATTGATATAATTATTCATATTCATTGAGATGGTAATAAATTTTCAAAGTTTAATGATGAGCAAAGGTAAAGGATAAGGATCAAATAGTTCACATTGTAATTGCATAGATTGATCTAACGGTGTGAGTGGAGTCCAAGTGGTCAAAGTGATAGTTGTTTAAAAAAATTAAATGTTGATATCCTTAAAATAATATAAATTCTATGTTATTTATTTAATCATATAGGACATGAGATGATATCATGGTGATTGAGGTTTAACTATGACTGTTTGAATTCAAATATTTAAATTTAACAAAGCAAAGACCAATGTCTGGGTTTTGGGCCATATCTTTTGATATAGGAAAAATTTTCTCATGGTGTAAAAAGTGAATTTTTAGAGGACTCCAAGATGTATCTTAAAATATATATTTTAAGGTCTAAAAGTGTACAATCAAATTTATGAAGGTTCAAAGTTGACTATGTTTTCATGTTTGATCTGCAAGTAACCTAAGAAGGGTATTTGAGTTGTGTTTGTTGGTATCTTGATGTTTAAAGGTGAAATAGATATTAGAGTATGTTTTATACTCCATTAATACCATATGTGTGCATTATACATGTTTGACAAATCATATGTAGTATAAATAAAGGGTTAGAAGTTAATTGTGGTTTTGTTCATAATGACTATGTGTACATAGAGGTGTTTGAGTTAATTGGGGGTTAGAAAAAGAGTGATATGATGGATGTTTGCACTTAAATGGGATATATAGATCATTTTTCATGGGTCCATATGTTGGAAAGTGTTATTGTGTTCCTATTTTTATTGGAAAAGTGTCAAAGAGGTGAATGGGACATCATAGGACCTAAAAGGTGACTTAGGCTTATTTGAAAGAGAGTTGTGCTTAAGTGTGAACCATATAAAATGCCTTAATGGTTAAGGCATGTGTTATGTCCAATAAGTAAGATTATGGAAATGATAATTCATGAAGGCTTTATAAATATTGAAATAAAAGATGATGATTTCTATTTTTTTGATGTGGAATTTGCATTAAGAGGATAGTGTTGTGGAGTGAAGGAAAATGTGGGTACCTAGTGGATGAGTTGAAGAGAAAAATAGATTTAAGACTATGCATATGACTTATAGGTCATTATTCTACTGGTATAATAGTGCTCTTATAGGTTGAGGATGAGTGAATAGGTCCAGGGTGATCTAAAAGGATGTTTTGGATGCTTTGAGTATGCATAGTTGAAGAGAGCTGATATACTCTGTATCTCCATCAGATTGGTAGGCAATCAATGTTCAAGAGATGTGTTCATAGGTGTTGTTGTGGTTTCTCAACATCTATGGGGTTTAAACCTCCTTGCAAGGTGGAACTTGCTAAAGGTCTATTAAACATAGGATATATTGAGAGGGGGGGTGAATCAATATATCATATATCTTATAAACTTTTACTTAATCAAATTTCACTTAACCATTCATTCAAGATATGAAATAAAAATAAAACAATAAACATCACACAAGATAAAGAGAGACACTAGATTTAATGTGGAAACCCAATGTGGGAAAAACCATGGAGAATAATCTCAAGTATATGAATGAACACCAACTCAAACTACAATATTTGCAAGCACCAACTTATAGGAGCACCAACCCCTTTGTTGAGAACCAACACAACAAATATTCATGATCACCAACCCATAGGCGCACCAACCCCTTTGTTGAGCACCAACACAACAACTATTCATGAGCACCAACACACATGAACACCAACCCCTATTATGTATACCACACAACTATCTCTCAATGTTGTTTTCTCAACAAATGATAACACATTACAATATTTATTTATTTTATCTCCTTTGCTCTTATAAGCTAGATATGATAATTACAAACCATACTCTCTTCAACACATTACAAATGGTTTCCCAAGCCTTTATTTATAGCTTACCAAATGACCTTTGGCATTCACCCTTTGTGACCCTTCAATACTCATGGAAAATGGTACCACATTTACATGACCCTTCAAATCTTTGCGTTTGAAAAGTCACATGGTGACCCTTCATGAGCAAATGCATCTTTTCCCCTTTTGTCTTTATCTTGGTGACTTTTCAAATTCCTCAAAGTGTCCCTTCATGAGAAATTTCACCCTTCCTATTTTATCTTCACTTCGTGACTCTTGGAATTCCTCAAGATGACTCGTCATAGGAAAATGCATACTTTCCCTCTTTTGTTTTTACCTTATGACTCTTTGAATTCTTCATGGGCCCTTCTTTTGACTTTATGCAACCAAAAATATATTCATTAATATTAAATAAATATCAACAAACTTTAGCCAAAATATGAACATTAAAAATACCTTTAGAAAATAAATGTTATGGGACCTTTATCACCAATGCTAGACCTTTGACATCAATGATAATATTTACAACAATCTCCCCCTTTGTCATTGATGGAAACCTCAAACTAAAATTACCACATCCTGAAACCTGTATTGCACATGCCAACCTACAAAATTTGAAAAACTAAAAAACATATAGTAAATCCCCCGTACTGTATCATCTTATACCTATTCCTTGTACCTATTCCTGTACCTATTTTTTTACCTATTTTTGCACTTCTCCCCCTTTGAATCAATGGAAAATGACCTATCCTAGAGATAACACTTAGATCCTCCTCAACTAATGTTGATCTAAAATATTAGGAAGTAAAAGAAATTACTCCCAACTCCTCTTGTAGATCCTTGAATGTGTCCTTTGGTCGTACCTTTATGAAGATGTCTAATAACACATATAAATTGTTGCCTATCCTTTGAGCATCTTCAATCAACTCATTTGAATCTTTTATTTTAATCTCACAACCTTTTGCATAAAACTTTAATGTGTATGCCTGATCACATATTTTAATTACACTCAACAAATCATGCTTAAGACCTTTTACATACAAAACATTCTTGGTCTTAGTTCTACTATTATCCAAACTTAAAGTACCTTTTTTGGCTATCTTGGCAGTGGTTTTATCTCCAAATTTCATTGTGCCACCTTTGATCTTATTTAGAGTTATGAAATTTCTCCTTTATCCTATCATGTGCCTTAAACATCTAATGCCAATAAACCATGGTTGTTCTTCATTTCTTGTATGCAACGTTGTCTTGACTAACATAGAATCTTTAGATTATTTCTTCTACCACGAACTTGTCTAACCTTTCTTCTTGATGAATGGATATTTGAAGCTTTGGTCCTTCTTGACTAACTCAAACACACTTCTACAATGTCAATCTATGTGTCTAAAATTATTGCACTTGTAATATATTATGGCCTCTTCATCAAAGCCTAATAAAGGAATAAAAGAGTTGTAGCTTCTGCTTGACTCTACATGATTTTCCTTCTCCTTGTTTCTGAAATTACTAGCTCTTTTCTAATATTCTATTTTCTTATGACCATATCCATTATAATAAAAATAGTAACCATGAAAATAGAACTTGTTTATGTATCTTTGTCCTAATTGTCTTTTGTAACTCTGTTCCTTCCAACATTATTTATTTTAGATATCCTCTGTATTCTTCACTACTTCCATTTTTGTTTCCTCTTTTGTAAGAGCTTCAATATAGCTCTTTTTATTTTCAAATTTGATACCTATCTTATCTAATATTGAATTTTGACTTTCCAATATCTTATTCAACATGTTCGTGTTATTCTTAAATTTTGAATCACTGATTGCTTTATCATTGACTGCTTTTTCAATATCTTCTTTTAAAGAGGCAATTTCAATAACATACCTTTACATTCTTCACTTAATTTTTACAACTATGCTGTTAGATCATTTTCATTCTTTTTGTCTTCTCCAAAGTGTGCTTGTAGATCTTCAATTATCTCCTGTAACTCCTTTTCATTTTTCTTGATCTGACACTTCAATCTTTGATTCTTCTTCTCAAGATATTTTAATTCTTCTAAGGCACAAATGAGTTTTCCTTCTAGATTCACCTTGGCTTCATCTTCACTTTGATCATTTTCTTCTTCTTGATCATCTCTAATTTTACTTGCAGAGGCATCTTTATTGTGACCATTATTCTTATTTGGACATTTATCCTTCAAAGAACCTAACTCAACCTTTAACTGATTACACTCTTCTCTTGATTTCAAACTTGAATATGCAACCTCTAGCTAATTCTTAAGATCCTGAATAAACATATTATCTTCTTTTGATTCTATATCCAACTTAGAATCCAAAATACACACATGTTACTTAAGATCCTTGACTACAGATTTCAACTCTAGATTCTCCTTCTTTAGATGTTTGGCCATCATTCTTTCCTTGATCTACCTATAAGCTGTTAACATTGAATGGTCATAAGGAAAAATATATAACAAAGAAGTGAATGCACTCCATCCCTAAGGGGCCATACAAAAGGATTTAGGAATGTCCTAATGCTTTGGATAGGTTTCAAGTGTGTTTCAATAGTCTGGAAATAGAGCTCAAAATAGGGACAAATCATATGAGAGAGAAGATAATGGTTGAAGGGGGTTGAGAGAAAAGTCAAGAACCATTTAAAAGTCATTTTTTTCCAACAATACATTATTTGGACTAGCCTCAAGGTTTAAGCCAAGTGGATAGGGCAGATGACTTCAGTTTCCCAACTCATGATTTTGAATTCAACTAACCCATGAAGTGTATGATGCCTTTACATGGATCCCATGGTTATAGGAGATCACCCTATATTGAGAGCTCTCACTTCAGATTAGTCTAGGTCACAAGGTCATTTGATTCCTTAGTTATTAAAAAAAAAACTTTATGCGGATAAATAATAAACAATTACATAAACATCTTCAAACCATGAATTTTAATGACTAATAAATGCTTATGGGTATTTTTAAGGCATCTACATAAATAAGATATTATCTAGTTCCATAGCTTTAAATGTAAATAAAGTTGGGTGAATATTATTTAGTTAGAGTAATGTCTCAATGTGATGGTTAATGTATTACATTCTATCATGGGATTCATGGTTTAAATATTATTGATCCCTCCTTATTTTTTATTATTATTATTATTATTATTATTATTATTATTATTATTATTATTATTATTATTATTATTATTATTATTATTATTATTGGTAAATGCTTTTTCAAAACCCAGAGTGATGAACCATAATGCTTTTAACTATAACTATAAACCAATATGGGACATAAATGGGAGGCCCAAATCCCCTTACAACCATCACAATAGCCATGAGAATCCCTACAAATATCACCATGGCCACCAAGGGCCCCATAAACATCACTATAGCCATAGTGGGCCCCACAACCATCTCCATCGGCCACAACCATCCTAACATGCCATCAAGATTTAACCTTGAGTGGGGTTGGACATAGCCAAGGCACTTTAACAACTCACCCATATCTCATTGACACTAAGCCCTCCTTATCAACACTATTGGGCCGACTAGATAGATCTGGGCTGACAAGATAAATCCTTGAATAATAATACTATTATAAATAAATATATATAATGAGCCTAAGCTTGTGTAATGAAAATTAAAATAATTTTAGTTGTAATAATTATTTTTTGTAAAAAAATGAAGGGTTAATTATGATTATAATTTTTTTTAAAGTGGTGTTTTCATAATAGACTAAATAATGTGGTATAATTTTTCAAGATTGAGTTTTTTAGTTTCAAGTCAATTTAGATGGACTTACAATTTTCAATTGAATGCTGGAGCACTACAAGAAATCCTTGAATTACATAGAATGTCAACATCTTTGCCCATAGCAAGGAGTAAACATATAGCGAATTGCAATGTTGAGTAACCATACATAGATAAATTAGTGAGCTCTTTGGCTAAGCAACCATGACTAAGGGGCATCCACACAATCAAAATCACCAAGGGTACGATCTTATCCTTAACCATTTGAATCTCCATGTCAGGTATCTAGAGGGATTTGTAATTTGGTGGATGGGTATTAGCAAACATCATCCTCACCAATTAGACTACAACCCTTTCAATGACTTATAACTTTTGAGTAGTGGTGTTTCATAAAAAATCATCTCTCATAAGTATAAATTGTACACTTGATACTCATTACATCCAAATGTTGTTAATAGAGAATTTCCAGAGATCATCCATACTTATACTACTCTGACTCAAATACACTTAATTATGGAGTTTCCCACAATTAGACCCATTTAACTTACTATCATATTTATAATAATATTTTATGAAATATCTGTAATCAGAAATTTTAAATTATAATGTTTTGATTTAAAATATTGAACAATAAATAAAATTTGCACAATTTTTTATAACCCCCCCTTTTTTTATTGGTATTCGCTTTTGACCAGAGTTACAAACTAGTTTCAAACATAATCAGGGGCCAGATGGATCCCAAGTGGTCAACCACCACATGTACCAGATATACCAACAACAATCAAAATTGGCCTGCGAATACCAACAATGACCATAACCAGCCCAAGAATACTCATAATGGCCACAACCGGTTTGATAATATCAATGACAGTCACATCTGACCTCAAATACCTTAGTGATGTTTAAACCTGGGTGGAACTTAAAATAGCCAAGCCATTTTACCAACTCACCCACATCTCATTGATTCTAAAAACATTATTTTGTTAATATCTATAATCTTATAGTTTTGATTGATTTAAATCAAATTGATACCTTTGAGTATTAATTGTCATCATTAGTGTATTTATACCTATAATATTGCATTTGACCTCATTTCATGGTGCTAACCAAGCCATTGATAATTAAATAAGAGATCCTCCTTGAAATCAGTATCATCAACTCATTGTTAAAAAGGGAAGGTTGTATTCCCCCTTGTTCCTCTTCAATGGACTCCCATGTCTGAACTCTTTACTTTTATATATTTTTAATGTACCATATTTAATTATAAATTTTTATGTCTAATTTTTTTTTTTAAATTTGAAGATTTATTTTTTTATTAATCTTTTATTTTAAAAGTTATAAAAGTTAAAAATTAGATTTAAAAATTTTATCAAAAATGTTTTAATATATTTCTTAATTTAAATATTAATGTGCACTTGAAGTTAAGAATAATCAATGGGATTGAAGAAGATAATATATAAATCCAGTATATAAAAGTGTCAAATATATCTTTAAAAGATAAAGAAAAAAGAAGGAAAATAAAGTTTTGAGAAAAATTATAAATAAGAGTTATTTTAATATTTGAAGACAATAATTATTGAAATTAATAAAATGTATAATATCTTATAGATCTAGATCATGTTGTCTGAATATGTGTTCTAAAGTAGATGTTGCAAATCATTATTTAGAAGTAAGAACTAATATTTATAGAATTGTCGATATATGAAGACTTCAATTTAAGTGCTCTTTATCAAAGTTAAAGCACATCACATATATCAAATCTAAACATCTCTTGTCCTCATACTAGATGAATGTTAGGCCAGATATCCATATTTATCTTATACAAATATCATACTAGATTAGGGCATCTATATATAAAATGGTCTTCACTTTTAGACTCTAGAAAACATATTTTGCACATATGTTCATCTTGTGAGATGTCATGGTTAAATTATATTCAGAGCTAATGAGAGGACATTTGTAATTGAGCTAAAGAGATCCTTAGGTAGGATGGTAGTATCTTGTTTGTGTACTCAATAACTTGAATTTGATTCTCATAAAAGCACTGATAAAATTTGAAATAATGAAGAAAATTAAGTTTCAAAAGGCTCTTTTGGATTATTCCATATAACTTTCATTTTTTTTTTTTAATATTCACAAATACCTGTATTATTTTCTTGTTTAGTGCACTGAAGTTAATTAATAAAAAACTAAAGAGTAGGGAGTCTTTCTATATCAATAACTAACTTCTAGATGATAACTATAATTTCCGCATACTAACAAGATTTGCATCCTTATTTAACAAGTTTTATAGAAGATTGAAGTGCCAAATACAAATAGCTATTTTGTGCAGAGTAATATTCTACCATGTATTGGAGCCTATGTAACATACCAGTGATGTGAAAAATTAAAGAGGTAAAGAGAGGATGTTCCCCAAACTCTCTTAGAATAATTGAGTGAGGAACTGTTCTTTTGGCTCAAATATTCTTTGATAACATGGATATGAGAATTATATTCATATGTTTGAAATAATATTGTCCCAAACATGGCCCTAAACCTCATATATATACAATAATGAAGGAGTAACTAATGCATAACAAAGTTCAATATTTATACAAATATCTTGAAATTGGCACTAAAAAATATTGTCTTTCTAAGAATGCTAATGTTGCATATCCTTTGCTATGTCTTGTTTTCACTGTAAGTACAAGACTAAAAGTGGTCTAGAAAAAACCACATCCAAGTATATGTAAGAGTGTACCACCTCGACTCCTTGTGCTTTATATGCCAAATTAATTATATGTGTTATTTTTTAGTTATATTGAATGTCATGATTTTTGTCTTTGCAAGATTTACTTTAAAATTATTTTAATCACAAAAATTACTCAACAATTCAAATTGATCTTAAAAACTTGTAATTGAATATGAAAATAAAACAACATAATCTATAATCAATAAAATTGTAATGTAAATCTTAAAGAAAGAACAACCACTTATACCACCTAAATTGTTAAGAATAATTCATCAATATAAAATCTAAAGAATATAGAAATCTAAAAAAATATAGGTAAAAATAGACAACCTTGTTATTTCATACCTATTGTTAAAAATGAATGCTATAAATTTTGCAATTAAAAACATGTCATTATATTATTTAAAAAGTTATTATAATCGGCAAGAGGAATCTCTAGAAAGCATTAAAAAGTAAATCGAAGAATAGTCACCAGAAAGTTGAAAAATTGAAACGTGGAGCCATTCACAATAAGTGCAGAGTTCTTATGAAAAAATGTCACGTACATGCTTTGGTGGGTCATCCACCATGAAAACAGAAAACCAGATTTTTTTTTAATGTAATGGAGGTTTTCCCGACTCTTACGAAAAACAACGGATACGCAATCATTTTTATATTGGTCGTAAAAAAAATAAAAAAACACTCGAAAGTTGGTGAGGTTTGTTTGCCACTATGGATTTATCTTTTTTAAAGGAGAAATATACTTTAAAGTTGGTGAGGTTTGTTTGCCACTATAGACTTAACTTTTTTAAAGGAGAAAAATACTCTAAAGTTGGTGAGGTTCGTTTGCCATTATGGACTTATCTTTTTTAAAGGAGAAATATACTCTAAAGTTGGTGAGGTTTGTTTGCCACTATGGACTTATCTTTTTTAAAGGAGAAAAATACTCTAAAGTTGGTGAGGTTCGTTGGGCATTATGCACTTTGTTTAATGTGAGAGATGTAATAATGGTTTTCACTTTTAACATTAGATTGTAGACAATAAATAAAATTATTTAAATAAAATAAAATAAATATTAGTATAGAGACATTCAAACATAATAGGATTGATTTTTAAGTTTATTATATATGTCATTAGGGTTATTAGAATATAGTTTCAATGTGTTGTATTATTTATATAATTTATTTTTTAATTTATCATGAATCATATTTTGAAAATGTTAAAATTTATGGGGAAAAAACTTTTGTATAATATTATATGTAAATGTTTTATTTTATTATTATTATTATTATTAACATTTATTATTTTAAAATTGTTTGGAATTTAATATTATTATTTTTTGTTACAAGTAGAAAAGATAAATTAGTTTCAAATTTTAAAAAAAAATAAAATTGATCAATGTTTTGATGAGAGCAATAGCCACTAAAAGTTGTAGTCATTTTGACACTTTAAAGTGTTTAGTGTCAAATAAATGGTATTCAAGGGGAGAAGATGCATGTCTATTCAATGGTTTTCTCCTTCCTACAAGCCATGATAATATAAAATGCACTTCCAATATTAATTAATTGGCAGGTACTAGGATGACATCATTGGAATAACACCTTAAAAGTTGCCATCAATCAACACCAAGAGATGATTTTCAATTTTTTTTAGGTTAAAAATATTCAATTTGACACTTAAACATTGCAAATCATCTGTACAAAATTATTAATGGTTATTGATTGCTTAAAATTTAAACTTTTTAATCACTAATTAAAGAAAGATGACAATGATAAATTGTTATAGAAGACTAATAACGTCTTTGAAAAATATATTGTAGCATAGGTAATATAGCTTGTGTTTTATTATAAATAAATGGATTTCAATCAAATAGTAACACAAATAACCATAAACATTTAATTAGGCCTAAAATAGATATAAAATATTATATTAGATTTAATTAATTTTCGAAAGCCAAGGTAATAAAAAATGAATTTAGGAGGGTTTATAAAATTATATTAAATATTGAGAGATCTTGATAAAGTTTTCTAAGTTGAACTATGGAAATCAAGATTTTGTGGCAAGACAACAAGAATCCAAAAAACTTGTGACAAATGGAGGACCTTGTCTAAACCACCAAGTTTTGTATCTGGGTGCAGAACCATAGTGAGCATGGTTTTGGGAAGTGTTAAGCTAGCACAAAATATATTAAAATTGTGTTCATGAAATATGGGACTAAAAAAACCTCACTCAAATTTCTAAAGCTTCATGTCAATCACTAGAAAATTGCAATTATGCTCCAAGCCTTAGTTGGGAATCTAGACCTAAAACTAACAAAAGAAATGCTTTTGGGATTGTGTTACACCAAGAAACAACAAAGCTTCCTTCATATTTGTCAGGCCCCTGAATAATGTATAATATTGAAATCAAAACTCTAATAATTATAATAATTCTTCATATAGGAAAATCGGTGTAATGAAATGTGTTGCCAATAAGAACTTTGGTGCCACATTGAATGCTTGCTTGATTTATCTAGAATGATTATAACTGCTCAATAGATCACTATATTAATAAATGCTAGATGTTTTTTTGAATTAATTTATAGATGCTTAAATGCACTAAAATGCATTTGTATTTAAAGATGACTTGAATTCAAATTAATACCCTATTAGAATATAAATGACATAAAACTTTTGAAAAAATAATTAAATCAAGACCACAACCCTTGGGCATCCTAACCGACCAAAACCTCATAAATGACCGAAGTACATTTCTCTAGGGACCACAAAAAAGGACAAGAGATAAAGGGAGGAGAGGTTAGAAGGGAAGACATTACAAAAAATGACAAAACATGCCAATTATGACTAATTATGATAAATAAATGAAAAATACACATGTACCCTAAAATTAGGCAAGTTAACAACTAATATATGCCTAGGGTCATTTTTAGGTGTCTACAATATCTAATTAATTGTATTAGACTAAATAATATATGTAAAATAGTAATATAAGCTTAATTAATTAATTATAAAACTAAAAAAGAGTGATCATACAAGGTTTGTAGGTGTATCTATGTTATAGAGACATCTAGTAATAAAGGATCTAATAGTAGACATGTGCACCCAAAAGTGATATAAAATTGAAGCATAAAGTTTAAGATGAAGTCTCACATGAGATTAAATTACACTCAACACAAATTTTAAAGTGTCAATAACACTCTATAAAAATGATAGGTATATCCAAATTGACTTGATGACTACATTTGGTTGGTCCTGATCTCTAATAACCTCATTCAGTTTTTCACAATGTAACTCTAATAACCTACAGAAAAATATTTATTCTCCAAACCCTAAACAAGTAGTAATACCTAAAAGATTAAAGAAAATATGTTTTATTGGGCCTACAATAAGCTAAAGAATATCAAAGCTATCTTGATATTTATTGGGCCCTAGATAATAAAAGTAGCAAAAATAGAAATCCTAATAATTAAAATAGTTCTAATAACATAAAAAAAACCTAGTCTTGTGCAATGTGTCTAACATAACTTATGCACTTAAATTAATTCTTAAATGATTTCTTGATCCCTATAGAATGCTTCTAAATCTCAATACATTCTTATAAATAATATGTGGATATTTTATGATTCTTTATATGTAAATAAACTACAATTCTTATGTATTTATAAAAAATCAAATTAAAATTAAGAGCCTTATTAGCATGTTAACCATAAAAATAATGACTAAAAATGAAGAATATAAGACTACACAAGACATTCACCCTAACCAAAAGAGGTCACTACAGGACCTATGCATGCTTGACACTCCAAACAAACAGGAAAGTGTTAATGATGCCCTTTACATAATGCCCAAGACACTTGTAAATAGAGAAAGAAATATAAATTAGGGAAGAATAAGGTCATACATGATGATGACCCATAAATATGCTAATAATTAGATCAATAATTGACAAGTACAAAATAACCGAAAATCATGGAATTTCATGACTAATAAATGTTTGTAGAAAATTTTGTGTCTATATTTTATCTCACTTTATTGTGTGCGAATATATATGAAAGTAAAAAAATAATACATGGTATGGATGCAAGATTTTATATACTTGAAACTCTAAATAAAAAATAAAAGTACTTGAGAACCTACGAAAACATTATTTTCTACACATATATGGTCAACTCCAAATAATAATGATGAACATTGAAAAACTTGAAGTACTAAAAATAATGTGCCATACCAACTATTTCTAAATATAATCATAGTACATTATGGAGTTAAATCAACCAAACCACCTTTCAAATATATATGTCTTTAATCTTTGATAATTTCAAAGTTAAATACCTTATTAGTCTCAAGCCTCCAATCCATGTCATCATATATAGTTATGTTGTACTGAAATATCAACAATGATCAAAGTAAAAATATAAATAAATATTATATATAATTTCCTACCTCAAGATAAAAGTATGTGAACAAAGAGAAACTAATTTTGAGAAAATAAATGATATTGCCCTTTCAAGAAAATGACACAAAATAATGTATATCATGAAGGAATAAATAATATCTAAAGATGTATTATTAAATAACATGATTCATATTAAAAAAAATGTTAAATATCAGCTTATGGTAAATTGGTCATTTCATCATCACAATTATATCATATCCTTTCTAATTTGATAAACATTGAAAGTAGTTTTTAATGAATAATAACAATATTTGTTTTCCAAAATGTATATATAATGAAAGTGAAAGTGAAAATATAAACTCATCTCATTATTACCCTTTTCAATAATTAACATGTATGTGAAATACATATACCATGATTTATTGATGTGATATTCTAGTGATCTAATGGATTATGTGTGATTGACTACCAACCAATTGAGTAGGCATGTCGAGCAATTAAATTTAAAACTAATTTATAATTGTTGACTCATTTTTGAAATATTTAAATACTCTTAGTAAGAAGGGATTATTTTTCTCTAATCTAAAAATTATACACTCCTCACAACATATATATGATAGTAATATTTATATGATCATATCATGGTTTTATGAACCTGGTAAATTTTGTATGGTTTTATAAAAATATATATGTAGTTCTAACATTTCTATTTTTTTCTAATTTTTGACATGTAAAATTATAAAATAATGATATGACATACTTATTTGATTATAAAAATAATGGTCTTACATATGTAGGAGTTCCAACATGGGAGAATACTATAAAAAATAGATGCTTGGGTTGGATGAGGTCAAGTAGGTACATATGGATGCAATTAGCTTGGACCATGCTGCATGCCTTCACACAATGTGATTTACCTTTGTATGTTCACCAATTTAACTGAGTGGTATAATGATGATACTTTTACCCTCTAGCTGTTGATAGGGGAGATGATAATTACCCTAGAGGATGAAATGAGAATATTAAAACCTCATATCAAAGGGAGATAAATTTTATGACAAAGACCTAGAGTGGATAAGTAGAGATTAACTCATGGATATTATATGGGAATAACTATTAAGAGACTTGAGATTGGAAGAGGATCCTATTGAGTGACCTTATACTATGATATGTGCCACATGTGTGAAAATCTATGGTTATATCATTCTTGATGATCAACATAAGATTTGTATCTAACTCATATGACTTTTAACATATGATGCATGACATGGAAGAAAGGAGGATAATATATTATTAGGGCATTACATGTCCACCCACCTATATAGTGATTTATATAGATTAGTAGTTGTGACACATTCTAGAGGGATTATAATTTGGACACTCTTATAGGGTTGGGCATATGATCCCCTAAAAATGATTAGAAATTTTGGATTACCTGTTTCCTTAAAAAAATAGGTAGATAATGTATGTAGAGATCTGGGTTGTAATGGGACCTAGGAGATAATGAGATCATCTAATTGAATTTTATTATTATCAATGAGATGTATATTATGTTTGAAATTAATGCATCTATTGAATTATATGTCAATCATTAAATTAATTTTCATCAAAATAATTAATCAATGGTATTGAATAATCAAATTTGCTTGTTAAGGGAAAAGTGATTATGTTACAATCAATCAATCTCTCCAAGATAGTTATTTGACTTTTACTAATCCTAGTGAACTAACTATGCTCCTTCTATTGGGGTAATATGAGATCTTTAAATGGTTGTATTGAATAATCAATTTTGTTTGTTAAGGGAAAAGTTATCATGTTACAATCTATCAGTCTCTCCAAGATAGTTACTTGACTTTTACTAATCCTAGTGAGCTGACTATGATCATTTTTATTGGGGTAATATGATATTCTTAATTGGTGATGATATAATATTTACCACATTATTAACATCACTATTAGGCTATTACTCATTCTCATTGCTTTTAGACTTAAAATTGTTTCAAAATTTGGTCTATTGGAAGTTGGAATCTTTATCCCACAATTCAAAATAATTATATCTTAATTTTATACTTCAAAGTCTCTAAACCTCATAATCTTCAATGATATTGTGAAAATCCCTCAAGAGCTAATCACCACTCACTACATTAGGATAGCCTGCCATTTCATCAAAATTTGATAGGCCTAAATTTGGGAATGTAGAATGCAGGATGTTCATTCTCATATTGATCCCTATGCCTCATGATTGGTTCAATATAAGGTTCAAGAACAAATGGCAAAGGTATATGAAGGGGTAATTAAGGTGGACTTGGTGGATCAAACTTGGGAGGGGATTCATGTGGTTGAGAAGGAGTTAGGGAATACACATGACTATATGTTTTATAATTTATAGGAAAGTTATGATAGTCCTCAATAATGTAGGGGTCAATAAATAGTTTAAGATTACCAAAATCTTGATAGCCTTCAGCAGCTAAGTTTTACCCTTCAACAGGCTTCCAAACTTGCCTCCTTCATCTTTGTTATAAACTTAATGGGGAGACAAGCTTCTTAGATGGGTCACCTTTGAAGGATGATCTCAATCCTTCCATATTTTCAAACAAGAAGATACTCAAAGTTGAAACTAAGGATAATATTTAGAGCAGGCACTGGTCTTCCTTGAAACCAGGTGATAAAAATTGGAGTCACCACTAGAATCACAATTCTAGATTATAAAAATTAACAAAATGACAATGATATATGCTAATAACATACTTTACTAAAGTTAGTGATGAGATAAAAATAAAAAAGACTAAAATATTTAGAATAATTTTCAAAAGGGAAAAAACACCTTCCAACATGTAATCTTAATCAACTATTTGCAATGAACATAATAGAAGTCAATTATCAAGCCTTAAAAAAAACTCCTGGCATGTCCTCAGTCGAGTGCTATGATGTTGACAACCAAGATAGTAAAATTGATGTAGTAATAATAGAGAAATTCATAACATGAAATAATTACAGATCTCTACAAGAGTCCCTAACAACACATAAGTAACCAAGATTTTAGTTTAGTCCCTAACAATGGTGCCAGAAAAGTGTGGTGACATTGATGAACCAAATATAATCAGATGAGAACTTTAAAAATGATAGTAGGTTCTTAGTATCATTCATGTGCCATAATTACAAAATCAAGGTGTTTTTATGGTGTGCATTAAAGGAAAGGCAACTATCTATGAAGTTCCAACTATGCATGCAATGATCAAGAGCTTTTCCAAATAGTTTCATAAGAGGACAAAGTCTGTTTGGCTCCTCAAATGAATATTCTCCTTCCAGCTCGTGTTAGAGGCATCTCCATCCAAGAAGATCCAAATATCTATTAAAAATATTCATCATTCCTTGTAAAGGAAATTGTAACAATCACTTTCCTTGTAAATACAAGAATATTTTTGGCATGACATGAAATATTTTCCAGCTAGAAGCATCTTAGAGAAATTGGGAAAGTTGTTATGCAATTTTTTAAATTACGACCCATAGTCCCAGAATTGAAAAGGATGGAAAATGTATAAATAGGTAGATTCTCCTCTATTCAAAGGTTGATTAGCCATTATGTTGGTCATTGTGTTGGTTTTTGTTGGTATTTATTTATCTCTACGTCTAGGCTCTTCAAATTTTTCTATATGTGATTTTTCTCTCTTGGCTAAGGTGGTTGCAAATGTACAACCATTAGCAATCTCTGAGAGCATCTCTATATGTCTCTGTTGTCTAACATGGAGAAAATCCACTATGTTTGTCCCCATGGAAACATTTTAAAACATTGGTGTATGTAAGATTTTATTTCAAATTAATGGAAAATACTTGTGGTTATTTATTATATCTTGTTAATGAAAGACAATAATGTGTTTTACAAGTTCTTTTGATTGGATGTTTGGGTTTGTGTTCATTACTAGTTTTCATTTTGATTATGTACCTAGGTTATAAATCCCTTTATGCACTTATATTTGGAAATATGATGTTGAATACCTTTTAAGGTCACCTTGGGTTCATGAATTTAGTAGGAGAAAGTATTTGAGTTTTAGTTTTAGTGTATGTTCTATGGTTTTAGGGATCAGTTGGGCACTTACATTCTATTGGAACCAATGGATGCAAAGTTATCCTTGTAGTTTTCATGGCTTGCATTTTATTTTTCCCTACATCTTTGCTAAGAGTAATGTCATGAATATTGCAAGATACCCTGTTGTTTAAAAAATTTCTAACACACCACCATGCCCTTCCTCTGTATAATCATCTAATTCATCCTACCCTATCCTACCCTACAAGTAATACACCCTTTACATATCTTAAGTGTTATTTCGTATCATATGCATAAGATATTGCATACTTATTATGTGTTTGCATTTTGTGCTTTAAATCCTAGTATTGCAGTCTTTTATTCAACCCCTTTATTATTGAAAATTATTTAGAGTGAAGGTTACAATCACTTTGATATCTATCTTTAGTAGCTTGTATCTAGCCTAGCGCATTTGCTCATTCCATGTGAAAACCCTTCCCAAGTGGAAGGAGTGATTTTGGCTATGTTCTAGTCAGATTGGTTATTATTTTCTACCAAAAATCCCCGTGGAGGTTGAATTGTATAATCTCTCCATGTGAGCAAGCTACCACATAGGTCCTCTTACTTTGGTTTAGGAAAATACAGAAGTAGTAGAGAGCTGACCATACCCTTTGTAAGTGCCTATCAGTCATTTTATTTGTTTGATCCATTCTAGATGCCAAACCCTCCCCTAGCTACAATGACATATCATCAGGGTTTTAATCTTTGCTTGCCATTTTATCTAAGTGTGTAATGCCAAGAAAAAGAGGTGTAAAATTGGGAAGCAACACATCCTCAGTGCATGAGAATGAGGAAAACTAATAATGCGCATAAATTGAATTGCATATATGTATGCATGCACATTCACTTAGATAAGTCAATATCTATTTTTTTTTTTTTGTGTGTGTGTGTGTATGTATATATATGTATATGTATATATAGATATACATATATATATATATGTATATGTATATGTATATATATATATATGTATATATATATATGTATATATATATATGTATATATATATATGTATATATATATATATATGTATATATATATATATATATGTATATAGATATGTATATATATATACATATATATATATATATACATATATATATACATATATATATATATACATACATATATATATATACATACATATATATATATATATATATATATATATATATATATATACATACATATATGGGTATATGTACACACACACACACACACACACACACACACAACCTAGTGGCAAAGATAATTGCCACCATATATTATAATAATGGTGAATAATAGTTATATATGGATATGTGCTTGGTAAAATAAAATAAGGCTAACTTGATAATTTATCCATATTAATCTAATAGGATTAATTATCAAGTCAATATTTATTTATTTTACCAAGAACATACCCATATGTAACTATTATTCACTATTCTTTTAATATATAGATGCGATTATCTTTTCCACTTGGTATGCGCATGTTTGTGTGTGTGTACACATGTATGTGCACATGTGTGTGTTAGTTTAGGATGTTTAATTTCTACGTATTTCTTTTTGTGATTATTTACTACACATGCCACATGGGTTATTCCTTCTCACTTGGATTTTCCCTACACTTGTGGGATATGCTTTTTTAGGTGTACATGTCATTAGGAGATACATTTGGTAGCCCTATTTAGGTAGTTAGAGTTACTCCTTTGACTGGCTATTCTAAGCATGGAGTTACTTTCTTATTATATGACTTTGACCACTATTCTAGGGAGGTACACATTCACTCCTATTTTTACATATCTATTATTGAGTTATTCTATCATGGAGTGTTGTATATTCACCAATGTTCTTTTGTAATTATTTTCATTTGTGGTTTCATTCACTTTCAACAAATACTTATGCATTTTCTTATTTTTTAATCATTGTAACCATGCATGCACTTGATCTAAATATATTGTTACTCCTTGACATGGTATCAAATCCATGATGGTATTCACTTGTTTGGTTTTTATTTAATTTTAGTATTACTTTGAAATCTTGAGTTTTTATTGCAAAATAAAGGACTGGTTTTTCCATATTCCATAGTTGGAAGTTTTCTCTACTGGTATAACATGTTTGGGCACAATACAGTAAGGAGTATGTGTTCAAACTTCCCTATGCACTATCTTGATATCATCCTTCTCTATTAGCCTCTTACCATCCACTATAGAACTCTCCCCACATTCACCTTGGCTCTGTGGTTTTGGTTTTTCTATAGAACTTGCTCAAAGGTTCTTAATTGAGGGATTGATGGAAATGAGGAGGATGTAAGTGGTTTTATTGAGGCATTCATTACATGCTAGTTTAAATTTTTATTTCACTCAGCTACATCATTTCATGCTAATTTCAATAGTTTCTAACCAACTGAATATCTTCAAGATCCTTTGAAATCCATCTACCATATGCCTAAATTTACATCTCCTTATCATGGATTACTGACTACAACTACACATTGACATGTTTTCATGGTGACACATTATCATGTTGAAGATCAAGTTTGATGTCATTCATTTATCCAAGAGGATTTGGATAATCATTCTCCTCACAACTTGATCTTTGGGAAGTCTAGATAGGCAAAATATTTTAATGACAATGTTTGTTTTCTTGAAGATAAAGACATCTAGGTAGATATCAATACTCTAAACTTTATCATGACCTTATTATCTCCATGTTGTCTCACATGATGGTTTTCATAACTTACATCTTTATGGTTTTCATTTCAATCTTTTGGTGATTATAAAAATTTAAGTAGCTTTATATAGGCACCATAAAGTTTACGAGGCCCATCCTATGCCTTTATAAGTGTGATAATAATGTCCAAACCTACAATTTTCCACCCATGTCCTACCTATTTTATTTTAGTGTTTCCATGGTTTAAATCACCTATCACCACCATCCTCTTTCTACCTATGCAAGCATAACTTACTGGTTGTCTTTTGTGTTTTGATAATGCATGCAACCACTAAATTATCACCATTCTATATTGCATATTGAGATAAGTTTGGCATAAAAAATGATTTTAAAAAAAAAAACCACCATCACCCTCTCTCAATCATTAATTTGATCCACCATCGGTTAATTTTGCATGTTGCCCATGTTTTGCCTTCACCATTCAAAACCCATTTCCATCTAAAACTACCTTTCCTTACAATTTGTGGTTTTGAAAAACTTAAAAAAAAGAAGTAGCTTAATTTATATTATTTAATGTAAATGATTTGAAATTATTAAATTGTAAAATTCTTTATAAAAAAAATTTAGTGGGGTGGTAAGTTTGATTAGTGGGGAACATGGTAGGAAGACTTTTTGTAAAAGCAGGGTTAATTTATAGGTGGGATTTAGTACATAAAGGAGGTAGATGACATTAATGGTGATGGATATATTTTTTAATTATTTATATATATATATTTATATATATATATATATATATATATATATATATATATATATATATATATAATTTGGAGATATTATGGATCAACAAATTGTAAAGGGAGATATTCAAAAGAATATTATTTCCTAGTCACATACTTTCCATAATTATTTCACTTGAGAAAAATGGAGGGTGAGGCCTAGTTTGACAGGTGGCCAAACCCACTCACAAGCAAACAAAACTTTGTTCTCCTTCTCTCTTTTATTTCTCACATTTCCACTCTTGTACTCCTCATTTGGACACATTATCAATAGAGCCCAACGTCTACCTTAGTTTGTTTGTAGTTTCACTTGTGCCATTTTGGTGTCAACTACATTTATTTATCAAATTTAGATGCATTCTTATTTGTGTCTGATGTCCATTTGCTAATAATTCATTGACACTTGTGTATTTTTTGCTCTTACCTATTTGTATGCATTATCAACTAAGTCTAATGTCCATACATTTGAGTATGTTGTGTTACTTGTAAACATAGGGGGTCATTATTTATTGTCTTATAGGGGTTGTTGTGGGCCCTAATTTATCTCTTATGTGCATTCTCATGTGCCACTTTGGTAACCACTGCATTGATTGCTCTTACTTTCTTAGATTCATTTTCAGTTGAGCCTGACATCCATTCACTGAGCTGTAATGTCACTTATGCAATGTTTTGCTCATTTCACTTCTTTGGTGTCTTCTCTTAGTCATGGAAAATCTAATTGAGAGATACCAATGGATGAAAAGAGTTGATTCTACACTAATGGTTATTATTGGAAATACAAACTATGCATCTTGGCATGATTACATGGAATACTTTCTCACAATCAAGCATCATATTCCATTCTTATATGGATAGATTCTTGCTCCCACCAATCTTGTTTGGTACAATAAGTGGGATAACACTTGTGGAAAGGTTCTTTATACCTTAGTATTACATGTTTCCATGGATATTTGTTACCATGTGGAGCATACATAGTGTCCCTACACTATTTGGAGCATCCTATAGTCTCTTTTTCAAGGATCCTACTAAGATTTATATCACTCCTCCTCCTTCCTATTGTCTCTTTAGAGACTATTTTACTCCCTCATCCTACTCCCATTTATTGTGATGACACATTCATATACTTTGTTCTTCCTTCTATAGTACTCCCTCATCCTACTCCCATTTATTGTGATGACACATTCATGGACTTTTTTCTTCCTTCTTTTGAGCCACCACTATAGGATGAGATTCTACTTGACCTCATTTATCCCACTGTAGATTATACTTTCATCCTTATTCAGAACATTAATCTTTTAGAGCCTTCATAGTATTATACTTTGAAGGAGTATAATATTTATAATATGAATACAACCATTGAGAGTTTTAATGACTCATATGTTCCTATGTATATTCATATTGTAGATCTATGTGATTCATTTGTAGTATCTTCTTCAGTTTTGATGGTTGTTGAGCTAATATATCCTCTTCACATGGGTGTTATTCTAGTGAATGTTTCATGTCCTTCTTATAAGAGCTTCACTTTAGTGGTATTACATCTATTTATTATGAATGATATTTATAGACCTATGACATGCCTTATTTTTGGACATATTATAGATATGTTCATACTACTGCCTTCATCTTCCATTGTGGAATGGATAAAATTTTAGTACACACATTGGTGTTATTCATTTGGAAAAGGGAAGAAACATTATTTGATGCAAATGGAGTTTATATAGTCTTCAGGGAGAGGTTCTCATCATAAACATTGATCACCTTACAATCTATACTTAGAGTAAATATTACTTTAGCATCATTTTTAGGGGGGCTTCTAGCTCTCTCTTCTTCTTTTTCCTCTTTTGGACGAGATTTTTTTCCTACAGGTTTTCCCCTTTTATCCAATTTATGAGAGTTTATTTGTACATAAGTACCTCATAAGGCCTAGTTGTTGGGACCCATTTATTTTTACCCACCTAAGTTGTGCTTATGTTGGGGGGCGGGGGGTTAGTGTAGGGTGTTTATTTTATGTGTATTTATTTTTGTGGTTATTTAATACACATGCCACATGGGATATTCCACCTCACTTGGAGTTTTACTATAATTTTGGGATATGTTTGATTAGGTGTACATGTCATTTGGAGTTATATTTGGTAGCCCTATTTATCTAGTGGGAGTTACTTCTTTTACCAACTATTATAGGTATGGAGTTACTTTACTATTATAGGACTTTAACTAATATTATAAGGAGAGTTACACATTAAATCCTATTTGTAAATATATATTATTGAGCTATTCTATCATGGAGTATTGGATATTCACCTATGTGCTTTTGTAGTTGTTCTAATTTATAATCTCATTCACTTTCAACAAATGTTTATGTATTTACTTGCCTTTTACTCATTGGACCTATTCATGTACTTGATTTAGAGATCTTGGTGGAGACACACACACACACACACACACACACACACACACACACACACACACGCGCGCGCGCGCGCGTGCGCGCGTGTGTTTGTGTGTGTATGTATATATATATATATATGTGTGTGTGTGTGTATATATGTGTGCGTGTGTATATCTATGTGTGTGTGTGTACACACACACATATATAAACACATATATAAATATATATACACACACACATATATAGACACACACACACACACACACACACACACACACATGTGTGTGTGTGTGTGTACACACAAACACATATATAAACACACACACACACATATATATATATATACATATATATAAACACACACACACACATGTGTGTGTGTGTGTGTGTGTATATATACACACACACACATATATATACATACATACATACGTACATATATATATATATATATATATATATATATATATATGTATATATATACATATATATGTATATATATATGTATGTATGTATGTATACATACATACATATATATATATATATATATGTATGTATACATACATACATATATATATACATACATACATATATATACATATATATATATATACATGTATATATATACATATATATATATATACATATATATGTATATATATATATATATACACATATATAAATGTATACATACATATATATGTATGTATATATATATATATATATATATATATATATATATATATATATATATATATATATATATATATATAATGTATACATGTATACATACACACACACACACACACACACACACACACACACACACACACGAGTCCACCAAGATCTCTAAATCAAGCGCATACATGGGTCCAATGAGCAAAAGATAAGTAAATGCATAAACATTTGTTGAAAGTGAATGATACTGTAAATGAGAATAATTTCAATATATATGTACACACACACACACACACAACCTAGTGAAAAAGACAATTACCTCCATATATTAAAAGAATGGTGAATAATAGTTATATATGGGTACTATATGCATGTGAATAACACATGGTAAAATTTACACTTGACTCCTCGAGGTCTGGTCAAGACAGTAAAATGGATGGGCTAAGGGTTTTATTTGTTATTTAGTGGAATGGGTTTTGGGATAGGTGGTGGTAATAGGTTTTTTGGATAGAACCAGGAGACCTCAGTAGTGTATTGATACTTTTTAAGATCATCAAACTATGTGGAAAATGAGCTTCAAAGATCTTCGATCTTTGATATCAAAAGAAAGTGAAATTATTGGTTGATATGTTAGGCCCTTAAACTATAATGCATCTAGGGATATGTGTGGCCAACTTATGTATTACACACTTTCATATTATCTTGTTTTATTTCTCAATGTTTTTAGTATGGTCAACTTATGGAATAACCATGGCTAAGTAGAGTATATATAGGAGGTAGTGGTTATTCTTTTATCATCATATCATGAATTATATTTGTATTACATTATTATGGAGGTTCTCCCCTCTAAGTGGCTCAGTCATAATATTCAAGTATTCTACTCTTTAACCAATTTTTGTTGTGGATCTACTTATTCTACTCTTAATTCTAGCATATATAATTATATTATTATGAATCATCTAAGTAATTTCCTTACAAGTGGTATCAGATCTTTAGTTTGGGCAAATTTCTTTGATGTAGTTTTTTTCTTCAAATCTATCATCCTAAGCACTAGAAGGCCAAAAAATATAACTTGTGGTCTAGGAGGTATTGATTTTTTTTGCCAACATGGTTTTGTTTGTGAGGTTTTTTTACAAAAAAAAACAACTATTTTTTTAGGGTAAAAAAATAAAATAAAATAACTCTAGAATTGTTTTTACCTTGTGAAATTTAACAATCATTAGATTCATCTCTATGAGATGATTGTAATGGCATATTCTACTAGTACACTTTTTTGGGTAAAAATTTTTCACCCTTATGCATAATAGTATTCTACTATAAAATAATCCTCCACTACTTCAGTTTATTACTCATACTCCAAACAATACCAACACCAATTCTATCCCTAAGTTTATGTTTCCAAAAGTGGACCTGTGTAAGTTTGATGGTAATGGTCCACGCACTTGGCTCAGTCAAATTGAAAATTTATTTGATCTACATCAAACTCCATGTTCTCAAAAGTAGTTATAGATTTTCTCTATCTAAAACCTAAGTCATTCATTTGATATTATTGGTTGCATACTCAAAATAAAAATAAGGGTGTTCCATTTTCATGGTCAATATTTTCTAAGGAGTTATAATTCCATTATCACAACAATGTCTCTAAAAATTACTTCAATCAGCTAGCCAAGTTATGCCGAATCAGGACAATCAAGGACTACATTCATCAATTTCATAATATCTCCTTATGTGTGGCAGACATCACTAAGAAAAATTTGACTAACCTATTTTTGGGTGGCCTCAAAGATAGCATCCAATTGGAGGTTTGGATGTTTCATCCTAGTACTATATCTGAGGCCCTACTAAGGGCACACATGGTTGAGGAAAAATAGATGATCAGATGAAGACCTTTCACCAATTTTTATGAATGCACCTTTCTAGCACCATCATTTCATCAACCTATCAAATTCACTCCTCAACAAGTGGAATAAATCATGTAAAAGGTTTGTGTTTTGGTTGCGATATAAAATAGAGCAAAGGGAATCATTATGCTAAAAAGATTTTTTTTTACATTGATGGTGCCAATGATGAGGAAGAAGATGAGGAGGATTTAGGGAAGGGTTAGAATAACCTGAGGATGATCTAAATATTCTAAACCTACTATTTTCTATCATGCACTTTCAAGAATTAGTACTCCTCAAACTCTTAAGGTGGTGGGGTTCTTGAAGAAATAAAAAGTAACTATGTTAATTAACTCAGGGAATACATATAACTTCATCAATAGTAAGTTAGTTACTCATTTGAATTATTTCATTTACCAAACTCTAGAATTTTAGGTCATGATTATAGATGGTAGTTAGGTCAATTATTCTAGAAAATTCCATAGTATTAATCTTGCTATGGGATACTATTTGTTAGATTCCCCTATATTTGTTATTCCCATGGGAGGAGCTGACATTATTTTAGGAGTAAAATGGATCACCACTTTGAGAACAATTGAGATGAATTTCCAAGAATTACTCATGAGGTTACATTCAAAAAGAAGGATATTTGAACTACATTGATTACAGGATAAATCTCCATAACTGGTTAGTTTCCACTAGAGGATGAAGATACTCAGAAAAGGTGTAGAAGATTTTGTGGCATGCTTATTTTCCATAGAGGTTTAACTAAATAGTCTACACATCTTGATTTACAAAAGGTGTTAGATGACCATTATATTGTTTTTGGTGACATGCCAAAAGGACTTCCTCAAAGTCATGCACATGATCATGCCATTAGACTCTTTCCAAGAAGTACACCACCTAATATTAGACCCTATAAGTATCCCTATTCCCAAAAGAGTGAAATTGAAAATATGGTACAAGAGATGTTGGAGGCAATAATCATTCAACATAGTTAAAGTGAATATTCCTCCCTGGTATTCATGGTTCAAAAGAAGGATGACAGTTGAAAGATGTGACTAGACTATAGATAACTCAACAAATACACCATCAAAGATAAGTTTCCTATTCTAGTAATTGATGATTTTATAAATGAATTACATGGTGAGATTTATTTTACCAATTTAGATCTTTGCTATGAATATTATCATATTCGTATCTAGAATGAGGACATACCTAAAACAACTTTTAGAACTCATGAAGGCCATTATGAATTTATGGTCATGCCTTTTGGCCTCACAAATGCACCATCTACATTTTAGAGTTTGATGACTACTATTTTTAGTCCATTTTTGAGAAATTTTATATATTAGTGTTTTTTGTTGATATCCTCATATAAAATAAAAATTAGGAAGACCATTTGAAGCATATAAAATACGTGATTTCAATTCTAGAATAACATTAGATTTATGTCAAATCTTTCAAATGTGATTTTGGTGTCCAAGATGTGGAGTACCTAGGTCATATTGTTTCACATGAAAGAGTGAAATTTGATCCTAAGAAAATTCAATCAATGGAGTGGTAGGTTTCCAAGACCCTCAAGAACCTACATGGATTTATGGGGTTAACTTATTACTATCATAGGTTTGTCATGAATTATGGTAGCATTGCAACCCAACTCACCTCTTTACTAAAGAAAGACTCCTTCCAGTAGACTGATTCAACTACCAAGGCATTTTAATAATTGAAAATAGTTATTTGCATAACTCTAATTTTGGATAATACTAGTTTTCAAAAAAAATTGTTGTGGAGTGTGATGCATCAGGATATGGCATGGGGGCTATACTCATGAAAGAAAGTAAACCACTGACATTTGAAAGTATCCAACTTAAGAGAAAAAATAGGCTCAAACCAATATATGAGAAAGAGATGATGGTTATTCTACATGTAGTGAAGCAATGGAGACCTTATCTGATTGGTCATCATTTTTAGGTAAATATTAATCATGATAGCCTCAAATATTTTTTGGAACAACACTTGTCATATTAAGAACAACAAAAATTGGTGACTAAAATGTTAGGCTATGATTTTGAAATAGTGTATATGAAAGGAAAAGAAAATGTGGTGGTACATGCCCTCTCTCAATGGGATGAATCAATTGAGGCATTTTTTTGCACCATGACCATGTGGTAACTAGATTGGCTAGAGGAAGCAAGATCAGAATAGGAGAATAAAAGTGATTCCAAGGATTTGATTCATAATATTAAGTAGGGTTATAATTAATCTAAAATTTTTACATGGATGGGAAACACATTATGGTATAAATATAGATTATACCTTTGTAAGCATTCTATCCTCAAACATAAAATTCTTCAGGAACTTCATGCCTCTCCACTTGGAGGACACTCGGGATTTTTGAAAACATATCATAGAATCAAGTAAGATTTATTTTGGGAAGGATTCAAAGGGGATGTTCATAATTATGTTTTTGAATGCATGGTATTCCAACAAAATAAAGGTGAAACCATTAAGACACTAGGTTTTTTTCAGCCTTTATCCATACCTAGCCAACATTAGGAAGAGGTTTCCATGGATTTCATTATAGGGTTACCAAGGTTTGAGGGTAAAAATGTTATCATGGTAGTTGTGGATCAAATCACCAAGTATGCTCATTTTTGCTCCTTATCATAGCCATTTGTTGCTAGTATGTAGCTTCTGATTTTCTCAATATAGTTTAAAAATTGCATGGCACTCTAAAGATCATTATAAGTGACTGAGATTTCATATTTACTAGTAATTTTTGGACTAAATTCTTTGCATGTTTGGGTACCCACTTGGCTCATATCTCATCCTATCATCCTCAATCTGATGGATAAATAGAGGTAGTCAATAAATATATCAAAGGGTATCTTTATTGTTTTATTTCTAAAAAATAGGATAAATGGGTTCATTAGCTACTACTTGTTGAATGGTGGTATAACACTTATTTTCACACTTCTTACAAGATGTCTCCCTTTGTGGAATTATATGGGTATTACCCCTATCCATCACTTTAGTTTTGACAATGCATCCTAAGGTTCAAGTTGTTGAGGAACATATTCACCATCAACAGGAGGTGTTAGTCATTTTGTGAGAAAATTTAGTAATGGCACAAAATTTAATGAAGTAGTAAGCAAATCAACACCATAGGGAAGAACATTTTGACATAGGTGATTGGGTTTTTGTGTGTTTTTATCCATATAGTTAGATGTCTCTAAAGTAACAAAAAAAGGATAAACATCTATCACCTAAGTATTATGGCCCTTACCAAATCTTACATAATATTGGTAGTGTGACTTACAAATTAGAATTACCCCTAGCCAATTGCATACATTCGGTATTCCATGTATCTTGACTAAAAAACTAATTGGACACAGATTTTCCACTTAGAATGAGTTACCTAAATTAGATGAATAAGTTAGATTCATTATGGACCCTAAAGAGATCCTTTATACATGCACTAAGCAACTGCAGACCAAAGCCATTAAGTAGTATTTGATCAAATAGAAGAACTCACATTATGAAGATGTAACATGGGAGGATGACATATTCCTATAGAAACATCCTAGTTTGATTCAAATTTATGGATAAAATTATTTTGAAGGGGAGGGACATATTAGGACTTTAAACTATAGTGCATCTAGGGATATGTGTGGCCAACTTAAGGCTTACACATCTTCATATGAGCTTTGTTCATTTCTTGATATTATTAGTATGGTAGGCCTATGGAATAAGCATAGATGATTAGAGTATATATAGGAGGTAGTGGTTGGTATTTTGTCATCATATCATGAATTTTGTTCTTATTGCATTGTTTTGGAGGTTAGCCCCTTGAAGTAGCTTAGTCATAATATTCAAGTATTCTATGTGAACTAGGAATTTGACTCAAAAGAGGATGGTTAGTATCGTGTTAGTTTCAAAATGAAATAAACACACTAATTAGCATAACATCTCTAGGCCTAGACACTAGGTCGAGCTTAGTTAATAAAAATGAATAAAGCACACAACTAAAATACAAAAGAAACCCTCTTTTACCTTCCTTGGATGCTCCAAAATTCTTGTTGTAGTGGCTTTCTCAGCTAATTCTCATGAATTCTTCATCAAAAGAGGCTTGGATATCTCCTCTTCTCCTTGGCACCTTGTGGTTTTGGCTTGGCTTGGCTTGGAATCAATTTGGCATGGTAATAATAATTATAATGGCTTTTGGAATCATTTGTGCATTATAACTTTTAATTATCAAGACTTTTGAATATATTTAAACATAATAACTTTGCACCAAAATATCTTAGAAATGATGTTCATGGCCTCTCTATTTATAGATTTTTGCAAATGGCTAGAATCAACCTGAACCATCCATCTTAGGATTGAGATGTGTGGTTAAGGATTAATTAAATTATGAAATTAAAATTGATAAATAGGGTCATCAATATTTGGGATAAAGGAGTTATTAAGAGGCATGGAAGGTATTGATGAGGCATGGAAGCATGAATCCTGATATTTGTGGCATTTATGGCCTAGGGATGTCTTCTTAAGAAATGAGGTCACCTGATGATATAGATATTTAATATTCATTTCTAAAAACAAGTATTCAAAAAGTTTCCATAGAATTCTTAATTAGGCTATAATTTGGTTTAATTAGTTATCAAGCATGATTAAGCACTTTATGCATAAATTACTCAAATTGATCAAAATGCCTTGTTATTGATCCAAAATTCTACTAGATCAAAATTAGAATTCAATGTCAGATGTGTTAGAACCATATTCCCATTTAGGATGTTATTGATATAAAATAACAAAGGCACATGTCTCATGTAAGATATTTGATATAAAAGATCAATCTAGAGCACCCAGGTACAAAATTGGCATTTTGACTCAAAATGATCTTATCAAAGTTAGCTGGCCCATAAATTACATTACCCCATTTAATGATATTTTAGTCAAAATCAGCACTTGAATATGTCAATTTGACATCATTTAGTGTGTTTTAGTGTTTTTAGGCCAAATTATGTATTTTGAGTGGAAATTGGCCAAAAGCTTAATTGAAAGTCATTGGTGGCCAGATTTAGGTGTCTATAATTTGCCCCTATTTGGGAAGATGTTATAAACTATAGGCAAAGCAATATCTTCTAAAATAATGAGAGATGGTCTGTATGCCAAGAAGAAGATGATGTTTGAAGGACAAAGATCTAAATGGTTTTGGGAAGCCTATGATGATGCCCCATCGAGGGATTAGCTATTACATTTGTTGATGTATGGTCCCTCAAAAAGAAACAAGAAGAAATGTGGAATGAGAAAATGCTTGTATGCATTGATTTTTAAAAGGATGCTTATTTGCCCAAAGGTGGTTATAATTAAAAGTAAAATTCAAAATAATGATTTGCCCATAGGAAGTTGTAATCATTAAGAGGACCTAGATTGGATAAAGATGATTGTGACCTAATTAAGGATGATTAACAAGCATAACTCAAGGATATAACCTAGAATATAAATTAAAGATGAGTTGGTGAAAAGTGATGAAAGAGATGGATGGAGGAATAAGATTGATCATTAGAAGGATTCAGTTGTACCTGTTAATGAGGAGATGCTCATCCTATTTAGAAATGATACAACTAAAATGGCCAATGGGTTAATTTGATCAAGGGTGGTATGGAAGAATTTTCCAAGGTACCAAGGAGAAAATTTTATGGCTCCATTGATTATAGACCTTTTTGAAGCTGATTTTTGCTATAACATGTGATGGTAGGCATCATGATAGAACACCATGAAGACTTGGCCAAAAAATGCATAAGGACTGACTCTCGATATCCAATAAACACTTGAAAATAAAACACCAATGATAAAAACCATGATGGCAATGTTAACATATGAATAGGTATGGACTCAATAAATCACCCAATGAACACATATAGACTGAGTCAAGGCAACAGTGCTAAAAGCAAAAAAAGAGGAAAGTGAACAAAAAACAAATAAATAGAAAAATAAACAAACAAATAAAGAACTTGAAATAAACAAACCAAATAGAAAGCTTGAAAATAAAAGCAAAATAAAGCATCCTAACAATGACTATGCCCCAGTAAGGTAGATTGAGGATAACTGAATAGGCTTACACAAGACAAATGATTTTGGATTTTGAAATATTATGTATGTTTTTGAAATTTTTGAGGCATCTTAACTTGTTAGAGAATGACAAGATACTTGCTCACAAAATGATGAGAGCATTTGGATTAGGTTGCTCACAAAATGATGAGAACATATAGAAAGGGTGACTAAGGTGACCTTAACATGAATTGAGCATGACCCATATAATCCTAAAATGACCTCAAGTCATAGTAATTGCATCTACATAAAAGGTAGGGAAAAACCAACTAGGTCCCAACAAGTTCTCAAATCCAACAAATGGCCAGTCAAATGAAAATAGTAATGGAAAGGTGATGTGGCAATACATGACAAATAAGTGTTGCCCCTAGTTTTCCCACATGTGGTTATAACTAGGATATGATAGAATAGGTCAATGATACTAATTTGCCCATAGGTAGTTATAATTAGTAGCAAAATTTGTGAGACACTGATTTGCCCATAGGTGATTATAATCAGGCTCACATAAATAAACTTGATAGGATGAAAGATATCTTGCTAGATCAATTGTCACACTACTTTTATAGACTATCATTGAAACAAAGATTGGATTGATTATTGAAAATTGATCGGAATCCTCTCATAAAAAGTGTGGGAAGAACCAAAGGAACCAAGATCAAAATAGGATTGGGTAGGATGACTAAAAATAGGATTTATTCTATATAGGAATGGAATGGTTAGATGGCATGGTCTTACTAAGGATAATGATGGTTTGATAAAATGATAAGAGGGTTACCCAAAAGTGGTAAGCTAAGGTAAATGGAAGGGTTTAGAATAATGGAAAATGGGTGTGGTAAATGTGAAATGGTATGGTACATGTTTTTGGCCTAGGTGTGGTTTTTGATTCTATTATTCTTACTAATGGGGAGATGCACATCTTAATCAAAAAATGATACAAATAAAATAATTGATCATGTTAATTTCTAGCCAACACCTTGTCTAAATAGTTGCTCTATCAAGATTTGGTTATAGATTTGGTTGTCAAGAATGCTTTTGTGATTTTTGTTGGTCATTGATTCTGATTCCTTCAAGTGTCGAGACAAGGCATCTTTGTAGCCTCTACAAAGGAAAGTGCAGCCATGGATGGTAAATAAGGAAAAATAATGGATGGTAGATTTTATTATGAAATGGAATGGTTGATGATAATGGAATTTAGAATGGTTGGGAAATAAATGAAGATCAGGATGTTCAGTCACATGTAATGTTGTTGATGCCAGATTCAACATAATTTTGGTTGTGGCAGGGTTGAAGACTTGTTCTCTTGATAGGACCACCCAATTTTTTTGTTGTTTGATCTTGATAGTAGTGATTATCTAATTAGGCTATATATAGGAAGCTATTTTTATTTTATCTTTGATTTTATCTTCATCCAACAGTGAAAAAAGTTTGTGCTCAACTATTGGTGTCTGAAAGAGGTTTTCACCAATAAATTTGTCTTGATTATCTTGTAGCATCTCTAAGAAGGTTTAACTAAGAAATTTTGACTTTTGACTTTGATTGTCTTCTAGCACTTCCAAAAAAAGTTTCACTAGAAGATGCTGAGTTTTGACTTTGATTGTCCCCTAGCACCTCTAAAAAGGTTTCACTAGGAGAGTATTTTTTTGCTATATGAATGTGGTCTTGGCATCCTTTCTCTTCTTCAACTGCTATGTTTCCATGGATGTATTTCAACAAAGTGTGACTCTATTGATCCTAATAGACACTTATGGGAGATGGAATATTAATGATATGGCTACTTTGGTTGATGGTAATGGAATGGGGAGAGGCCATACAATCCTCATAGAAGATACTAAGATAACTTATGTCGAAGCTAAAGTAATCATCCTCAAAAACCATATAAGGATCATAAATGTATTCAAATTGATCTACAAAGCATGTATAACCAGTGTTATAACAACCACAAACATATTCTTCTTTTGAATATGATTCTAACTCAAGAGAATCTGAATCTAATGTTGAGACTGATGTTTATTTTGATTTTGATGCTAAATCTGATGTTGGTTTAATAATATAACTTGACTCTAACTCTGACTCTTCATTTTATGGGTACTCTATTATAATGATGTATTGTTGAATATTTGGTTCTGGACAAGTAATGGCCTGTGATGGCATAATGGGCTTCACCAAGATTGATTTGTCAGAGTGGGACTCGTCTAGGATGTGAAAAAGGTCAAGAGACAACTCTTCAAAGACTGGCTTATCAATAGGAGGCTCTTGAAAAATAGGCACATGGTTGAGGTAATGATTTGCCCAAAGGTAGTTATAATCATTAAGAAGTGACTTGACAAAGATGAGCTCATCAATGTGAGATTTCTCAACAACTGGTATAGGATCAATAGGTGATTCATTATAGATTGAATTATCATAAGTGGTTGGTTCTCTTATCCTTGGTTTTCAATGAGTTAGAAAATACCAATTTTGAACATAACTTGGTATTTGAAGGATTAGATCGATTGAGGTTTGGATGGGAATGGTACTACATGAAGAATGGTTTGTGGTTGGATAATGGTAAGGCATTGGGGAGCATGATTGATCACATGAACCAAAGGAAGAAGTCTTAAAATGGTAAGGATAGGGCGTTATGGGACTTTCTTTCCCACACAAGTGAAAAGACTAGGTCTTAGAATGATGAGGAGGTGTTATGGAGCTTGATTGCTCGCACAAGATAGAAGATGAATTCTTGGTATAGGAATAGTATGACATTGTGGTCCTAGAATAGAAATGGTATGATGTGATGGAGCCTAATTACTCACATAAGCCAAATCATCAAATTCTTCCTCATAAACCATATCATCCCAGTCATGAGTTGGCTAATAAGCTAGTTCTTTACTGTGTTCCATGTACTAATTATTATAAAGAGGGTATGGATCTATATCTCAAAAAACATTATCTATAGTTGGGTCTTCAAAGTCATCCTCATAAACCATATCATACCAATTGGTAATTTGATTTATATTTTGTGGTTTTTGACTATATTCCCCATATGGATTATTTTAGGGAGAATAATAAAACTCTTTCTCTATAGGGGTTCCTAGTGGGATTCTGTGTATCTATTATATCATAAGTTGGATTGTACATGACTCCACTATAAGTGTATCTAGACATATCCACATAAGTGATGAAAGCTTTGAAACATAAAGGCTTAGAGTTCTACAAAATCTAAAAACTATGTCCAAAGGACAAATGGTTCAAACTTGGTCTAACTTGGTTAAAAGTGTGGAGCTGTATCTCCAAAAATGGTTTAAAAGTGGAGTTGTATCTACAAAATAGTTTGTGATAAAACTTGACATAAAATAGTCTAAAGTCAAATGTCATACACACAAAAGGTCAAACATCTAAATAAAAACCAACATGTCAAAAGTCTAGGTCAAAGTATTCCAAACAAGGTCTAAACTAGGAAAGAGAAAAGTTGAGTACTAGGTTTATTGTCCAAATGTGGAGTCAAAATCTAAGCTCAAAAAAATAGGCATATGCTAGGACTTTTGGCCAAATGACATCAAAATATAGACTTAAAACAAAGGCTAATGTGATTTGATTTAATCTAACAAGTTTTAAAATAACTTTGACATAAACTTGACACATAAAATTAAACATAAACATGATCAGTTGGCATAAGGCATAAGATAAAAATCTCTTTGAAAAAAGACTGTGTTTTCTCAAATAAAGGCACAAATAATGATGAGGATAGGTTTTGAACAAACAAATCATCAATAGTTTTCAAATTTAGGTAATCTATTAATTAAAGTTATGCAACCCAAAAGAGAAAGATATATATATATATATATATATATATATATATATATATATATATATATATATATATATATATATATATATATATATATATATATATATATATAATCCCCTTGAATTGAGGCTTAAATATAAATCAATCAATGTTTGGATCCAAACTTAACATGGTTAATTGAAAAATCAACTTTGAAAAATATGATTTGACCAAACAAGCTAGACAAGATTGGACAACATGATGGCATAATACAAAGGTCAAAATGGTAAACATGACATGGTTTGAAACAAATAGTTTTTGGAAAAAGATGAAACAAGTCTTGAAACAAATTGAGCAACCTAATGGCATAAGCATGCTCAAATGACGTGATATATGTTATGCTTCAAAATACTCAAAGGAAAAATGGTTTTAACATGTTTTGGGCAGCATAACACTACCCTCCTTGACTCAAATGCATTGTTTTGACATGGATTATGAAAAAACAAACAAGTTTTAGTGTCAAAACATACTAAGGAAAAATGACCAAAATAAACTAAGTATAATCATCTAAATCCTAGCAAGGGTATGACAATGTGGGGTTGACTAAACTAGTAAGATTTTGAATGTTTCTAGGGGAATCAATTGCATAATGACTTTCATGTCAAGTAATGCAAAATAAAACCATATAAATTGGGTGACCGTGGCATTGGCTAGTTATAAAAAGGTCTAGTCCTTTTTACGACCACTACATCTTTCTGTTCACTCAATGTAGTGTGATGTCTAAATTTAGATACATCCTGTGTGCAACTCAGAAAGAGTAAGTGAAGTCAATGTCAGGAGATGAAACCCTAAGTCAAAGCTTCCCTAAATAACTCATGGGAGGTGATGAAGTCCCCATCACAAGCCAAGATGCAATGAAATAAAAGGCATAAGAGAAAGACTTTAAGGTCATTTTTAAGGTCACCCAAACTTTGATGAGTTTTTGGGGAGTGCTTTAGATGATATTATTTATAAGCCTTGGACTAGGATTTTTGAAATAGAAATGGTGCTTTTGATTCCAAGGGTTCCCTAAAGAGGACAAATGGAAGAGCATACATGCAACACCCCTCTCTTTACTAAACAAAATTATATAAAGCAACTATTGAATACCAATTTTTTTTAGAAAGATGAGTTCATTTTTAAGCACCAAATTCAAAATATTGGGTGGTGTTCATTTGACCCCTCAGTCTTAAGATTGTGAACTTTGAAATCCTAACTCATGAAAACATTCACTTAAGCACCTAAATGTTTCATCAAGAACCAAAAACAAGATTCCTAATTCATTTTAAAATCATGACAAAGATATCTTAATAGTATGTTTTAAGAAGTTCTAAGTCTATTGGTTACCTGTCTAGCCTTAAGGCATCACCCCAAAAGAAAATATGTTATATTAGAAATATTTTAAATATATTTTCAAAAATTTGTGAAAAATATATAAAATTTTAAGCTAAACTAATGTCAAATTCTAAAAATTTAGGAGAAAACACGTGGTTTTAAAAAAAATCATCCAAAACAAAGTTCATATGACCCCAAACCAATCATTTTAAAATGGCCTATTAGCTCTCAGGTTTGTGTTTTTAAGAAAAACTTAGTGACATTAGTTCTTTGTGAACTAATAATTTGACTAAGAAGAGGAGATTAGTATGGTGTTAGTGAATGAAAACAAATAAAAAATACACTAAGCTAACATCTTCATGCTTAGTTACTAGGGTGAGCTTAGTAACAAAAAAAATGACAAACACAAGTAAAAAGTAAAGAAAAACAATAAGAATTTCTTCACCTTCATTGGATGCTCCAAATGCCTTTGTGGTAGTGGCTTGCTTAGCTTTGTGCTCATGAAGTCCTTGGAAATGGAAGTTTGGCTACCTCCATCTCTCCTTGGAACCTTTGGCTTGTGGTTTGGATTGGATTGGAATCAATTTGGCATGGTAACACTAGCTTCATGAATCTTTTTAATCAATTTTTCATTATTAATTTTCATAATCATGTGTTAACATTTATGTGGTAAGGCCTCATATTTATATATTTTTGCAAATGTCTAGAATCAACTTGAACCATCCATCTCAAGATTAAAATTTGTGGCTAAGGATTACTATAATTATGTAATTAAAATTGATAAATAGCCTTATCAATATTTGGGATAGAGGAGAAATTAAGAGGCATGGAGGGCTTTGATGAGGCATGGGAGGCATGAATCCTAATATTTGTGGCATTTATAGTCTACGGACGTCTTCTCAAAAAATGAGGTCACTTGATAATGTAATTATTTACTATTCATTTTCAAAACAAATTATTCAAGAAGTTTCCATGGAATTATTTATTAGTCTCTAATTTGGTTTAATTATCTCTTAAGCATGATTAAGCACTTTATATATAAATTACTGAAATTGATCAGAATGCCTTATTATTGGTCCAAAAATTTGACTAGATTGAAATTGGAAGGTGAAGTTAGATGTATTGGATCCATTATCCCATTTAGGATATTATCAAAAATAAATAATAAAGGCATGTGTATTTTGCAAGAGATTTGATAGGAAAAAGCAATCCAGAGCAGTCAGGTGCAAAATTGGTATTTTGACTTGAAATGCATTGATCAAATTTAGTTAGCCCATAAATTACATTTCCCCATTTAATGATACTCTAGCCAAAATTGACACGTGAATATGTCAAGTTCAAATATTTTAATGTGTTTTAATGTTTTTATGCTAAATTGTGCATTTTGGTGGAAATTAGTCAAAACCCTAACTAGAGGTTATTGGTGGCCAGTTTTAAGTGTCTACAGTTTTCCCCTATTTGGGTAAGTGTTGTAAGCTATAAGCATAGCAATGTATTCTCAAATAATGAGAAATGACTTGTATGCCAAAATGAAGATGATGGTTGAAGAACAAATCTCCTTTTTGAGAAGCCTATGATGATGCCCCTTTGAGGGAGTGGTCATCACATTTGTTGATGGGAGATCCCTAAAAAAGAAATAAGAAAAAAGTGGAATCAACCCGTGGTTGAGATTAATCCAAATGAGAAAATGCTTTCATGTATTGATTTAAAAAGGATGTTGATTTTCCCAAAGAGGGTTATAATTAGGAATAAAAGTCAAAATAATGATTTTCCCATAGGCCATTATAATCATTAAGTGGACCTAGATTGGCTAAAGATGATTGTGCCCTAGTTAGGGTTGATTAGCAAGCATAACCCAAGGATATAATCTGGAATACAAATTAAAGATGAGCGGGTGAAAAGTGATGAAAGAGATGGATAGAAGAATAAGATTGATCACTAGAAATGATTAAGTTGTAACTACCAATGAGGAGATGCTTATCCTTATTAATAATGATACAACTAGAATGGCCAATGGGTTGATTTGATCAAAGGTGGTATGGGAGGATTTTCCAAGGTACCAAGGAGAAAATTATATGACTTCATTTATTGTAGACCTTCCTAAAGCTAATTTTCGTTGTATCATGTGATGGTAGGATTCATGATAGAACACCATGAAGACTTGACTAAAATATGCATAAAGACTAACTCCTGATCCAATAAACACTCAAAAATAATGCACCAATGATAAAAACCATGATGATAATGTTAATGGATGAATATATATGGACTCAAGAATAATGTGCTTAAGGAATCACCCAATAAACACATATAAACTAAGTCAAGGAAATAGTGATAAAAGTAAACAAACAAGCAAGCAAATAAAAAAACAAATAGAAAAACAAACAAATAAACAACCTGATATAAACAAATAAATAGAAAGCCTAAAAACAAAAGCAAAATAAATCATCCTAATAATGACCATGCCCCAGTAAGGTAGATTGAGGATAACTAACTAGGCTTAGATTGGATAAATATTTTTGGACTTGTAAATATTATGAATGTTTTTGGTATTTTTGAGGTATCTTAATTTCTTAGAGAATGACAAGATACATGCTCACAAAATGGTGAGAGTGTCTGGCTTAGGTTGCCCACAAAATGGTGAGAGCTTATGAAAAGGGGGACTGAGGTGACCTCAACATGAATTGAACATGACCCACATAGTCCCAAAATGACCTCAAGTCATAGTAATTCCATCCACATAAAAGGCAGGGAAAAACCAACTAGGTCCCAACAAGTTCTCAAATTTGACAAATGGCCAGTCAAATGAAAATAATAATGGCAAAGTGATGTGGCAATACATGTTAAATAAGTGTTGCCCCTAGTTTGCCCATAGGTGGTTATAACTAAGATAAAATAGAATAGGTCAATGATACTAATTTTTCCATAGATGGTTATAATTAATTGTTGAGTTGTGGAGCTAAAAGCTTCACTAATGAGCTAATGTTGAGGTTGCTGGACTTACACAGTAACCGGCATCAGTTAAGGGTTGACCGACATTGATTAGGGGTTAATCGGCATCGGTTATGGGTCGATTGGCATCGGTCATCTTCAGACTGACACCGACTTTTGTGCATTTCCAGAATTGTTATTTTTAGGAGAACATATTTGAGCCTTTGATTTAAGAGGTGAATCTAAGGGTGGCGAATGCATGGCTCATGAACCCTAGTGTTGTAGTATACTATATAGTAGGGTTAGATCCTCATAGCATGGACAATTCAGTAATTGAGTTGATTGTGATTGATTGAGAGAGAGAGAGAGAGAACTCTTGAGGGAGAATTACTGTACATCTGTGAGGTGTGAGGAGAGAGAGATTTTTTCATTATATTTCCTTCTGGAAGAGTTTAATATAGATTGGTTGTTTCTTTTATCTCTTATTATTTGTTGCTTTTGATTTCTAGTTACTTATTACTTTTGGTTTCAATTCTATGTTTAGTTGCTTATACAAAAGTAATCAATTATACTCTAAGATCCTAACATTAATAGCAAGACTGGTGAGACACTGATTTGCCCATAGGTGGTTATAATCAAGCTCACATAAACAAACTTGATAGGATGAAAGATATCTTGTCAGATCAAATATCACACTACTTTCATAGACTATCATTGAAACATGAATTGGATTGATTATTGAAACTTGACCTGAATCCTCTCACAAAAAGTGCAAGAAGAACCAAAGGAACCAAGATCAAAATAGGATTGGGTAGGATGACTAAAAATATGATTTGTTCTACATAGGAATGAAATGGTTAGATGGCAAGGTTTTGCTAAGGATAATGATGGTTTGATAAAGTGATAAGAGGGTTGCCCCCAATTGGTAAGGTAAGGTAAATGAAAGGGTATGGAATAATGGCAAATGGGTATGGAAAATGTGAAATGGTATGGTACATATTTTTGTCTTAAGTGTGGTTTTTGATTTTGTTATTCTTGTTGATGGGGAGATGTATGTCCTAATCAAAAAATGATATAAATAGAATACTTGATCATGTTAATTGCTAGCCCACACCTCATCTGAATAGTTTCTCTATCTAGAACTGGTTATAGATTTGGTTGTCAAGAATGCGTTTATGATTATTATTGGTCATTGATTCTAATTCCTTCAAGTGTCAAGACAATGTATTTTTATAGCCTCTACAAAGGAAAGTGTAGCCATGGATGGAAAATAAAGACAAATAATGGATGGTACATTTGATTGTGAAATGGAATGGTTGATGATAATGGAATGTAGAATAATTGGGAAACAAATGAAGATCGAGATGTTCAGTCACACATAATGTTGTTGATGCTGGAGTTGATATAATTTTGGTTGTGGCAAGGTCAAAGACTTGTTCTCGCAATAGGATCACCAAATTTTGTTGTTATTTAATCTTGAGAGTAGATACCATTTGAGTAGGTTGTAGATAAAAATCTATTTTACTTTGATCTTTGAATTTGTCTTCATCCAATAGTGAAGAGATTTTATGCTCAGCTATTGGTGCTTGAAAGAGGTTTTCACCAATAAATTTGTCTTGATTGTCCTGTAGCACCTCCAAGAATGTTTCACTAATATATGTTGACATTTGACTTTGATTGTCTTCTAGCACTTCTGAAAATGTTTCACTAGAAGATGTTGAGTTATGACTTTGACTGTCCCCTAACACCTCCAAAAAGGTTTCACTAGGAGAGTGTTCTTCTATGATATGAATGTGGTCTTGGCCTCCTTACTCTTCTTCAACTGCTATGTCACCATGGATGTAGTTTAACAAAGTGTGATTCTATCAATCCTAATCGACACTTATGGGAGATGGAATGTCAGTGATATGGATATTTTGGTTGATGGTAATGGCCTATGGAATGGTAATGGAATGGGGAGAGGATTCATAGTCCTCATAGAAGATACTAGGATAACTTATGTCAAAGCTAAATTACTCATCTTCAAAAATCATAGAAGGATCAAAAATGTATTCAAATTGATCTTCAAGGTATACGTAACCAATTTTATAACAACCATGAGCATATTCTTATTTTGAATCTGATTCTACCTTAAGGGACTCTGAATTCGATGTTGAGACTAATGTTGATATTGATTTTGATGCTAAATCTGATGTTGGTTCAATAATAGAACTTGAATCTAACTCTAAATGGGTAGTCTATTACAGTGATGTCTTGTTATATATTTAGTTTTGGACAAGTAACAACATGTAATGGCATAATGGGCTCCAACAAGATTGGTTTTTTAGAGTGGGACTCCTTTAGGATGGGAAAAAGGTCAAGAGATAAATCCTAAAAGACTGGCTTGTCAATAGGAGGCTCTTGAAAAATAGGTGCATGGTCAAGGTAATGATTTGCCCAAAGGAAGTTATAATCTTTAAGAACTGACTTGATAAATTCTAGCTTATCAGTGTGAGATTCCTCGATAACTGGTATAAGATCAATAGGTGGTTCATCATAGGTTGACTTATCATAAGTGTTTGGTTCAACAAAAATATCTTAGATTGGTTGGTTCTCTTAGCCTTGATTTCTAATGAGTTGGAAAATACCAGTTTTGAACATAACTTAGTCTTTGATAGATTAGATAAATTGAGGTTTGGATGGGATTGGTACTAGATGAGGAATGGTCTATAGTTAGATAATGATAAGAGATTAGGGAGCATTATTGATCACATGAGCCAAAGGATGAAGTCCTAAAATGGTAATGATAGGGTGGTATGGAGCTTGTTTATTTACATAAGACAAAAGACTAGGTCTTGGAATGATGAAGGGGCATTGTGGAGCTTGATTTCTCACACAAGCCAAAGGATGAGGTCTAGAAATGGTAATGGTATTCCTTAGATATTACAGAGATTGATAGCTCATATAATCCAAATAAGGTTTAGGGGTAGTCAATGATCAGATAAAAAAATATGTCATGGAACTTGATTGCTTGTATAAGCCAAATCATCCAATCTTCCTCATAAACCATATCATCCTAGTCATGAGTTGGCTCATAAGCTATTTTTTGACTGTGTTTCATGTACTAATTATTACAGAGATGGCATGGATCCATATCCCAAACAAAATTATCTATATTTGGGTCTTTAAATTCCTCCTCACAAGCATCTTCATACCAATCAAGGTCTCAATTTGGATTTTGTGGATTTTGACTATGTTCCCCATATGGGATATTGTGGGGAGAATAAATAAAACTCCTAAGATAATATTTCTCTATGGGGTTCCTAGTAGGATTTTGTGTAGCCATTCTATCATAAATTGGATTGTACATGAGTCCACCATATGTGTAGCTAGACATATCCATGTAAATGATAAAGTCTCCAAAACAAAAAGACTTAGAGTTCTACAAACTCTGAAAAACTATGTCCAAGCACAAATGGTTCAAGCTTGGTCTAACTTGGTCAAAAGGTGGAGCTGTAACTCTAATGTGGTCTGAAAGTGGAGTTGTATCTCCAAAATGGTTTGTGTTAAGACTTGGCATAAAATAACCTAACATCAAATGTCTAATGTCAAATGTCATACACATAAAAGGTCAAGTATTTGAATAAAAAATGGCATGTCGAAAGTCTAGGTCAAAATGTTCCCAACAAAGTCTAAACTAGGAAAAGGAAAAGTTGAGTTATTAGGTCTTTTGTATAAATATAGAGTCAAAATATAGGCTCAAACAAACAATCATATGCTAATACTTTTGGCCAAATGGCATCAAAATCTAGACTTGAAACAAAGGATGATGTGATTTGATTTAATAAAGCAAGTTTGGAAACAACTTTGACATAAACCTAACACACATAATCAAACATAAATATGATCAGTTAGCATAAATCATAAGACAAAATTCTCTTTGAATAAATACTATGCTTTCTCAAATAAAGGCACAAACAATGACGAGGATAGGTTTTGAAAAAACAAATATCAATAGTTTTCAAATTTAGGTAATTGATTAACTGAACTTATGCAACCAAAAGAGAAAGATATGTGTATCAGCCCCATGAATTGAGGCTTAAATTGAAATCAATCAATGTTTGGATCCAAACTTAACAAGGTTAATGAAAAACTCAACTTTGAAAACTATGATTTGACTAAACAAGCTAGACAAGATTGGACAACATGATGGCATAAGACAAAGGTCCAAATGGTAGACATGACATGGTTTGCAACAAATAGTTTTTGGCACAAGGTAAAATAAGTCTTGAAACAAATTGAGTAGCCTAATGATGTAAGCATTCTCAGATGATGTGATATATGTTATATTTTAAAAGACTCAAATGAGAAATGGTTTTAACATGTTTTGGGTAGCATAACACTACCCTCCTTGACTCAAATGCATTGTTTTAACATGGCTTATGAAAAAATAAACAAGTTTTAGTCTCAAAACATACTAGAAAGAATGACCAAAATACACTAAGTATAATCATCCAAATCCTATCAAGCGTATGGCAATGTGGGATTGACTAAACTAGAAAGCTTTCAAATATTTCTAAGGGAATCAATTGCATAACGACTTTCACATCAAACAATGTAAAAGAAAACCATAGAAATTAGGTAACCACAACATTGGCTAGTTGTAAAAAGGTCTAGTTCATTTTACAACCACTACATCCTGTTGTTTGCTCACTATAGTGTGATGTCCAAATGTAGATATGTCTCGTGTGTAACTCAGAAGGAGTAAGTGAAGTCAATGCTGGGAGGTGAAACCTTGGGTCAAAGCTTCCCTAAAAAACTTGTGGGAGGTAATGGCATCCCCCTCACAAACCAAGTTTACATAAAATAAATAAAACATACAATAAAAAAACTTTAGGGTCATTTTCAAGGTCACCCAAACTTTGATGAGTTATGTGGGAGTGCTTTAGATGAATTTCTTTCTAAGTCTTGGACTAGGCTATTCGCAATAGGAATGTCACTTTTAATTCCAAGGGTTACCTAAAGAGGACAAATGGAAGAGCATACACACAACAACAATATCTTTACTAAATAAAATTAGATCAAACAACTATTGAAGACAAAAAACTTTTAGAAAGATGAGTTCATTTCTAAGCACCAAATTTGAAAGATTGGGTGGTGTTCATTTGACCCCTTGGTCTTAAGATTGTGAACTTTGAAAGTCTAACTTATGAAAACATTCACTTAAGAACTTAAATGTTTCATTAATCAACAAAAACAAGATTCTTAATTCATTTTAAAATCTTGCCAAATATGTCTTAATATAATGTTTTAACAAGTACCAGGTTCAGTGGTTACTTGTCTACCCTTAAGGCATCACTCCAAAAGCAAATATGTTAGATTAGAAACATTTTAAATATATTTTAAAAATTTTGTGAAAAATATATGAAACTTGAAGCTAAAATAATGTCAAATTCTAAAAATTTAGGATAAAACACATGGTTTTAAAAAATAAATCATCTAAAACGGAGTCCATATGACCCCAAACCAAGCATTTTAAAATGGCCTATTAGCTCTCAAGTATGTGGTTTTAAGAAAAACACAGTGACCGACGTTGGTTCTATAACTGATGATGGTTACACTTACTAACCAATGATGGTTATTTAACTGACAATGGTTATACCAATACTGACTGATGATTTCTATGCCAATCGATGACGATTTTACTAACTGATGATGGTTACTATGTAAACCTGTGACAAAGAAAAATGGCAAAACAAAGTTAGAAAATCAAATTAAAAGAGTTTTAATGATCCAAATGAAGATTTTAAAGTTATAGAATGATCTTCTTTATGTATGGGATGTGTTTGGTCCCATCAGGCATGCTATTATGTGAACTAGGAATTTGACTCAAAAGAAGATGGTTAGTATCGTGTTAGTTTCAAAATGAAAACAAAATGAAAGAAACACACTAACTAACATAACATATCTAGGCACTAAAGAGAGCTTAGTTAACAAACATGAATAAAACACACAACTAAAATTCAAAATAAACCCTCTTTTACCTTCCTTAGATGCTCCAAAATTCTTGTTGTAGTGGCTTGCTCGGCTTGTGCTCATGAAGTCTTCATCAAAGGAGGCTTGGCTATCTCCTCTTCTCCTTGGCACCTTGTGGCCTTGGCTTGGCTTGGAATAAATTTGGCATAGTAACACTAATTTCAATGGCTTTTGAAATCATTTGTGCATTATAACTTTGTATTATCAAGAATTTTGAAGATATTTGAACATAATAACTTTGCACCAAAATAGCTTATAAATGATGTTCATGGCCTCTCTATTTATAGATTTTTGCAAATGGCTAGAATCAAACTGAACCATCCATCTAAAGATTGAGATGTGTGGCTTATGATTAATTCAATTATGAAATTAAAATTAATAAATAATGTCATCATTATTTGGGATAAAGGAGCAATTAAGAGGTATGAAGGGCATTGATGAGGCACAAAAGGCATGAATCCTGATATTTGTGGCATCTATAGCCTAGGGATGTCTTCCCAAGAAATGAGGTCACCTGATGATGTGGATACTCAATATTCATTTCTAAAAATAAGTATTCAACAAGTTTCCATAGAATTATTAATTAGGCTCTAATTTGGTTTAATTATTTCTTAAGCATGATTAAGCACTTTGTGCATAAATTACTCAAATTGATTAGAATGCCTTGTTATTGATCCAAAATTCCAATGGATTGGAATTGGAATTCAATGTCAAATGCATTGGAGCTGTATTACCATTTAGGATTTTACCAATATAAAATAACAAAGACATGTGTCTCAAGTAAGATATTTGATAGGAAAGAGCAATCCAGAGCACCCAAGTGCAAAATTAGCATTTTGACTCAAAATGATCTGATCAAAGTTAGCCAACCCATAAATTATATTACTCCATTTAATGATACTTTAGTCAAAATTGGCACTTGAATATGCTAGTTTCACATCATTTAGCATGTTTTAGTTTTTTTAGGCCAAATTGTGCATTTTGGGTGAAAATTGGCCAAAATCCTGATTAGAGGTCATTGGTGGCTAGATTTAGGTGTCTACATTCTTCTCTTTCACCAATTATTATTGTGGATATGATTACTTTCCTCTTAATTATGTCATATATAATTATATTATTGTAACTCATCTAATTAATTTCCTTACATGATATTGGGTTCAGGAAAATGAGGGATATCAAGTTGGCTGACTCATGGGAAAAAGGTCTACTTTGTTGGGATGACTTTATCTAGTTATTGTCATACACTTAAGTTTGAATGATATAATATGAGACTAGACCTATGAATAATTGGATGAGAGGCTAAGATTGGATGACATTGTATTGACATCCTCTATTATAGGGGAGGATAATAATAGGGGGTCAGACATGCATTCTTGTTCTTCTAATGTGGCTAAAGAGTCTATGGTGAGATGAGAAATGGGGGTAGATTGAAAGACCTCATGTCTTAACTTAGTGATAATATCATACTATGCAATGATGGTTGGATTGGGTGTTCTATCTCTAAGGAATAGACCATGTTGGACAAGACTTGGTGTTTCAATAAGGGTCATTCAAAGAAGAGTATGCATAAGCCATGGAAAAACATACTAGCTTGTTCATTTAATGGCTTGTAAGATGTGCTTGTTAGAATGTTGAAGCAAGGATTTTTATAGGGTGCTTACACCTATGGGAAAGGATTATGTGGGGTGTGGTTTCTTTCATAAATTGGCAAGGCTTTTGATATGGCTTATGTGTGTTAGTAAGGCTTTTGACACTATTTTTGTTTATTTTTATTATTTTTTGGTTTTTCTTAGTTATGTAGAAGTAAGTGCTTATTTTTTGAAAATGAAATAATAAAAGTAAATAAATAACAAATATGGAAATAAATAAAATCAAATTTCAAATTTTTATCCTTTTCACTATTTATAATGCATGCAAATAAAGAGATAAATAATATATAATATTATGTAAGATGCTAATTTTTTCAAACTCTATTTGTATGTAAACTAAATAACAATATTTTTGTTCATTTTGATTATTTTATATGAGATGAACTAAATGTTTAAATTGAATCTATGTATGTAAGAAATGTGAAATTAAATCTGATTCAAAATAACAACAACAAAACAATTTCTTTTGATTTACTTTGTTCACAATCAGAACTAGACTAGCTTTTCAACTTCTCCAATTTGCCACCTACAATGTAGTAGAGGAAGTAAATAGTGGAAGAGTAGTAATTTGTTACATCTATGAACTAGACACTTCTACCCCATATTGTTTTGAACCACTTAAGGTATTTGTAGGGAAAATTTATTTTGAGGTGATTTATTATACATGTGACCCAAATTGGTGTGAATAAGGGTACATTTTCATGTTATCTACCACCTTTTGTAAAGGGTCTTATGCAAGAGCCACCGTTTCCTCCCCAATGACTAGGGTATTGAACATGTTCACAAATTGAGTAATTTTTATGAATGGGTTTATGTTTATATTGATATAGACTGATGAGTTATTTTTCACCCTAGTTGATGGAGTTAACTCTATTAACAATATATTGATAATGGTCATGGCATTAAGATTCCTTGCTAAGTTAAGGTAGGTTTGGTATGCTTGTTGAATTTGTGCCATTTGGTCATAAATTTGATCCTTTCCTTTTGTAAGTGTAGTAAGTTCTTGGTTATTCATTGGTATAAGGGATTGGTTATGGCTAGATGATGCTTGTTTGAATGGTCTAATGATAGATGCATTATTAAGATCTCTAACCAATCTAGGTAAATTTTCATGTGGAAAGTTAGTTGAGAATTATCACCTACCTCTAATTATCTAACAAGGATTTCATCTTTATTATCCAAGAGGTGACAATCAAACAAGTAAGGATCATAATTGGTCTGAGTTGGAGTGGTCACATAGTAAGGTAGATATTATTGGACCTATTACATGGTAGGTAGTATGCTAATAATGTATTGCATGATTTGGTTTTAGCCTTGACCTTGATAATAAGGTGTGTTGGTAAGATAATGTGCTAATGGATATTGGCCTTGCTCTATATAATTGACATCATATGTGGGATATGTATCTATCTCATATGCTATGTCATCTCCATAAGGGTCTTGAGAAAAAGGGTAACTTGAGACAATGTTTTCATTCTTAAAATTAGACATGGTCCTGCTATGTGCATTATCAAAGCAATGGTAAATGTTTTCTCAAAATATTGGTGTTTCTACTCATTTTTGCTTTTCACATTCAGAAGAAATAATAAACTAAGGGTTAATGGTCAGGAGTTTGTACGTACCCAGATGAAGCTGCGCACTGTTATCCAGACGATTGAAGGATCTCCTCTTTGGCTATGGAGGATGACACCTATAGAGAGAATAAGACTTAAACATAAAAATTTTAGATAGATATATGGTGGACTGCCAAGCAAAGCTCGGTCCAAGAAGTGCAAAGACTTCCTTGAGGGATGACAGTCCACTAGTTGATAAAAAGAATGTTAGATAAAAAGAAATAATGAAAGACTAAGAAACAGAAAGTAGACAATGCGTACCTATATTCTAGTGTAAGTCTCCCATAGTCACCGAGGTCGGTAGTTCTACCGGCATCGGTTGGTCAAGGTTGCCGACGTCAGTTAGTCTGCCAACATCAGTAGGGGAAATGGTTGATGTCAGTCAGGGCAATGGCCTTAGATGGGTTTTGGATGGGTTTATGGTCGACAGAGGGGTCTAGAAGGAGTCTGTTTCTATTTAATGGTTTGTGGAGGATTGTAGGATAGTGAATATGGTCTGGGAAAGGGCTAAGGTAGAGGACAGGGGTGGAAAGAGAATAAAAATGAGAGGAAGGCCCCAGGAAGAAAGTTGGGTTGTCTATCAATAGTACTCAAGAATATTCAATGGACTAATCACCAATACATTCTAAAAATATTGAAATATAAACCAGAATGATACTTAGCTCTTGGTGGAGAACCAGAAGTGCAGAAGATTTGTTTTTGTTATGGTTGATGTAGGAGACCTCATGTAATGTTTCAACCTGGTGTGGAGTGAATTATGTAGAGTTTCTTAGCTTGGAAAGTGATGATAGAATGCTGATGCCTGTAAAGAGTTAAGGAGAAAGAGAATTTAGATCCTGGGAGAAAGAGAATTCACATTCAGGTCTGCAGTCGAGGTTGAAATTTAGTTTTAAGCAACCGACGTCAGTGATACCGCCGGCATCGGTCGACTGTTAACCGATGTCAGTGGTTAAAGAATGGGAAAAAGGCTATTTTTAGCCTTTTGCCCATTCTTCCATCTGCCAAGTTCAGTTGTCATTGTTAAACAGTCAAAAGGCAAGTTTAATAGGTGCGAGAATTAGTGGGAGAGTTAAAATTAGGTCTTAGGTAATTATGATTAGTCATAGGGTGATAAATGGCCTAAGAGCTAGGAATCCAAGGTGAGGTGTCTAGGGGGGATTATTAATTTAAAATAAGTATTTTAAATTAATAAAGTATAGGTTAGGCATGTTGAAGTTAGAAAGGGACCAAGGGGGGGTTGACACTATTTTGGTGTCTACATTTGCCCCTTTTTGTCTTGTTGGTTGTTCTGACGAGCTGTAAGACAAAAATAAGAATAAGTTTCCCCAGGTATGGGATGAGGTGTAGGTTGCCCCGAGTAAGGGATGAGGTGTCAGTTTCCCCAGGTAAGGGATGAGGTGTTTCCCCTCAAAGCGGGAGTCGAGGGAAGGTAACCTGATATCGAGTGTCGATTTGATAGGCAGTGGATGGGTATGGTGAAGTTGGAGTGTGAACGTTGCAATAGTTAAGATTGTGCATATACCACTTCACGTGATAGGTAGGTCAAATAGTCATAGTCAAAGGTCAAGGAGTGCTAAAATCAAAATAATCAGGCCCCAGCATTTAGTCATAGCTGATTGGGTTATTTGATCTAAGCTATAACTCCAATGGTCGTCATGTTCCAAGTATCTCAGGCTCAAGAAGTGCTCCTAGAAAACACGAAAATGTCGCAAATATTGAGGATCAACTGGAGCACGATCTGACAATAGGTGTGAGGGTCATAATGTGGGTTGTGCACAATTTGCTAACTATTCATGAGGTAGCATATATGCAATCAAAACAACAAAAGCAAAGTTGTCTCAGGAGTGGTTGTGGTCTGAGAAGATAGTCGCGATCTCCAAGGTCATTGGTCGAGTCGGGTTGAGTCATGGTATGATCTCAAGTGGCAGGTGTTGTGGTCAGGGAGATGTATGTGATCTCTGATGTGCCCCATGAGAAGTTTAGGTAACTCATTCACTGTCAGGGCTGGTTGTTTGGTCATGATTTTGGGTTGGTAGAGATAGTTGGTTCGTTAGATGGACAAATGAAGGAATGGCCGAGCTAACCTCAGAAGACCCCATGCTAATTGAGTGCTGCCTACATAGCCCCTATTTGAAGGGCCTCAGGCCAATGTAGTTCTCCCCAAAAGGGAAGAAGAGGGTTAGTTATGGATGGGGGTTGGACTAGGTTAAGTCATGGTTAAAGGTGAAATGGTTTGTCCATTAGGTAGATGAACAAACAAATGGTCGACGTCATTAGGGAGACAAACGGGCAAATGGCCGAGCTAACCCCAGAAAACTTTGTGTCAACTGAGTGCTGCCTACATAGCCCCTGTTTAAAGGGCCTCAGGCCAATGTAGTTCTCCCCAAAAGGGAGGAAGGGTCAAAGTGGTTGATAGTTGTCTTGGTCAGGTTAAGGTTGTTAGCATTTCCCATATGTGTGATGGTACATGCTTGAAATTGATAAGTGTATGATGATGTTACAACCTTTTTCATATTATGTGATGGTGTATTCTGTAACATTGGTTATGTTTGGTTGATATTTTTCATGTGTATTATTGTCCATAAAAACTATTGTGAAGGGGTATGATAATTCATATAACACATTGGTATTTGTATTAAATAAATCATGAGGTCATGTTAATGGTTAGAAAATGGTTTGGTTTGGTTTGGTTTAGAAAATGATTTGGTTGGATGTGACAAAGGTAGGTAAGAAGTGAAAGGTGCATTGCTCTTTCATTGATAGGGACCGTAATGGTAGCATAGATAGGAGTTTTTGCAAACAAAAGCCCCATTCATGCATCACGTCGTTGACCATTGGTTTGTATTAGAGAAGTAGTCAAATCACTTGACATTAAGTGAGCTCAAAATCCCTTGAGTATGTTCAGGTAATAGGTATGATTATGTGAGATGTGAGGATAGCGTAACCCTTTTTAGCAAGGATAACTTTGCCCCTTTTTATAGGTGACCCTGAGAATGACTATAGGCAAGTCCATGACTTAATAGTTTGTCAGTCAATTTTTTTTTTGGTAGACTGATCAATGCGGGAAGTCTACGTGGGGATGTTGTTTTGCTTTGTGGTCATATGTGAAGGTGATCGATGCGGGAAGCTTCTGAGAGAGTGTTGTTTGTAGTAAAATTTGGGTATATCCATCCTTTGAGGGAGTGGTCTATATTCTACTTTGTATGTTTTAATAGTTTTGGATAGTTGTCCTTCAAGGGAGCAGTCTATTAGTTACAACAATTATGCAACTGTCCTTCAAGGGAGCAGTCTACATTGATAGTTTATGACCTTTGAATAGGTATCCCAGTTTATATATCTATATATATATATATATATATATATATATTGACTGGACTTTTGGTCATGGACTTGGCTATAGAGGTTTGGAGGTTTCCCTTTTTATTAAGACAAAGCATTCATGCTTTACAAAAGGGTTGACTAATGTTTGTAGGGGAAAAGGGGTTGAAAGGAATAGGATTGAGGATGATGGGGGTTGCTCAAGGGATGAGCTCAAGTTAAATGTCAAGTGAGTGATTACTTGATTAACAGTAGAATGGTCATAGATGCAAGGCATTAAGGGGCTCAGGTTCTGGCCGACCTTCAAGAGAAGACAGATGATAAGTCCCTGATCCATACTTGTGCATTATGATATAAGGTCCAAGCCAATTAGGAGCAAACTTGCCTCATTTACTTCTTTCCATATTGGTCATATGTTGGTTTTCTTTAAGGACAAGATCTCCAATTTTGAAATCTCGTTCTCTCAGACTTTTGTTATGGGCACGTTGGATGTGATCTTGGTAGATATGGAGATGGTTGAGAGCAGCAAGGCGACGTTCATCAAGTAACTCAAGTTGAGCCAATCGATCTTGATGAAAGTCATCATTAGAAAGAATGTCATGTAAAGAGATGCATAGAGAAGGTATCTATACTTCAAGAGGCAAGACAGCCTCAGTTCCATATACTAGAGAGAAAGGTGTAGCACCTATAGGGGTTCAAATGCTAGTGCGGTAATCCCATAAAGTGAAGGGAATGTGGGTGTGCCAGTCCCTTCTAGTGTCGTTGACCACCTTTATTAGAATTTTGGTTAAGATTTTGTTGGAAGCCTTAGCCTGCCCATTTTCTTATGGGTAGTAAGGTGAGGAGAAGCTGAGCTTGATGCCAAATGAGTCACAAAGTTTTTGGATAGTTTTGTTTTTGAATGATTTGTCGTTATCGGTGATGATTTTGTGGGGAACACCGAAATGACAGATGATGTGGGTGTTGATGAAGTCGATGATTTTATCAGCTTTAGTGGAGACGAGGGGAACAGCTTCCACCCATTTAGTGAAGTATTTGGTTGCGGTGATAATAGACTGATGTCAAAGAGATGAATGAGGGTTAATCTCATCGTTAGGTCTAAGCCCCATTGTGAAAAGGGCTAGAAGTCCTTAGCAACTTATAGAGTGTGGCTAGGGATGTGAAGTAAGTTAGCGTGTTGTTGGCATTTGATGCAACACTGAACATAGTCACTGTGGTCTTAGTGAAGAGTGGGCCAATAATAGCCCAGGTGAAGGATGCGCTTCGCAACTGAGTTACCACTAAAATGCCCTCCACAAATCCCATCATGGACTTGTTTGATAGCGTGAGATGTTTCAGTGGAGTTTAGACATTGAAGAAGGAGGCCATTGAAACCTCTTTTATAGAGAAGACCCCCTAGCATAGTATATCGAGCTATGCTTTTGATAAAATCCCATTGTGCATTGCTAGAGAGATCAAGGGGGACAATAGAATAAGTTAAGTAGTCCACAAGTTGTTTATACCAAACATCCTGTGGGCTAGAGTCGATGGTGCTGACAAAGTTGATGCTAGTGGAGATATATGAAGGTAATGCCAAATGGTGTACCATAACATAAATTCTTGAGGAAGATGATGAAGATGGAATGTGCGAGGTGAGATAAGCCATAGTATCAGCAAACTTATTCATAGATCGAGGAACAGTTTACAAGAGGTAATGGTCAAAAGATTCTAGCAGAGTGTCAACACGATGTTTGTACCTTTGCAAAACTTCATTTTTACAAAGATATGAACTGTTGATTTGATTGACGACTAGTTTTGAGTCACCAAAGATGTTGATGGTCTTGACGCCTAGGAAAAGGGTGGTTTGAAGTCCCAAAATTAAGGCTTCATATTCAGCCATGTTGTTGGTACATTCAAAGTCAAGTTTGAAGGATAGGGGCATGGGCTTACCCTCATGAAGGATGAGAATGACCCCCGCACCCCCATCGTGTTGACATTTAGACCCATCAAAGAACATTGTCATTTGATAGAAAATGTCATCGGTGGATAACGTGGTGATGGATTCATCAGGGAATTTGCAGTGAGAAGGTTGGTTGTCAGGTAGAGGGGCATTTGCTAGTTGATCAATGATTGTTTGCCCCTTTATAGACTTTTGTTGGATGAATTCCAAGTCAAACTCAGTAAGAAGCATGAGCCAACAAGCCATACATTGATTTTGGTATGGTTTGGAATGCATGTATTTTAGAGGGTCGATATGGGTGATGACATAAGTTTTGTGATTGAGAAGATAATGACAAAGTTTGGTAGCGACAAAGACTAATGCCAAATAGAGTTTTTTGGTATGAATATATCAAGTTTCATAATCAATGAGAATTTGGCTTATGTAATAAACCACTTTCTCATGATGTTGTTCATCTCGGTGCGCGATCATGGCACCTAAAGAATGATTTGTTGCTAAAATGTAAGGATAGAAGGTTGACCTTCTTTAGGTGGAATAAGGACTAGTGGAGAGACCAGATAACACTTAAGAGCCTCAAAAGCCTCTTTAAAGTCCTTATCCCAATTAAAGGAGACGTCCTTCTTGAGGAGGTGATGAAAGGGTTGACATCGGTCAAAAATATACAAGATGAAGCGATGAATAGATTGAAACTTCCCTTGCAGGCTGCGAAGTTGCTTTAGATTGGTAGGTGGCGGCATCTCGAGTATAGCTCTTATCTTAGCAGGATCAATCCCAATGCCATGAAGGGAAATGATGAAGCCTAAAAGCTTTCCAGAGAGAACCCCAAAGATGCATTTCTTGGGGTTGAGTCAAATGTTGAATTGGAAGAGGCGAGTGAAGATGATTTTGAGAATAGTTAAATGGTCATGGTGGAGTTTAGATTTGCCTAGTAGGTCATCCACATAGTCCTCCATGGTTTTATGGAGGAGATCATGAAAGATGTAAGTCATGGCGCGTTGATATGTGGTGCCTACATTCTTTAGGCCAAAAGGCATGACCCTATAGCAAAAAGTCCCCCATGGGGTGATGAAGGTAGTTTTGTGTTGATCTTCTGGCGCAATCAAGATTTGGTTATATCTTGAAAACCTGTCCATGAGTGATAGCATATCATGACCAGTCATAAGATCAACAAGTTGGTCGATGTTGGGTAGAGGAAAATCATCCTTTGGGCAAGCCAGGTTAAGGTCACGATAGTCAGTACAGATTCAAATCCCCCCAGTTGCTTTGGTGACAGGGATGATATTTGACACCCATTACAGATAATCAATGGGTCGGATAAAGGAGATAGAGAGAAGACGTTGAAGCTCCTCTTTGACAAGGAGTGCAACTTGAGGATACATTTTTCAAAGCTTTTGCCTAACAGGCTTAGCCTCTGGGTTTGTGATGATGTTATGGATGACAATGTTAGGGTCGATGCCGGGCATATCACTGTAGGTCCAAGCAAAGGCTTTGCCATGATCTGAAAGGAATTTGGTATATTCAATTTGTTCTTGGGCATCTAAATATTGACCAATATTTAAAATGTGAGGAATATCAGAAGATGGAAGGTTAATGTCAATTGTCGATTAATTTAACAAAACCTGCATTTTTGAAGGAAGTGATCATTGGATGAAAGAGTCATCTGCACCCATGTAGGTGAGAATGGCATCATCATCTATGCATTAGACAGTGTTAATGGTATCAGATTCATTGTCTATCATGTTTGGATAAATGAGAGGGATAGACCTAGATACCCTACCTATTTGATAGGTTAGGGGTTCCAAGCGAATGGCATTTATGCAAAAAAAACTAGGAGGGATGGAAACCACCGACTCCATAGGTGAAGATGGGGGAATAGGTGAGTTTGGAGGTGATTGTTATATGATAGGTTCGGAGCGAGGGTTTTTAGAAGTTTCAGTAGGTTCTTCAAAACCCAGGCCATGTCGTTTCTTAGCATTCTTTATGGCCTCGTCATTTGGTGGTTCGATGGGCTGGTGGGAGCCTTGTTCGTAGTGCCCAAAGCCAAATCCCTTCCATGCACACCTTTAAAGATAGGTATGAGCAAATTTTGGGTTTCCAAGAAAAGAGAAGTTAGACGTAAATGGTTGGGGTGATGAAAGAGGATTCCCATTAGTGGGAGCTCGATCTAGCCCTCCATAGATAAGGTTTGTTTGAAGATTGGGAGGACCATAAGGGACAACCATTCTGATACAATGGTTATAGCTAGGATTGTGATGAAGTTGTCCATACTCTTGAGGAGTCTGGAACATGTCCAAGGTGAGTAAATGATACTCCCCAAGTGAAAGATGTTGGAAGGTATCTTCCATAGGGTCTTTTGTTGTCACTTGAGGAGGTGGTGTAGGTGTAACCACCATTTACATACTTGTTGAAGCTTCTGTGGGTGGAAGTGGTGTTTGGGTCAATGTCTTGAAAGAAATGAGAACATTTTTGGGTCGATAAGTTGTGTTGCATGTCTTGAAAGGGGAGGGGTCTGCTGGAATAACATGGACTTGACCGTCGTATTCAAATTTGACACAATGGTGTAATGTAGAAGGGACACAGGCCATGGCACAGATCCAAGGTCATCCTAATAACATGTTGTATTGGAACTCTCCCTTGATGATGTAGAAGAGCTCTGGGATTATTTGTGGGCCAACATGAATATGTAAGATGATGGTGCCAATGGTAGTGGCAGTAGAGTCATTAAAAGATCAAAGAATTGCATTGGTTTTTGACACATAATTCTTTGGGAGGGATAATTGGTCATAGGCATGGGTGGAAATGATATTGATGCTGGCACCCCCATCAATCATAACTCTCTTAATGCGAGTTTGATCAACATAGGTTGTGATGAAAAGCACAGCATCCTGATCTTCCAAGTTGGAGGTAGGAATTTCAGAATCACTAAAGGTAATAGAGGCGACAGTAGTTAATGATTGGACTAAGGTAGCTAGTGGTTGGGGGTCCTCGGGTTGGACCTCTACTACCTATAAAGCTTTTATTAAAGCTTGAAGATATTGTGGAGAGCTTTGAATGAGGTCATATAAAGTCATCTTCACGGGAGTTTGGTGAAGCTGTTTCACCATAGAATCACGGATTACCTCTGAAGAAGTGGGTTGGGATGTACCCAAGATAAAAATCTTGGGTTTGGGTGGTTGAGCAAGTTTGACAAATGGGTAGGTCCAAGGAATAAAAACTTTCTCTTTTGCTTTATCCTTTAGAGTTTGTGACCTAGTGGCCACATTGATGGTGTTAATCTCAAATAAAGGGGGCGAAGGAGGTAAAGGGACCATAGTCTGATGATGGGATTCTGATAAAGGTGAAGAGGTTTGAGAGGCATGAGATGGTGTTGGGGATTTGTTGACAGTATCCTCAACAAGAAGGGTGTCTTTTTCCATGTCTTGGTGAATGACAACCTTAAGGGCACAACAATTTTTAGTGTCATGTCCAGGTGTGTGATGATATAGGCAAATTTGGGTGTCATCGAACCATAATGGTTTTGATCCGAGAGGTTGAAATGATTTAATAGGCAGGAGAGTGATGCTAGAAGTTTGCAAAATTTAGCGTAGTATCAAAGCATATGAACCCACTAAGGGGACCGTGCTTGTTGATGCACTAGGTGTTGATGACTTTTGTTTGGGAGTTGTTGAGGGAGATTTCTATACCACCTTTTGGGTTGGGGGTGTGGCCACTCATGTAGATGACATTTTCTTCGTGAGGGGTGCCAAATTTTTTAGAGGAGGTATGTTTTTGGTGGGTAAAGGGAGTAATGGAGGCAACTTGTTTTTGTTAGGGAGCACTCCTATTAAGGTGGATGGATGAGGGCCCAAAATAGAGGGCAACGGTGATGGTGGAGGAGGAGTTCTCCGACGTGGTTTAGTAGCCTTCTTTAATACAGTGTGAGGACTACTATTATGGGGGGAAAGATTCAAATCTACCTTCACTTGTGGGTGAGTGAGATTAGATATGGGGCGAACATCGAGGGATTTAACCAATTTTGGTATGGTGGATGTTTGTGAGGGTTTAGGTTCAGATGTGGACAGTTGAGATTCTAAATATTTGGAAGTAGAAGCCTGGTCTTTGTTGGATATTTTGGGAGATTTTATCGAAGGAGGGTCGTCAGTACAAGATGAGATGGGATGTGTAAGATAAGGAGCTTTGAGTTGCTCCCATAATGCCTCATGTTCTAAGTTCCTTGAATGGAGAAATCCTAAGTTTTCAGCCAGTCGAGAGAATGGTTTAGAAGATGTTAGACAAGGCTTTAGTTTTTTAGAAGATGTGGGTGGTTGTGAGTCCAAAAATGTGTTAGATGCAGCAATCTCAGGCCAAAGGTGAGAGAGAGCCATTATCGGATCCTCTTAGATTGAAGTAGGTGAAGAGACAAGTTCTTCTCTTGGTGGAGAAGGAATTGGAGAATGTGTCTCCTCAAGAGGATAGAGGGCAGGGATGATTGTACCTTCTACTTACAGTTAAAGAGGAGGAAGGGTATGGTCCTCCATTGGTAGTAGGAAGGATGAAGGTGGGGCTAGTGGCATTGGTATGGTTAAAGCATCCTCTAATATAAGAGGGGTAGATGGAGGACTATTAGGAGAAGAAGGCTCTTCTTCCTATGGTGGAGGGATAGGTTGACTAACCTCTTCAGTTTGTGAAAGAGGTTGGTTAGGGATGAAAGGTGAAACCATACCGACCGGGTGTATATTATGCTCTTGGCGGGTCTTTAACTGTGGTCTGAATGTTGTTTTGGCTAGGGGGATGGTTAGGAAAAGGTTGTCTAAAGATGTCTATGTTTTGGTTAGGTGGCACATTTGGGTTATCCAAGACAAGATCGCCTTTGTCTAGCATATCTTGGACAATGTTCTTGAAGGTTTTAAAATTGTCTATGTCATGGCCTTTGACACGGTGATAATTACAGAAGTCATTCTCCCTATACCATGCAGGGATGGCACGCGAGGGATCAAATTGAGGTGATGGTCAAATTTGGGGGAGGTTGAGGACTCCCTGTTTGACTAGTTTATCTAACACAGACACGTATGATTCTCCTATTGGAGTATATTGACATTATACGTGTCGTTATTGGAATTATCGTGTGATGTATTTTGATGTTGAAGGTTGAGGTTGGTTGGTTGTTGTTGAAGATGATGGTCTAAGTGCCACAACATTTGCTGATCCCTTGGACTTGGGATTGGAAGAAGAAGATTTGGATGAGGGGTCATTTGATTTTACATTAGTATTTTTACTACGTAGTTTGACTTTGTTTTCTTCGACAGCACGGAGTTCAAGCTTTCTAGCCATGGTGAAAGATTCATCAAATGTATAGAATATTTGGACCCGCAAAGTAGACAAGATGTGTTTGGCACATGCTTGTGAAAAGAGTTTAATGAGCTCAGGTTGAGGTAAAGAAAAGGAGAGTTGGTTGATTAAACCTCTCCAACGGGCAACAAAATCAGCTATTAATTCATCGTCGAATTGTCTGATAGAATATAGGTCCATGATGGAGACCTTTTTTAGTTATGTTAATTGAAAAGTGGTCAAGAAATAGTTGAGCTAGTTGCGTGAAGGTAAATAGAGAGTGACTGGTAATATAAGTATACTAATCAAGGGCAGAACCAGAAAGCAACATGTGAAATGTGCATAGTAATAACGCATCATCATGTGCTATAAGGTAACAAGCGTGTTTGAACGCTCGTAGATGTTGCTGTGGGTCCTCTTTACTCTAAAAGTGAGTAAACTTGGGAAGTTTCCACTAACTAGGATATGGTCAGATTGGGACCAATGGATGAATAGGTTCATTACAGATTTGTTCATATGAGAGAACATTTCTTGAACTTGAAATGGATGTCTCAAGATTAGACATCTTATCCATCAACATCTTGATTAGATCAGTTGATGGATTTGCAGGTGGGGCGCCCCCTAGGTTGTAAGGCATTTGGAAGGTGTTAGGTGGAGCATATGACATAGTTGGTTGTGCTTGTATAGGCACAACATATTGGTAACTAGTCATAGGGATTGATGTTGAATTCAAGGGTGGTTATGTCATGAAGCTAGAGGGCACAACTTGACTTGATGTCACCAAAGGTGGTTGGATAGTGGCAACACTAGCTGAAGGATAAGTAGTCACTCTTGTATTTATAGGTGCAAGAGTAGGTGGGATGGAGACAATTAAGTCTTGGAATGGTGTAGAACTTTATTGAATGGTTTGTAGTTGAGGGGGTACAGAAATCCTAATGGAGGTAGGTCCAAAAATAGGAGAGGCCACACTTTGAAGATTGGTCATGGTCGGGTTGTTAGTTGAGGTAATGGCCTGGGTGTCTATGGGTTGAGTTATGGAGGTCATTGATATGATTGCCATTTCAACTACAGAAGTTGGCATCCCATAAACTGGGTTGCCTGAAGAGTCTCACGTTTGACTTCTCATGAGATAGTGCTGAAGAGCCTTGACATTGAGGTCAAGGAACCTTTCAAAGTCTTGGTCCCCTTTGGGAATGATAAGGGGTTGAGTTGGGGTTGGTTGGATAGGAGTACGTTCAGTTTCTGGATTATACTCCATTTGGGGACTTGATATAGAAGGCAAAGGCAGGAGTGGTTGTTGCCTTGCGTGGTCAACAAGAGTTTTGGTTTGATTACATGTCAAAACCATCCAAGGAAAAATAGATTTAGGTTCTAAAAACTATATGTTTCAGCCTCAGAAAACTAGAATGTGTTTTTAATAGCATACAGGTCAGGTTTTTAGCTTGTTGTTTGAGAAGAAAGATTTTTGACAGTGACCGACGTCGGTAGAAAAATTGATGTCAGTGAAGTAAGTTGCCGATGTCGATCAAATAACCAATGTTGCTGAAGATAGTTGCCAATGTCAGTGGAAAAACCAATGTCGGTTACTGTGTATTTCTAGAAACTCAAAAAATTGAAAGTTTTTGGAAGAAAGAAGAAAGTCTGAGTTGTTTTTAGATCTCAGAATGCAACCTCACCAGCTCAAAAAATTAGATACAGACAGAAAAATAGATGATGGCAAGCAACCACTAAATGTTAATTCCTAAGAATAAATTTTAGAGTCCTGGTGGCTTATGCCTTAGAAGAATATGTTTGGGAAGTTGGGATTTTAGAATGGGTCCTAAAAGAGGTAGTCTAAGGTTGGTTTCGGGTTAAGTTTTGGTGCTCAAAATCTGTATTAGGTTATGTACATGGCCTGGTGCTAGGAGCTTGCCCCCCTCACTTCATGAGCCTAGAGACAAGTTAGGTTGCTTAGCCAGTATATACTTCCCCTAGGGTTTATACTCTATCAGAGAACAGAGTGGGTTCTCCCCTTGGTAGTGAAGTCCAAGTAGGATTGCTAGGAAGGGTAAGGTATCCGCTAGGTGATGAAATCCTAGTCGAGCCTTGTCTCAGGTATGTTTAGATGTTTAGTTTGATGTGCGTGTGGTCTGTTAGTGTAACATATGTGTACTACGCTTTATTCATAATGCAGTTTTAATTACTAGATGAGCTAAAAATGCATTCAAGCAGGAATGAGATGCAATATATTTTTAATCCAAATTGAAATGTTTTTGTTCGGATGCAAACAATTAGGAAAAGGTTAAGAGCATGAAATTCACTACTCTAAAATGCAAGGAAAAAGATGACAAGAAGAAAAAGAAAGAAGTTCTTTTTAACTTGTGCTAATGGTGCCTTTTCGAAAGAGAAAGAAAGAAGAAGGATGCAAGAAGAGAAATTTTCCTAATGCACCTATATGAAAGTTTGTTTTAGAAGAAATGAACCCAAGGAAAACTCCAGGGTCCCACTGGGTGTGCCAGAATGTTTCTACTCATTTTTGCTTTTCACATTCAAAATAAATAAGAAACTAAGGGCTAATGGTCAGGGGTTTATACGTACTCGGATGAAGCTGCGCACCGTTATCCAAACAATTGAAGGAGCTCCTCTTTGGCTATGGAGGATGACACCTGTAGAGAGAATAAGACTTAAATAGAAAAATGTTAGATAGATATATGGTGGACTACCAAGCAAAGCTCGGTCCCAGAAGTGCAAAGACTTCCTTGAGGGATGACAGTCCACTAGTTGATAAAAAGAATGTCGGATAAAGAGAAATAATGAAAGACTAAGAAATAGAAAGTAGACAACGCGTACCTATATTCTATTGTAAGTCTCTCATAGTCGCTGACGTCGGTATTTCTACTGGCATCGGTTGGTCAAGGTTGCCAACGTCGGTTAGTCTATTGACGTCGGTAGGAGAAATAGTTGATGTCGGTTAGGGCAATGGCCTTAGACGGGTTTTGGATGGGTTTATGGTCGATAGAGGGGTCTAGAAGGAGTCTGGGTCTATTTAATGGTTTGTGGAGGATTGCAGGATAGTGAATATGGTCTGGGAAAGGGCTAAGGTAGAGGACAGGGGTGGAAAGAGAATAAAAATGAGAGGAAGGCCCCAGGAAGAAAGTTGGGTTGTCTATCAACAGTACTCAAGAACATTCAATGGACTAATCGCTAATACATTCTAAAAATATTGAAATATAAACCAGAATGATACTTAGCTCTTGGTGGAAAACCAAAAGTGTAGAAGACTTGTTTCTGTTATGGCTGATGTAGGAGACCTCATGCAACGTTTCAACCTAGTGTGGAGTGAATTTTGCAGATTTTCTTAGCCTGGAGAGTGATGATAGAATGCTGATGCCTGCAAAGAGTTGAGGAGAAAGAGAATTTAGATATTGGGAGCAAGAGAATTCACATTTGGGTCTACAGTCGAGGTTGGAATTTAGTTTTAAGCAACCAACATCGGCGATACCGCCGGCGTCGATCGACTGTTAACCGACGTCAACAACTAGAGAATGGAAAAAAAGGCTATTTTTAGCCTTTTGCCCATTCTTCCATCTGCCAAGTTTGGTTGTCATTGTTAAACAGTCCAAAGGTGGGTTTAATAGGTGTGAGAATTAGTGGGAGAGTTAAAATTAGGTCTTAGGTAATTATGATTAGTCATAGGGTCATAAATGGCCTAAGAGCTAGGAATCCAAGGTGAGGTGTCTAAGGGGGATTATTAATTTAAAATAAGTATTTTAAATTAATAAAGTATAGGTTAGGCATGTTGAGGTTAGAAAGGGACCGGGGGGGGGGGGGGGGGGGGCGGGGGGGTTGACACTATTTTGGTGTCTACAATTGGTATGTCATTGACACTATTTTGGTGTCTACAATTGGTATGTCATTGTAAATGTTTGAAACTTGGCCTAAAAGGGAAACTTGAAATAAACTTGGTCACAATCTAAAACTATCATGAAAAACACACTTAACTCTTAGAAATAAGTTTAAATGTGAAACACGAACATCATATTGGTAAATATCTATATTGGGTCTAAAGAAAATTTGAAATGCAAACATGAAACTAGTCTTAGAAAAAGGTCTTGATCTATTTATAGGTAAAACAAACTTGGTCTATGTGTTAGAATGAAACTATGCTAGGTCTTTGGTAAACATCACAAAGCTAGTTTATTAGTTTGAAACAAATATAATCTAAGGCAATTGGTGTGAAACAAAGAGTGCATTTGGTCAAGGTCAACTTGTAAACTTGGTCTAAAGTGAACTTGTTTTAAAAATAACTTACAATAAAAAAACACAGGTTTGAAGTTATTCTATGAAAAACAATTAGAAAGCTAACTCAAGTATTACAAACTAAGTATAAAAAGTAAAAGGTTCAATCCCAAGTGGTAGGCAAGGCTCAAATGTAAACTAGTTGTAATTCTATCTATGCTTAGAAGTGGGTTTTGGACTTAGTTTGAGAAGGCAACTTAAATCTTAGTAGAAAGGTCAAATATCTATGTGAATGACATAACCATGAGAGATTTGAAATTGGCTCCACACTTCTAGGATGCTTGAAACTTGATCAAGAGTAACTCTAACTTGTCTAGGTAAAAATGGCCAGTGTAACAATACTACTTATAAACAAAAGGAAAAAATGGGTTTTGGTCTCATTTTGAACAAGGAAAATAGTTGAAACAATTTTAGCAACGTAACACTTCTTTGTGCAAAGATGTGTGTGTAAAATGTGTTTGTTTAATTTGTTTTGGTTTTACAAAGTAATTTAGTATTTAAAAAATACAAGTAAAATAAGAAATAACATCTAAGTGCATGATCTTACACTAAAATTAACATGAGGTGTGCATAATATCTGCCAAAGTTTCCATCAATATACTAGTCTTGAAAATAATTAATTGTCAATCCAAAAATAAAAGATCATATTTAGGTATAGTTTTTAAGCCCCCTATATCTCTCAAGAACTAATACGTGACAAGGAAATTAGAGAATCAAATCAATTCAAAATTTGGTAGGATAATCCATGGCAAGTGGGGTCAACTATTCCAAATTTTTTACTTAGCTTATCTAATGGTTCACAAGTACCTAGAAACACTTGGAAACAAAATTTGAATCAATTGGATCCAAACCATCTATATTTTTATGTAAATGTCTTCTCCTTTACAAACTAACTTCAATTATATACTAATTAGTGATTTTTTATGTCTAGACCACTTCATGGCCCAAGGACCTATTGGACTTGTCAGGGTAATCACTCAAACACTATGCAATCTAATGGTACACCTAATTTATATACCCCACTATAGAGTGGGGTTGGAATAGTGATAGGAGATGAAACCCCAAGTTAAAGTCATCCTAAATAACCTCTGAGGAGGTGATGAAATCCCACTCATAAGACAAACAATAAAATAAAATAAGATCTAGGTCATTTTTGAGTCACCCAAGTGCCTAGGAATAAGGGGATAACATACATGATATTTCTTCAAGTTTTACTCAATAAAATAGGTAAAATAATGCATTTTTGGTCACCCAAGTTCCTTATAGGGGGCATGGGGAGAACATACGCACAAGGCTTTACTAAAAATGAAATGAACTAAGAAATGAAACTAAGTACTCTGTAAAAGAAGAACAAAAGAGAAAAGTGCTCTTAGGATCTATAAGTCTAATGTGATTGCTCTTTTTAAAACACCTATTGAAATATGATTAAAGTTTAGCCTTTGTTGTAAATTTGAAATGATAAAATGTTTATGTGAAAAAGTGTTTTAAGCACCAAAATACAAGTGAAGTGATTTTTTTAGCATGTGAAACCTCTTGTCCTTTATTTAACTCCCTACAAAAAATATTAGAGGATTAATTTGTGCTTGCTTAGATTGATTTGACAATTAAAATTTTACAACTTTCAAGGTCTTGGGTTTTTGGTCTCAAGGTGAAGTCATCATTTAATAGATAGGTCAAAGTCACCATTTTACCTATAATATAGAACATAAATATTGGCAAAGTCACTGATTAATAGGAGAAAATTCACCAATTAGAATTATTAAAGTCATTATTTTTACTAAAAAATGGTGAAGTCATGAAATTCATAATAAACTATTACCTGACAAAGCTACCATTTTCATCAGTTAAAGTCAGTGATTTATTTTGTTGAAGTCATCATTTTGAGGCAAATTAAGTATTTTCTATTGAAGTCATCGATATACAATAGTGAAGTGACTGATATCCTTTAAAAACATAATCACACATAGAATGTGAAAATTGGTAAAGTCACCAATTTCTTGGGTCGAAGTCATTAATTAGTAACAAATAAAAAACATGAGAATTTGAAGGAAAATTTATAAAACCAAGGTCTAATTTGAGTTTTTGTTGGCTCCAAGGAGGTCCAATAATGCTCTTAGGATGAGTGTGGGGTGTGTGGTCCCATTAGATGTGCCATTATGTATGCAATAGGAATCTAATGGAAAATATGCATTAGTCACTTGTTAGTGGAATCAAACATCCAGAAAAACCAAGATTAAGACAAAGCATTCCCAAGCCTATATAATATGAGGAGCTTGATAATAACAAGACAAAACACAAAAATCACTTTCACTTTCCTTGTGGCTCTGAATTGATTATTGAAATGGTATTTAGCTTTCTCAAATTATGTCCAAATTAGAGTATTCATTGGCACTCTTGATTTATAGGAAGCACCTCCCCTTTGTTCACTTTAGTTTCAACCTTGGTATGTATTGGTCTATGAAGCTTATCTTATAAATTTTGCATAGTAAGTGTGCAAAAAAATGCTTATTGGAAGTGAGTGTGAGACTTTGTATTTATAGGCTTCAAACTAACCCCAACCTAGGTGTGATTAGGTTTAGGCTAACCTTGGGTTAGACTTGGGGGTGAAAATGAAATAAATAATGTCTTTAATTATGTATTTATCGAGGCATGGCTCAATATTTACAAGGCATTTATGTTGATATTTTGATTTTTGAATATTATATTTTCACTAATTCAACATGGATTATTTAACTAAGCATTTAACTTGATTTACTTATTTAATTAATTATAATTAGGATTTTGGTCATTTAAATAATTTAATCAAGTACCCTACTTAATTGGTCTAAAATGTCATTTTTCTAGGCTGTAACCTAATTCGGTATGAATCCATGGGAGGTTATCATTGTGTATAGGGTAATACCCAAATTAGGGATGATTTAACATAATTATGAGTGCTTACATTGACTATGAAAATAAATTTGGTATGTTCAATGGTTTATAGTCTTAATTTGAATAACTTGTTAGAAAATATTTTGGAATTCATTTTAGACATGAATGTAGCTAAAAAGGAGTGACTATATTTTCCCCTATTTGAGTAGGTGTTGTAAGACACAAGCACAATAACATCTTTTCAAAGAATGAAAAAGTTGTTATGCTTTGGTTAATGTCCTAAAGGGTGGTTGATGAGCCCTAGATACCCCCTTGAGGTATCGAGCAGTAAATTACATCATCAAATAGGACATAGAAAAGAGGAAATGACATGATCTAGTGGTAATAGGGGTTGAAATACTAATTTTCCCAAAGGTGGTTATAATTTGTGGCATAATGATTTTCCATAGCAAGGTAGATGGATTAAAATAATACTTTGTCCAAAGGTAGTTATAATAATTAACATGATGATTTTACCCTAGGAGGGTAGATTTCTCATGGAATAAAAATGGTTTTACCTGAGTAAGGAAAAATAGATCATTAATTGGTCGAAATAAGTTATCGCATCTAAGTAAATTGGAAAAGGGAGCTCATAAAATAAATCTATAATACAAATTAATGATGAGATGGTATAGAGGATATGTATAAATTTGAGCTACTTGATAGTATGGAGATGCACATCCTAATTAGCAATGATTACTATTCATTTTTGGTTTAATTATTATGTGTTTGGGTAGCTCTAGTTTGTTTAAGAATAAGGGGAAGTACTACTACTAGCATCATTTGATAAATCCATTTTTCATGATTTTTATTGTAGTTTGTGATATATACATCATATTTATAGACAACTATAATAACAATGTGTATCCTAATCATGTAAAAAATAATTTAAATCAAAATATAAACCACTTAGGTGTAAGATATGAATAATCAAATCCTAAGTTAAATATAATGCAATAAATTAAGTGTAGGAATGAATAAAAAATTCAAAACTCAAGTACAATATATGGTTAATCAATACTTAAGTACAAATAAAATGTAATAATCATATGGCAACTGAGAAAAATAAGGCACAAGAAAATAAGCTGGTCAACAACTAATTAAAATAAATAAACCAATCAAATAAATAAAAACAAACAACCTAAAGAAATAAAAACACTAATGAAATAAATAATTTTAGTCATCAACCAATTAAAAAATAAGTTAAAAACTAAACTAAGGCAAATAACATAAACAACAAAGATAAAGCAATGTAATAAAAAATTAATTTCAAACTAGAGCAATAAATAATGTAAGCTAAGGAAAAATAAATAAACAAGCTAAAGCACAATAAATAAAAAATTAAATTAAAAGTAAGAGAAATAGACAACCTAAGATAATTCAAAATAAACAAACAACTAATCTAACTGCAATATTAATCTAACTCAAACAATTAATCTAATTCAATAAAGAAACAAAGAAGTAATCTAAAGCAAATGATTAGTTATTCATTTGCATTGATGCATCAAAATTAAGGTTGGGATCTATACTCATGTAGGATGGTAGGGTGATATAATTCATGCTTTCCTAACGTGATGACACTTCTTTCTTGGTATTCACTTATTCTAAATATATACCACTTAAGTTTGAAACATCTATTCAATTAACCTAATCTCAATGCACGTCAAAGGCATTAGATAGAACTATTATATGAATATGATTGTGAAAATTTATATATCAAAGGAAAGGAAAACATGATTGAAAATGCCTTGAGTAGGAGGCACCATGATTTGAAAACAATGAGTCTATGTACCAAATTAAGAAGTCATATTTTGGAGCATCTTCTAGGTGATAACCTCTACAAGGAAGTGTAACAGTTATTGGATGTTGGTTTGAATAAAAATGGGGAAATTAAAGGTTATTATCTTGAGTTAGATGGCCTTTTTCATCACAAATAACATATCTATGTTCTGTCATTAGGTGACTTGTGTGAGCTATTTTGTCTAAGTCACATAGATGTCCTTATCAAGAGCACCTTCGAGTTAAGAAGATGCATGATAAGTTAAGGCAATTACATCATTAGGACAATTTAAGGTAGGGTATTAATGATTTTATATCTCACTGGCTAGAATGCCAAAGGGTTAAGGCTAAGCATCAACATCCAACATGATTGTTATATCCTCATGAGATTTTGGAATGGAAATGGGATACTATCTCCATGAATTTCATTGTAGGTTTACCTAATTTGACATAATATCATGAATATATTATGGTCACTATGGATAGGTTTACCAAAGTATCCCACTTTTATCCCATGAAGAGTACCTACAAAGCCAATTCAATGTTAAGGGTCTTATTGGATGACATTGTTAAATTACATAGGATTTCCTGTAAGATTATTTCAAATAGATATCCACTATATACTTAACAATTATGGAATTAATTATAAAATGAATTGGGAATGAAGATCAATTTTATTATTTCCCATCATCTTGAGATTGATGGATAAACTAAGATAATCAACCAGTTTCTTGAAGACATGTTTCACATGTATGTGATAGACCAACAATTCCATTGGAAAAACTATTTGTATCTAGTCAAATTTGATTACAATAATAGCTATCATAGTTTAATTAAGATTTAACCTTTCCAGAATTTGTATGGATGAGTTTGTAAAACCCCATTGAGTTGGCATCAACTTGAGGATAGAGTCGTAATTGGCCCTACCATGTTAGAAGATATGGAGCAACAAGTAATTAAGATCTGGTAGCACTTTGAGATTGTTAGGGATCGATAAAATAAGTATATTAATGTAAAGAGGATTGATACAAATTTCATTATTTGTGAGAAAGTGTTATTTAAGGTGAGACCCAAAAATATCCCTATTCTTTATGTAAAAGGTTTGAAGTTGGCACCTTGTTTTGTAGGGCCATTCAATATTTTAAAGACCATTGGCCAAATGCATTATTGATTGGCCTTACCACCTAACCTATCTCATGTTCATGATGTATTTCATGTTTCAATTTTACATTAGTATGTAACTGACATTGTTCATGTTTTAGATTGGATGACCTTATAGGTTGAGACCAATGAAGAGTTGATTTTGGAACCCATCAAGATTATAGTGCACATGATGTTGGACCTTAGAGGTAGAGACCTAGACTAGGTCAAGCTCAATTGGGATAAATATAATGAATTAGTAGCTACTTGGGTAGTTTCTACATGTTTGAGGGTTTAGTACCCTCACCTCTTTTAGTGACTTCTAAGAGGAAGTTTGCATAAAGGGAGGGGGATGCAAGGCACCATTTTGCATAGTGCTCATCTTTAAAATTGATGCCTATCAGATTATGGTTAATCTAATTTTGATTATGAGTTTATGTTATCATTCACATCCAAATGAGGCATGCAAGGATTTTATTATAGAATTATCATGTGTTGGGAACCATGAAAAAGACCTATTATCAATCATGCTTTGATTACTTTTTTATGAAGTATAATGCTTATGTTTCCTTTATGTGATGTTTTAATAATGAATATGATTATATCTATGTTATTGACTAAAATGATTTTGGATCATTGCTCATAATATTGTATATTGATAATTACATATGTATAAGGTTAAATGAATCTATCTATGTGAATACTTGTATTCCTTGGTATGGTTGTCTATGAATAATTTATTGAGTACCTTGTTTTATTAAATTTATTATCTTCGACTAATAAGTTAGAATAATTTGATGTGTATATAGAGTGTGAAGTAATAGGGAAAGGACAATGAAGGAAAGGGACTACACCAAGAATAAATATATCACTAAACAACCTTACCTTAAAACTTTCTTAAACCAATCTAAATTAGTTAGTTGTTTATGATATTGTTGTCACCTCTTTCTGACTTAGTGTGTTGTTTAGATAGCTAGCTTTTAAATTTGGTTAGTGAAACTTGTTGTCTCCTTGCCTTAAGATATTATAGCTAACATCTCAAATGTTAGGTGGTTGATTGGGAAATACTCCATTGATTACATAAGTTTAGAATCAAGTGGGAAAAGTAGATGGAGTCTAGTAAGCAACCATATGAAATTACAGAACTACCATGTGTTGACGCAAGAAAGTGCACCTAGTGGCAAGAAAACAAGTTCCTTCCCTCTCCTCACAACATGGAAACTCCTCTCTCGCCTGTGGGATAGCGAAGCTAGAGAGGAGAGTCTCTAGATAAGGGCTAGCTCCCTTTGATGTATCATGTTTGTTTCAGCAAGTGCAAATACATACAGGTATATATATATAGCTATATAAATTGGGGGGGATGAAAAGGGAAGAAAGATACAGGAAAACAAACTACTCTAAGGAGGTGATACACCAAAAATAGGTCAACCTTCACACATCCACACTCAGAATCAGACAAAAACAACAAGACATACACTTCAGGCTTGGCAGAAGGACCAGACTGCAAGAGAAAGACAGGGAGGTTCTCATGAAAATGCAAAAATAGAGACTCACCAAGGTGCTATACAATACACACTATAAGTGAATTCCCCTATTTTATACTTCCAAAAATAACTCTTCTCCTGTGAGCTACAAACTGGTGCCTTGTAGATAATTGGTCTACTGGTGTTGAACCTGTGAGAGCATCAAAGATAATGACTAAACACAAATAACACTCAAAACATACATAGAATATCTATCCAAGATGGAGGCAAAAATATATTTTTATTGATTCAGGTGGAAATTTTAGCAGAGCTATGCTTTGTAAAATTGTGGAAGATGATTACAAATGACCAAGTTCACAAGCTTATATGGAAAAAAACAAGGAGGCTCCTTTGGCACTTTGCTTGCAAGTGGCCTATCGCATCTTCATTGGGAAGAAGAAAAACACTGTTGGTGCATCATCCTTCTAGAAGAGGCCTGCTAGAACCATGCTTGTCGCTTGACTTTTCTCCATTCTATCTTAACTAGCTCATTCAGCCCCTTAGGTAAACTTTCTGGTGGGTCGCTGTGTTTTGAGCTCCTTTTGGTTAGTGCTCCCCTTTGTCTTTTAAAACAAATGACTATCTTCCATTTATAAACTTGACGTCTACATAGGATGTCCTCATCCCTACTGGCTTCTCTGCAGCCTTCCTTTTCTTCTTCACAAAATACTCCTCTACCTTTGTTATTTCGATGGGTCCTGTTTGCTTTGAACTGTCAGGTCCCATTTGCTTGGGCCGAGAGTCCCCCATAAGGGCATCTACCCTTTAGGGGCCTTCGGTGGGTACCATTTGCCTGAGCTGGTCTACCGGGCCTTTATAAGTCCCCACTGACTTTTGTTCGTGGATGTTTTCCCATGGACAAAAAATCTACAAAAATTCATCCGTGCTTTGGTTTTATTAAAAGCTGAACCTGAACTTGAAATGCCTATGTTTTCTTTGTTATTTTAAGCGACTTGAGCCTTTTGCCTTTTCACCTACCTTATGCAACCATGTGCACCAATGAACCAAGTATGTTGAACCCAGCCCATTGAACCATTTTTTTTTTGGTTCAACGGTACAAAGGTTCAATGCATACTGAACTGAGGTGCTTGAACCGAGCGGTGAACCTTTTGACTTGAACCAAGCCCATTGAACCAAAAATTTTGGTTCAACGGTTTGGTTCAACCTAGTTGAACCGAGATGCTGAACTGAGATGAATTAGGGCGAACCAATGAACCAAGCCCAAACTTGAAGAAGATAAAATAAAAGTTGATAAACCAACCAGTTGAACCAAATGACGAAAACAATCAGAGAACCATTGGCATTGAACTGTGTAACCTGGAAATGACTGGCACAAATAGCAAGGGAAGAAGGTGACCAAAATTTTCCCAGTGGGCAAAAATTGGTCAATAGATGGTGACTCACAGGGGAAGCATGCCTACTATGCTTAAAATCCAATTGCCTTACAGTCCATTGGGTGCAGAGTCAAATACAACTATGAAATATTTAGCAACAGCCCCAAAGATTTGAGAATCAAACATGAAGCTTTACCCCACACACAAAGGGAAACACACAAGGATTAAAAAAACTACCTGTGTAACTGCACTTAGAGAAAAAAGGAGAATAACTAAAAACAAACTATTATATACAACTAAACAGGAAAGCTCACCTCCCTCCCAGATCAAAGTTAAAATTCTTTGAGTCCCCTTCTTGGTGAAAGGACTCATGGTGGCAGGCAAGTAGCTGAATGAAAAAGAGAGTTGGTGACTTGCTCCTCTTGCCTATCACTTGGTTTGGTAGGAAACTGAGTGGATATTCAAACATGCTCCCAATGTATACATACTTTGTTTGTTATTGGAAGCTTTCCTCCTATTGGTTCTTCAAGCTAGTGTTTCCCATCAAGAAAATGATTATTTCTGGCTCATCACCATAAGCCCCCTAATACGCACCCTTGACTGGCTTGCTCTCCTCTGCCTCATACTTGAGTTCCATGGTATGGCCATCTTCCTTGATGATTTCAAAGAAGATATCTTTAGATTCACTAACCCCCCAAAGGGGTGAGTCTAAAAAACTACAGCCTCTTTGCATGCTTGTTAGAACCCCAATGCTACCTTCTCCGCTCTTATCCAGCTCATAGCCTTCTTGAAGAATAATGCAGCCCACTTCAATGGCTTCAAATGAATCATTTAAAATATGAACAAGAGGCTATCCATGCTCCTCCATGTCACCTAAGGTGATCTCCTCCCTATCCGCACTCATGAAGTCTCCCTGATCAGTCATGAACTGAGCACACTCCTCTTCACTTGCTTCCCTCAAGATAGGTTCCTCCTCGAGAAGGGGTGAAGTGGAAAGCTGGCAGATGAACTCACGTGGAAGAGGATGCAATCCTTAAACTAGAATTGAATGATTCTCCTCCTTCCATTTGGTCAGCACTTCACCCATATCAGGCATGGCTTGATAGTTTTCTTGGGGATGTGTAGGTGGGGTGCCTTTTGGTGATGACTCCTCTACAAGGTCTGAAAGCTCCATCTCTCTCTCTCCCAATAGTCTCATCTTAGCCTCTAATTCCTCAACTCGCTTAGCCAGATAATCCTCATTTTGTACCTCTTGGGGCTCGTGGGAAACACCAGAGAGATGGGGAGTGCATGAAAATTGCCATGAAATGCAAGGAGCTTCCTGAAGAAGGGTGGGGGGAACTTGAAAAGGACTAACCCAATCTTGTACCTCGCACTCTTGGACAATGTCCCTCGCCCCCTTGTTGTTCTATGATTCAACCACTTGATTCCAGCTCAAGAAATTTGGACTAGGCATCTCCATTGGGGTTGATAAGGCCATAATGTGAGAGGGCAGCGAAGGCTTAGATTCCACTTACCTTGCTGCCAAAATAGACTGTTGCATCTGAATGTTTGCCAATTCGATCTGTCTAACAATATTAGCCTTAAACACAAGATTTGCCATTTTGAAACTTTCTTCAACATGATTGGGGAAAGGACTTTGATAGGCTTGATTTGGCTTATAAGCTGGCACCATATATGACTGATATGATGCTTGGGGTAGTGAGTATGCAGGTTGATAGACTTGGTAAGGCTGCCTCTCATAAATACTCAGTTTCTCCTCCAAAGATGCAATCAAACCACTCACATCCAGCATCTCATTTATAAGCCTGTGCCAATTGGCTCTTTCAATGGGAGTCCATTCCTTCTTAACCTAATTCAGTGCATTTCTCACCTGATGGATGACATGATCAAGAACTTCTTGGCCGCATCCCCTTCTAGTGTCAAGATCTACTACATATTTTTTGTATCCCAGTAGTGCTTGCTTGAAGGCAAAAATGGGTTGATTGGCAAAGAGACTGGGTTGAGTGGGAGCAATGACGTAATGAGAAGACTAGGCATAAGGCTGATATAACTCATGAAAGGGCTGGGACTAGCCATATTGAAACTAATAAGGATCAATGTAAGGTTGGTAAGGATCATAGCCATGCTGGCCAAAGAAAATAGGGTCCATGGCTCTAAACGATGGGATTATACATACCAGAATGCTATTTCTTGATGGTATGGTACCAAAACTGCTTAACCAGTTGATTTAACTCAGAGTTGCCATTGGTTTTTGATGCAAAAGCCTCTATAGGCTGGTCAGTTGAAGAACACACCAAAATTCTTCAATTCTTTGGATAAAACCTATCCCAGTTGGTCCCACCAGGTGTGCCAAAACTATTGATGCAGGAAAGTGCACCCAGTGGCAGGAAAACAAGTTTTTACCCTCTCCTCGCAACATGGAAACTCCTCTCTCGCCTATGGGACAGCGAAGCTGGAGAGGAGAGTCTCTAGATAAGGGCTAGCTCCCTTTGATGTATCATGTTTGTTTCAGCAAGTGCAAATACATACAGGTATATATATAGCTATATAAATTAGGGGGGATGAAAATGGAAGAAAGATACAGGAAAACAAACTACTCTAAGGAGGTGATACACCAAAAATAGGTCAACCTTCACACTTCCACACTTAAAATCAAACAAAAACAACAAGACATACACTTTAGGTTTGGTAGAAGGACTAGACTGCAAGAGAAAGATAGGGAGGTTCTCATGAAAATGCAGAAATAGAGACTCACCAAGGTGCTATACAATACACACTGTAAGTGACTTCCCCTATTTTATACTTCCAAAAAGAACTCTTCTCCTGTAAGCTGAAAATTGGCACCTTGTAGATAATTGGTCTACTGGTGTTGAACTTGTGAGAGAATCAAAGATAATGACTAAACACAAATAACACTCAGAACATACAAAGAATATCTATCCAAGATGGAGGCACAACTGTATTTTTATTGATTCAGGTGGAAATTTTAGCAGAGCTACGCTTTGTAAAATTGTGGAAGATGATTACAAATGACCAAATTCGCAAACTTATATGGAAAAAGACAAGGAGAATCCTTTGGTGCTTTGCTTGCAAGTGGCCTATCACATCTTCATTGGGAAGAATAAAAACACTGTTGGTGCATCATCCTTCTAGAAGAGGCCTGCTGGAACCATGCTTGTCACTTGACTTTTCTCCATTCTGTCTTAACTAGCTCATTCGGCCCCTTGGGTGAACTTTCTGGTGGGTCACTATGTTTTGAGCTCCTTTTGGTTAGCGCTCCCCTTTGTCTTTTAAAACAAATGACTATCTTCCATTTGTAAACTTGACATCCACGTAGGACGTCCTCATCCCTGTTGGCTTCTCTGTGGCCTTCCTTTTCTTCTTCGCGGCTTGCTCCTCTGCCTTTGTTATTTCGATGGGTCCTATTTGATTTGAACTGTTGGGTCTCGTTTGCTTGGGCTGAGAGTCCCCTGCAAGGGCATCTACCCTTTGGGGGCCTTCGGTGGGTACCATTTTCCTGGGCTGGTCTGCCGGGCCTTTATAAGTCCCCATAGACTTTTGTTTGTAGATGTTTTCCCACAGACAAAAAATTTGTGGAAATTCATTCATACTTTGCTTTTATTAAAAGTTGAGCCTGAACTTGAAATGCCTACCTTTGCTTTGTTGTTTTAAGCAACCTGGCCCTTTTGCCTTTTCACCTGCCTTATGCAACCATGTGCACCAATGAACCAAGTACGTTGAACCCAGCCCATTGAACCAATTTTTTTTTGGTTCAACGGTACGAAGGTTCAATGCATACTGAACTAAGGTGCTTGAACTGAGAGGTGAACCTTTTGACTTGAACCAAGCCTGTTGAACCAAAAAATTTGGTTCAACGGTTTGGTTTAACCAAGTTGAACTGAGATGAATCAGGGCGAACCAATGAACCAAGCCCAAACTTGAAGAAGATAAAATAAAAGTTGATAAACCAACCAATTGAACCAAATGATGGAAGCAATCAGAGAACCACTGGCATTGAACTGTGTAACCCAGAAATGATTGGCATGAACAACAAGGGAAGAAGGTGACCAGAATTTTCCCAGTGGGCAAAAATTGGTCAACACCATGCATTGTAATGAGTCATGAGATAGCAAACAGAGGGTGGTTGTATAAATATAAGACATATATGTATAATTTGAAATCTTTATGTGAGAAATGTTTACCATTTTAAAATATGGAGATACTAAGTAGGAAAAAGTATGAGAGCAATAAGTAGGAAGAGTTAGTTAGGGAAGTCGAGTCTTAGACAATTGAAGGATAGGGCTCAGGAGGTCTTGAATCACTTATGTGGGATTTATATTAACTTGTTTTATAGTTTATTCCTTTAAATGAAAATAATTATATTCTCTATTTGATTATTTATATTTAAGGAGAATAAAATAACTTGGTTTATTATACCTTTCTTATTATCTTACCATGGTTGTGCATTGGCCATGATGTAGTTCTTTGCTTAATCAAGGGACTTAGAGAGGTTATGTTCATATTTTATTGAATTGAATGTTTTAGCTTCTTTTTTGATCATGTAATTTTATTTTGAATAAATATGGTGGTTGAACGTGAGCATCATCTTCATGGTGTAAGAATGTCAAGCCTCCTATGTTGGGCATGGTGGTAGAATACTTGACCCTCCCATACACATCATGGTGGTATATTTTCAATCCCTCCTATGATGAAGCACAATGGTAGATTTCTTGAACCTCCTATGACTATTGGATGAAAGTATTTAAGTGAGGTATCCTCTTGATATCTAATCAAATGATGGGCCTTATTTGTGTTATGAAATCTTGCCTATGTTTTCTCTATAATTATAAATGCTTAGCTTCATTTGCATGTTCATCAAATGCTTATTGAAATTATATTTGGGACTCAAAGTTTCCTTGGGTAAAAATATAGAATAAGTCTATAGGTAGGTGTATGGTAATTCCATTGAGTACAGTACCCTTACTTAGATATCCACCCTTACCTTTTACAAGTGATGTAAACATGATTGAATCTGGGAGTCTTGAGATTGGGGGTGTTTAGAGTAGTAGCTTGATGATGATAAAAGGTTTGGAAATGAGAGTTATTTTAGATGGCCTAAAATTTCTTAGAGTGAATGAGGACAATTATTGAAGAATGGTTATTCTTATATTATGAAATTAGGCCTAGAGTTGTGCCTTGTAATTATTTATAATATGGTTGGCATCTCTTTGTATTGATAAACATTAATAACATCCAACTTGTTTGTATTATTCTTATAAAACATAGTATCTTTGATCCAAAACTCAAAAGCTTTAGTTGAAATATAATTCAAAAAATAAGAACAACACAATTCAAATAATGCTATCTCTGAAAAGAGATGTTTTATTTATCAAAATTGCAGACCCAAACATATGCTTATCTCTGAGAAGAGATGTCTGATTCCCTTTTGGGTTACATCTTCATTTATAAACATTTTGAAGGTGTGGGGAGGATGTGGAAGGTCACCAATCTCGAGGGAGATGAATTGGTTCAACTTCCATGATTTACAACAATACAGAATTCGAGGAATTACTATTTTTAGAAACTTACTATTTTTAGATTGGACTAATCAAATTAAAATTTGGGACACTTCCGTTGGGTTTTAGGGGTTCAAAATTCATCAATCAGAGCTCTATTCCATCTCATGATGTTCCCCTCATTATTATCTTTCCAACGATTCAAATGGTGAGTCAATTGGAGCTACGGTGCAAAAGTTATGGCTCCCAAAAGTTTCGCCATCAAATGGGGTGGGCCCATCACCCAAATTATCATCTGAATTATTGTCCAGATCATTCCTCCCTCCTTGAGAAGCAATGGTCCCCATTACATCAAGATTTTTCATCAAATTTGGTAGTTTTAATTCGATTTGATTCCTGTTGCATACCTGATTGTTCACCATTTTTGTCTGACCATTAGTCTGTGGATGGAAGGTTGTGAACTTCTTCAGCTTGATATCTATTTGCTTTTGTTGTTGTGTTGTTTGTGTAGTCAGGGCTATGATATCAGCCCTTTTTTATTCCTATGGCTTGACCACCATGAGAACAAATTTCTTGGCACTAATCAGAGAGATAGATGTAGAAGGTGGTACTTCTGGTACCCTGTAGCGCTGTGTTCCAAGAGTGAGAGTGATCCTTCTAGTTCTTGATTCATATATACCATGTCGATCATACATGAATGTCTGACCAAAGAGTACATCACAAACATATAGATTGACCACATCACATAAGACCTCATCTTGGAAAGGTTGTATTGCATATGAGAGAAGACATTGGTGGGTGACATGAAGGTTTCTCCCTGGACTCAACCATCCAATGCTGTATAGTTTTGGGTGAGGCTTCATGGGCAGATTTAGGCTTTTCACAACATTAGCAGAGATTAAATTCTTTTGACTTCCACTATCAAGAATGAAATGTAGAGGCTTACCTTTCACCCGTAACTTAGAGTGAAACAACCTTTCCTTGTCATCTAACATCTTGTCATGTGTCTGTGATGAAGCAACAATGGCTTTAGGGTCAGCATCTATAATTTCTTCTTCAACCTCTTCGACTATAGGGTCTGTATGAGGTAGAGCAGAGGATTGTGACTCAGAAAGTAGTGATTTGATAGCTTGACATTCTCCTTTGGAGTGAGTTCCATATTTGTGATAATCACACCACTTCCCAACCTTTCCCTCCTTTTGCTTCCAATTTTGGCCTCGTGTTTGACCTTCTTTGTCACTTTTCCATTTTGAAGACTAATTCTTTATATTCATTCTTCCATGCTTCTACTCAATCTTTACTGCAAACTTGTATGCCTCACTGATGGTTTCCAAATTGATAAGTTCCATTTCTCCCCGTATGTACCATTGTAGTCCACCACGATATTTGAGAACCTCATGTTTCTCACTTTCTTGGATGCCTAATCTTGCAGATAGAGAATGAAAAATGTCAGTGTAATCTTGAATAGATTGTTCCTTACCTTGGTGAAGTTATTGCCACTCTATATACAGATCGTCATATGCTCCAATGGGGTAGTATTCTTCCTTCACCGCTTCCACAAAATTATCCCAAGTAGGTTCCACCTCAAGGCCAATGTCATCTATATTGAACCTCTTTTTGTACACTTCCCACCAGTTTTTCACAGGCAATGTTGATTTCAAAAGAGCAAAAGTAATCTTTTCTCCATCGGTGAACTTATTTACAGAGAAGTAGGAAGACAATTGATCCAACCAATTTTCTACTGCATCGGCATTGATTTTGCATTAAAATGTAGGAATATCAAAATTTACCTAGACCTTGAAGGGTGTTGGAGCACTGAAAGGATGTTCCCTAGTTGAGAAGCCAGGTAGTGGAGTCGTAGAGCTAGGATTTCCCATCAGAAGTGTTTGAAGCATTTGGGCAAACTATTGTAGCATTTGTGCTTGTTGCCGTTGGAGGGCTTCATTCACCATTTTTTTGAAAGGATCAGATGTCTTGGTGTCGTCTGCCATTTGAAGTCATTTGGAGCGAACAGGTGGAAAATTTGGAAGCTCTATTGTTTCCCACCCAAGCTTCTTGTAGCCTGACCTTGTCCTTGGGATCATACACTCTCAAGACAAACCACTCTGATACCAATAAAAGACTAGCCATCACACTAAAAGCTCTGGATTGATTTGGGTCCTCTTCTAGACCCCTATATGGCCAGTCTGAGGACACCCGAGGTGACTCTCGATCGAACATGTGGTGAGCACTGACCACCTCTGAAGGCGTATCCCTGAGAAGGGATGTGGATCATGCCCACCAGCTTCTGCAGGACTCAACCTTGAGACCTAGCTCTGATACCACTAATCCAAAACTCAAAAGCTTTGGTTGAAATATAATTTAATGAAGAATTTGGGAAAACTGTTGTAGCATCTGTGCTTGTTACCGTTGGAGGGCTTCATTCACCATTTCCTTGAAAGGATCAGATGTCTCAGTGTCATACGCCATTTGAAGTCATTTGGAGTGAACAGGTGGAAAATTTGGAGGCTCTGTTGTTTCCCACCTAAGCTTCTTGTATCCTGACCTCATCCTTGGGATCATACACTCTCAAGACAAACTGCTCTAATACCACTAGAAGACTGGCCATCACACCAAAAGCTCTAGAGTGATTTGGGTCCTCTTCTAGACACCTATATGGCCAGTCTGAGGACACTCAAGGTGACTCCTGGTTGGACATGTGGTGAGCGTTGAATGCCTTCAGAGGCATATCCCTGAGAAGGGATGTGGATCATGCCCACCACCTTCTACGGGACTCGACTTCGAGACCTAGCTCTGATACCACTGATCCAAAACTCAAAAGATTTGGTTGAAATATAATTCAAAAAATAAGAACAACACAATTCAAATAAAGCTATCTCTAAAAAGAGATGTTTTATTTATCAAAATTGCAGACCCAAACATATGCTTATCTCTGAGAAGAGATGTCTGATTTCCCTTTCGGGTTACATCTTCATTTATACACATTTTTAAGGTGTGGGGAGGATGTGGAAGGTCACCAATCTCGAGGGAGATGAATTGGTTCAACTTCCACGATTTACAACAATACATAATTCAAGGAATTACTATTTTTAGAAACTTACTATTTTTAGACTGGACTAATAAAATTGAAATTTGGGACACTTATATTGGATTTTATGGGTTCAAACTTCATTGAGAAGAGATCCATGCCATCTCACAATTTTCCCCTCATTATTATCTTTCCAACGGTTCAAACGGCGAGTCAATTGGAGCTACGGTGTAAAAGTTATGGCTCCCAGAAGTTCCGCCATCAAATGGGGTGGACCCATCACCCGAATTATCATTTGAATTGTTGTCCGGATCAATCTTGTATAATAACCTAGTTATGTGTAAATACTTATATTATCTTTATGTTGAACCTCTTTAATAAAATAAGATATAATTGAATGATATATATATATTTTTTATGTAGATCCTTGGGAAGGATTCATTAAGCAAGGAAAGATTCCTTAGCCTATTTGTCTTTTTAATACATATTGATAGTTTGATTCTTTTGCTTAAATATTTTTTATTATAAGATTATCATATAAGCATTTTGTATCTCTTTATGGTATAAACATGGTGTGATATAATGAATAAAATTTTTCTAAATATGATGTAACTCAAATAAATAGTTGTGATATTGTCATTGGAAATAACAATATATATTGTAGGAATAAACTGAATATTGATGTTATTTTGGTTTAAGATTATGTATTATGTAAGAGTTATTTGATACTTAGAAGATGAAAAATTAAAATACTGTAAACGTTTCCTTTTTCAAGACCATCTCATATTAAAAGAATAAATTAATTAGAGTTGGCATTACTACTATTATTATAATAAGGCCTTTAGGCTTGACCAAGGTTTCCTTTGCAGATAATTAAGTATTGAAGGAAGAAGTTTTGATGATCATCCCTCTCAGAGTTACATATGATTATTAGAAACTATTATAGTTTTATTCTTCCCCATTGGATGGAAATTTGATAGTCTTGTGAGACATTACTAGTTTTAATATTTGATTGAGCCTTCAAGATAATATTTTGGTTTGAAAATATCATTTAACCTTTGAGACTTTGTGTAAATTAGAGTCTCTAGTATTAAAAATTTTAATTTACCTAATTAATTAGGATTACTAGTTTGGGGTAAATATAATGAATAAGTCTCAAATTATTCTTGTTGAAAACTATGAGATGAGCATTAGCCTCATTCTTAGCTTAGCAAAATTTTTGTTTGAAGTACAAAACTCTACCTAGGTCAATTGCTCAGTAGTAGTCATCATGGGCATTATTGTCACTCAATTTTTCACCCTTGGAGAGATATTTCAAGCCTTATTCAAATTAAGTGGAACATTGAATTACCTCTAGGACTATAGGTTTCCTATAGCAGAGGTAAACCTCTAGATTGAAGGACTAGCTCCCTAGATTTATTTTGAATGCTCATCACCTATATTACTTAATCATTTTGATGAAAAGGGAGAAAGAAAACATAAAGAAAGCCTATGCTAATGAGTTTATGCATAAATTTTAACTTGACCAATACCAACCAATTTTAAGTACACTTCAAAAATAAGCCTAACCTGCACATACACTAATCCGTATATGCTTATGCATTAATATTTCTCATGGAGGTTTGTGAAGGAATCTTGAACTAGGAGGACTAAACACAAGGTTAGGTCATGACATGATAATAATGGAGATAAAAATTTATAAAACTCATGAATAATTCATTAGAACACTTAAAGAGACTTACAACTGACTTTCAAAGTTGAATATGAATGCAAACAAGGACAACATGATAAGGAAGATAATTTATTACTTAGCAAGATCAAGAAATTAAAAAATACATTGAAATAACTCATGGAGAAGGTATTATTTCTAAAAGGATAAAAATGAGTAGGGATTCACCATGATTATAATGGAGGATACCAATTTAGCCAAAAGTGGCTCAATATATATCACAAGTGAGGGAGAGGAGAAGAAGGGTATAGGAGAGAGAAGGTAGACAAGTTTCATATGAGTTACAAAAATATGAGGAGTTATGGAAATACCTCAATAGCTATAGCATTTCATGTGTATATCCTCTAAAGATACTCTAACTCTCCAAGTGGCATGGGAGTTGAAATGCTTGTTTGACACCTTGACTAACTTCTTGAAACTTCTCTTCTTCTTGACATGTTGAAGGATAAGTGGCCTTATTTATGGTGAAATTATTTTATCCTACTTATTGGATCTTTTCTTAACATCTCTAAACTAACCCCATTAGGTTCTCTTTGACACACCACCTATTTCTCTTATAAGGTGTCTAGAGGACTCTTCATCTCCTTAGGCCTATTTTGCACACAAGTGTCAAAACTTAGTTTCTTCTTCTTAAACTCATAAAAAATTCATGGATGTTATATTTAAATAATATTTTACCTTAAAAAATCTATTTTGAGGTCTCAAACTAACCTCAATAAGTCATTCTCTAACAAAATCATCAAATAGGTCTCATTCCTTGTAACCCTAAAATGATACAAACCTCCTTGTGTATATCAAAGTATAAAAGGTTTTGATAATATTATATAATATTACAAACCTATTATGTATTTATATCTCCAATTTCAATTTCATTCTCTAAGAGTGAGTGGAGATCTCCTTTTCTACCCTTTCTCTCTCCTAACTAGGCCTCAATTAGGCCTCCTTGCAAAGAGAGTGATAAATGATCCTAAAATCTCCCCAAACGTGACAAACCCAAAAAAACTATGTGATTCACTTATAAAATATAATCCCCTACATCCATACCAAATTTGAAGCTCTGACTCATTATACGGACCTCTCAAATAGTAAAAATTAGTGTTTTTAGCCCTAATATGTATAGTTCCATATAATACTATACTTACCAATGGCATGGGATGATGCTCAAGGGAGTTTTTAAGATTTTATGGGGATTTTTGAAGTTTATATATTTCATATAGAGGTATTAAAATTTATTTCTCTCTCATTAGGTCTTTATGGCTCTCCTAGGTAGCCTGAAAGTGTTATGAACTCTTAACAATAGCTCATAAAGCTAGAAGCATGAAACCACCAACCAATTACACAAAATAGAAGTGTACCAAGGTTGATAAATTCCCATAGGATAACCAGTTCCCATGCATATCATTTTATCTATACCAAGTAAGAGAAAATGACCTCTTGGGTTGAAAACAAGCATCTTGTGAGGTCTAGTGAAGAATTGAGTTAGTGAGGGATTTCCTGAGTTTGGTTTGGATATCCAACTACCTCAAAAGATATGAGATGTGCACCTCTACCTATTACAATAGTTTTATTACCACATTTATCTCATTAAATCTCTAACCATCCCACTATCTTAGGCCTAGGGTTCTTATGTCAACATGTATGTCATACCCTAACTACCTATGTTCTTTTATTTTCCCTCACTTTCAGATGTTTAAAGTTCCATATAATGTTTGTACAGGTTCATCACTATCCTCTCAAGGTTTCCAAGTCTCAAATTCACTTTAATTGATCTTCATCTCTCTAATTGATTTCCCAAACAAAGTCTGTATATATAGTTTAGACTATTTTTGACTGAGTCTACTTATTGTTGCTTGTGTCTGAGGGGGGTTTAATGAATTATGATGTCCTTATGCAATCAAACTCTAGTACCTTGGTACAAATTAGTCACTCTATATACCTTAAACCATCTTCAAACAATAAAATTGTCTTATGAATCTAGGCAAGACTATATATGAATGACTGTATGTGACCCCTATTTAGTCACTTTGCTCTTGATGCCTTCATAAGCTTGAGTTCTCATGAAATATTCATGCATATTATTCATCATCTCCTAAAGTCTCCATGTCTTCATTTCACTCTAATTCATCACATTTCTTAGACTAACTACCTATATATATTATGCATGCTCTTAGGACTACTAAGAGTGAAGAACAGGTTCTGTCAATATTCCATACACTTCTTATTAAGTTTAAGGATATTTTAGAGTGAATTCATCACTCTCCATTGGTATATATTTATCTCTAATATCCTCTAAAGTATTTCAGACCTTTCAAATAGAAAACCTTCTTGATAAATTATGAAGACTATGTTGATAGGGTTATGACCCATATTTTGTTTCTTTCCTCCTCAAACTCCTAGCTCTTGATGACATGAGAATCCTGAGTTCCCATCTAAACTCCCACACATTCATATACCATTATCACTATTTTGAGAGACCTTTAGTTTCTAGATAGACCTAGGGTGACTATGTATATGTAAGGTGACTATATGACCCCTATTTTGGTCCTTATCCTTAATTATTTGCATAGAACCTTTGTGACCTCACTGACTTATGAAACATAAGTCCTCTCTACCTTTCAAACATTCACACAAACCACTATCTTAAGTCTTAGAGAGTCTTTAGTCACTTAGGTAGACTTGTAGGTTTCTAACTACATGTATGTATGTATTTATAACTAGTCTATCACTTTGGTGCTTTAGAGCCCTTTCTTTAGCATTAAAACTCTTAAATATCTACATATTATGATCTTGATAGACTGAGTATATTCTCCCAAATATTGAACTTTTTACTTCTATCAACATTTCTATCTCAAGGTTGTCCTCCTAGTTGGTGGTTATAGGTGTGTATTGGGAGTTTGACTATGTATGGAATGGTCTTGAGTTTGTTTCCTTTTACTCCATGGCTCTACCTTAAAGGATTTAATTCTAGTTTAAATCTCAAATAGGGATTCAATCATTCTTTAAGAACTTTGCCTTGTGTTTAGGATTTGAAACTCATATCATCTAGTAGTTTGTAGGTCTCTCTTAGAGGAATGAGTGAATTTGAGACAATTTTGACTATCCATTACCATTATTAAAGAATCTCTCAATGACTACTTCAAATGATGTTGTTCTAAGACCCTTTCCATGCCTTGAATTTCTAAACTTTCATCAACATCACTATTATCTCAAGACCAAATCAATTGACTGGAGGTAGACAACTAATTATATTCAAATATTGATTGTGTTTGAGTGCATTTATTATTGAAGTTTTCAACTCAAAACTTTAAATGGATCCTTATCATGTTGTATGATTTCTCAAAAAAAATTCAATGTCTGAAGACTCAAAACTCATGGACATCTCTATTCAAACATTCTATTCTCCCTCATCTTGATTGTAGATATCAACATGGGAACTTTACTATGTTTTAGAGCCTCTTAGACCTTCAAAATAATTCCTAAAAATTTTCAAAGGATCTACCATCATGTTTTTTATATGATGTCTTAAGAACCCTATCAATGTATTAAATTCCAATCTTCAACACCATTCATTATTCAAAACACACTCTCTCACCTAGTTGGTTGTACGTGATTACCAAGAAGACAATTTGACTATGTTTTTGGTCTTGAAATGACCTTTTAAAATATACCATGCCATATTACAATGTTCAATCATTTTAGAGATCTCTTCTCATTGCCTTCAAACTCCATATACCACTTTCAAATAACTACACCACCTATGTCATTATCAAGCCATATAAATAATCATGTAGGTTCATTTTAGGTTGTTAGCTTGTCATTCAAATATCACTTGGCTCAATTTATTTGAATACCCCCATATGATCCATGAACTTTCATCTTGAATCCAACACAATGTTTCATGCTTAAACTTCCTTCAAAATGCATTGATAAAATGAATCTCCATGGAGTTGTGGACCTACAGGTGGTAAGTGATTATCTACAATATTTTGTGCTTAGAGGATTTAAAAATTGAAATTACATAACTACTAATACTTAAATCCTATATCCACCATTGGATCAACACATCAAACATGACTAAAAAATCTCAAACTCCTAGAAATGCACATTCAAACACTCAACACATTCTGCTATATAGAACATAGTCCAAGATTGAATAAACATATAACTATGCTTATGACCTATACAAAATAATCATTTGATTAGAAGATAATGAATGGATTTAGAAGATAGTATAGGACTATGGAGAACCAATCAGATGCACTAGAGCACTTGGAAAACCTATGTAACATAGAAAAGTTACTAGTCACTTACAAACTATTCAAGAGCCACTTTTCATGCCAAGTGGACATCCACACATGCCAAAAAGATTATTGAAATTGTGTGAATAATATACATACACACTATAACTCAAACCAATTAGTTTCAATCATCCATTATCTCACACTTTAATTTAGAGTTACTCCAAACTTAGCTTGTGGGCTTTAAGCCCTCAAAAAGAAGTCTAGACTCTTAGTGATTGTTAATAAATATAAGAGGACAAATCTAATGAAAAATGATTCAAATTATAATCCCATAGGGGTCCCAATCCTTATAAAAAATATCATCCCATAACTCTATGTATATAGCCTGTACCAGCTAATTGAACTTGGCCTTCACTAACTTTTGAATAGGACAATGGGAGAGAGAAGTGGTTTTCTAAAACTTTTGGACCTTCAACTTCCTTCCAAGATTTGTTATGACTTTCAGGAGATGAAAATACACCTATATAATGTTTTCAATTACACATGACTTCAACAAGTCTGTACAACTTCCTCTAATCTCTTTATTATGGCATTGACATCTAAGAATTTGATCTTTCTCTCACAAGTTGATAGGTGTGGCAGTTGATTAACTACTTCAATCTCCTTAGAATGTGTATGGTATTAATTTGGAATTTAGGTAACTATTGGACAAAATTGACACACATCTAAAGTTTTTTCCTATATTTCCCAAGCAATCTTCATCTACAACTATGGTTTAAGGGTCAAGGGAAGGAATTACTCGCTTCAGGGTTTTAGTTCATTTGTTTTTTCTCAATAAGTACAACTATATATAAAACCAATAAAGGAATTTGTTTTCACATATAGGATAACAAGATAATTTCATAATTTATGACCTTTAAAGGTTTAAATTTAATCATGATTCTGTCATGATCCACCTAGTTCATTTGAGCAAAATAATTCACAAGTTCGAGCTAAGTATATAGCAGTGTGAAATATGCATGGGGATATCACTTTAAAGCCATAATAATTATCTATTTGAGTTTAAAATCTTCAACAAGATCCTAAAATTTAATGTGTGGCTACCAAGTTTTGAATCCTCACTTGATCATATCATAGATCAACAACATGCGGGTAGTTGTCTAAGTCAATAAGTCAAGAGAGATCAATGACACAAATTTAATCATGAAAAAGTAGATCTAACATCAATCATAAAGTCAAAATGCCATCTAATATTTAGATTGAATTTGTTGAGTGTCATGATCATAGTGACTTAGTAGATCAATGACATGCATTTAATCAAGTAGAAAAAAGATCAATGACACAGGTTTGACCATACAGAGAAGACTAACATAGAGCACAAGGTTAAAAAGTCAATGAGCCTAGATTACATACAAGGCCAACACATGGTGTAAGTCATTAACTAGATGGAGACTGATAATGGATCCTTAGGAGGCATGTGAGATTACCAAGTGTCATAATCTCAAATGCAAATTGAAGATTAATGGTTGACATTAAAATTTTAGGCCAAAAGACTCCCAAGGAGATCGACAAAGCAAATTTGATCAATTTCTAAGGAATAAGAGATTAGGACACATGTCTAAATTTGTAGAAGTGGTCATATTTTTAAAATATGATAAAAAACATGGTAAGGATGGCATATAGGTATACACGTTAGACTAAAAGATTTTGTAGACCCAAATAGGTGAATATATAGAGCTAAAATTAAATTATGATTTAGGTTGAGCCAAAGAAAATATTTAAAATCTAATGCCATAATTAAATCTTAGTTGTCCACCTTGAAAAACTTGCACCTACAATCTCTTAAAAGGACATCATATCTTCAAGCTCAGGGAGTTGGTGGTATAATGCTACAAAGAAGTTCTATGTCTTGTTCATGATCAAGGGACTAGGTGTCTATAGATATTTATTTAAATTATAGATATATGAAAACCAATAAGGGAATTAGTTTTCATCTATAGTAAACCTATGTTCAAGGTTTGAAGTAGGGGCATAATTGTGATTATGAAAAGAGTGTCTTATCTTTTGACATGGTCATATCATCCACTTTCAATAGGTACATGCAACCACTTAAACTAGACATAGTCATGGCCTAGTCAAGTCCATGGATATGAGGATTTTGTCTTTATAACAAAAGTAAGTGGAGGATGGAATAGAAATTTGAGAGAGACATCTGGTGGTTAGAGAGTGTAACTAGAGCATTCAATGAAGTTTCAAGGTCTTTGGGGACTTTTTCCTTTCAAGCAGATCATGACTCATCATACTCAACAATCTCTTATCTTCTAATATGCCTATAAGATAATGAGAGGGCTTGAAAGTTATTTGGATCTAATTAGAGTTAATTCATAGAGGTAGGATTAATGTTAATCAATAAAAAATGGTTTTGTCTCATTTATTGATTTTTTGATTGGATGCTTCCTCTCTCTCTTTTCCCCCTTTTCTCTTATATCTCCAATTTTCTTCCACATGGTCAAATGAATCTCAATTTGGAAAGAGGATATTATCTCTATAATTTTTGAAGAGTAGGAAACTTTGATTTGATAAGGTGAAACCCTATCAAAATTTGTATGAAAGACATCTTAAAGTAATAAAGATTTTATTTACCTATCTCTTTCCCTCTAAATTATGTTTAGTAAGCTTGTGCATTATGGCATTGTGAAGGAGTGTATTCCATGTACATTATTCTTCTTTCTTACCTATTTTTAGGTGATTTCAAGTTAGTTACAAGTATGAAATTGTGATCTTTCCACCATTGAAGGATGTTTGGTATGAATCTTAGAATTCTTCTATACAAAATTCATTACTTGTGAACCTAGTTCATGAAATACTTATGCAAATTAACTAGTTTGTGAGATTATGTGAGATAGTATTATCTTGTTTATTTCATGCTTATGTGAGTTATTATTTAAAATTTTTGCATCAAATTTTCTCTCTCTTAATTACCATTTACCCTTTCTCTATCCATTTTCCAAGCATAAGCAATAGTTTATGTGACTTACCAGGAGGAATCCAACCTTTTCTAGAGGTTCAACCTCACTACATGATACCCATAGCCTAAGGTTTCTCCAATATTATGGATAGGAGTGGGGGATCCTCAAGAAATATCACACAAGGGTATAATTCTATGCCATAATAGTTTTTATCATGCCTAGTGGGACCCTTTAAAATAATATTGGTTAAGTTTGATGCTGGTTTGATCAATTTATAGCAATTATAGCTTTCATCTTTCAGTATCTGGTAACTCCAAAGAACACTTAACATTTTGGTGGTAGAGAAGTAGCTATATTTTATGACAAAGGTGACTATAAGATCATCTTCTATAAGTATTCCTCTTGAATTTTTTGAATACCTTTAGACTCTATAATAAGGTTATGATTTACTAATACTCATCCATACAAAGGAAACTTTCCTCCTAAACCAATTTCAAAGTTTACCTCTACAAGAATATCTTTATTGGGTCCTTTCATTGCCATGGTAACCCCTAGAGCTTTCCTTTTTGTGTCTTTCACTGGTAGAGTCCTTTGACCCTCTACCAGTATGATACTATTCTATTATTAGCTCTTAAAAGTGTCCCCTAATTCATGGGAGACCAATCTAAACCCCTTTTAAACACTTAAGAGATATAGCCAACTTCTATAATATTCATGATATCATAGAATAAAATGTTGTAATTAGGTTGTTAACTATCTATTTCAAGGGTAAAGCCTTGGAATGGTATAGGAACTTTATTGATAACTCCATCACATCATGGGATTAGTTAGGTGATGCATTATGTAAGATATTTGAAGACAAAGTGACCACTTGTCACTTGTTGAATAGTTAACCACAATCAAGAGGGCTCCTCATGAGGTTATGTAAGACTTCTATACTATATTTAAAATGACGTGGGATAATATCCCAATATTTTTCAAGCCTAATCCAAATTATGCTTTCATTTATTATTTGAAATCTCTCAACAGTGATATTGTAGTAATGATTTAGTCTATGGGAGGAAACACACTACCAAATACTTATGAGGTGGTAATTAGAGTAGAGAATTATCTAATACAAGTTGGCAAGATTACACCTAGACCACTAATGACTTTGTTTCCTAAGATTCAACCAGTTCCTATTTCCATTCCTCCTCTTTTTTCCATTCCTCTTATTCCAACAATTTCTACCATACCTACACCAAAGTATGTGAAGGCTTCAACTAGTCAATCTAGTGACTCCTAAGAAAGCAATAATTTCTAAGAGATTAAGAGCATGTTTCAATATTTAAAAAATGAATTGGTGAATGTGAAGAGGAAGCAAAACAAATTTAATAGATCTAATCAAGCTCTATATCATCCTTTGTAGCAATCTTATCAAGAAAATAGGCCACCCTACAAAGGAAATTTTTAAGGGCAAAGGCAAGGGCAAGGGCAAGGCCAACCTAATTATGTTAGGAAAAATAAATATAATCCAAATGATTCAAGTACCTCTAATACTTTGGTCACTACTCAAAACAACATTGCTCAAGAAAGTGAGGGTACCATGCCTTGGAATCAGTCATTCGGTCAATCCATTATCTTAAACATTGAGTTCAATTATGCTTTCAATGAATAATGAAATTAGGGTGATAGCTATGGGTATAATAAGGCTTCTATGTATCATAAAATAGAGTTACCTATGATGAAAAAACCAAAAGATCCCCAATAAGGCTAAGGGCCTAATAAAGGGCCAATCCAATTGGATATTATAATGGTTGATTATGATCAAGAGAGTGTTATGTGTATGCAATTGGAAATGCATCATATCTATAAATCAATCCTGGCTCAGAGAAGATAAATAATACCTACACTTCCAATTAGGGATACACTTGTTAAGAAGGAATGTGACCAATATGGGGACCCTTTAAACCTAATTAGGGGATCACTTGTCACAAAATATCATGCTAAAAAGGGTTCTAAAGCCTACAGTCTAACACAATCACACAAAAACCATAATGGAGTACTAAGGTTTAAAGCATTCACTCTATTCTAATAACAAGAAAGTAAAATCTAATCTAGTGCACACCAAAGCTTGTGGCACAAAGTGGGGGTTAGAAATAATAAAACAAACTAGACTAAACATGTATTAGATGACATATACTCATGTTAATGTATACAAAATCTCAATACATGGGAGACGAATACAAATAAATTATCTATCTAATATTACAAAGGAGAAATAAAGTTAGAAATATTTACCTTTGAACATGAACCCATCGAGCCTTAATATCTTCCTTGACCAAGGTGTTTTGTAAGATATTATTATGGTATATAAGGATAACAAAGATAAATTGGCTCTAGGCTACACAACCTATCTAAGCATCCAAAAGACTTCTCCACAAGATAAGATACATATCTCCAAAGAAAGTATGGAACCCTAAGCTTTATTCCTCAAGTATAATGGTTAATAAGTAGATGTTCATTCATACTTATTTGCTAATAATTCTTCTCTTATGAAATAGTGGGAAATGAACTTGTATATATAGGTAGATCTTACCCTAAATCCTACCAAAAAATTTGGCTATATAGGGTTGACCCAATTGACCCCATGTGTTTTCATGGATAACTCACTAGGTCTAAGCTAGGAAGGCCAAAAGGCTAACAAGTTAAGAAAGTGAAAAATACCCCTAAACTGTATTGGGTCGACCTAGTATAGCCAACTGACCAAAAGAAAGTTAAGGAAATAAAAGGAGGGATGGAAAGAAGAAAATAATAAAATAGGTAGGACTAAGAATAATAATCTTAGGGTTAATAGTTTTAGGAGACGTGTGTAGATGGAAAGTGGAAAAAGTGACAACAAACTTATGAAGCATTGATGGTCTACCCAACCCTTTCCTGGTTCACTCTTTAAGGCATGCACTCATAGAGATTGAGACTTGATATGTTTTTACAAGATAAAAAGTGTCAATAATCAATAAAAGTTTGAAAATATTATGCGTATATATATTCCTTGCTTGAAACTCATCATGTGTCATGTAAGTGCAACATGGGATGGTGCTTTGAGATAAAACATGATAACACACAACACTGATGCTAAGTAAAGTGCAGTAAGTAGAAAATAAGATAAATGAAAGGACTAAATTGAAAAACACATAAATTTAACTTATGTTAGTGTTGTAGATAAAGAAGTAGAGAGAACACTAGACAAACCTATAGAAGTTAGTGCAAAAAATAGCCAAAAATAAAGATTTTTGGAAGATAAGCATGTGATAGTTTAAAATGACAAAGAATATATTTGGCAATTTATCATTGGTAAAGCAATGTTTTGAGAATATTTAAGGAAAATAAATGATAAAATAATGTAAAATGAATGACAAACTATGGAAAATGAATGATAAATGATAAAAAACAAATGACAAATGATATTGAATAAATGACAAATGATATTGGAAAACATATAAAGCATAAATGGAAAAAAGGAATGTCAATGTAAGAAAAATCTAACAAAGACATGTAAGAAAGTGAAAGTAAGCTCATGTAAGATATGCAAAAATTAAAAAAATTAAAGACTGAAAATGAAATGTAATTGAAGATGTGAGACAAATATGAAGAAGGCATATATAAAGAGAAACATGTAATAATGGTAAAAGGGTGAAGACTCAGTTTCCCACCAAAAAAAGGGTAGTACAATAATAAAAAATGAAATAAAAGAGTGATCCATAGTCAATCAAACATGTTGTTTTTCTCTAAGGATAGATAAAACTAAAAAAATTAATGCTAGCATGTTTTTAAGAGATGAAGGACTTTAAAGAATAAGGAAAATATATTTGGAATCAAAATTTGTGTATTAATGGGAGAAATGAAATAGGTGGAGGGGAGAATGAAGAGAAACCAAGGTAGATAAATTCTTTATCAAAGTCAAGACACTCAAATTAAGTTTGTTAAAACAGAGAACTTTCGACCTTAAAGACTATGAAGAACTTCTCATAGCCACATAAGTCTTAGGTAAAAAAATGGAGTATATATATCATCCCATCAAGATTGAATGCATGAAAAGTAAAATGGACCTACCTCTCACAATGTTTTCCCTATTATTTATGACCCCTTATAGATTCATCAGTCTACTGTGAAGATTGGGTACTTACATGAGAAAGTAGGTAGCACCATAGAGTTTTTTGAATTCCCTTATTCCAATCTACTGGCCTACCACACCCCAAAGTACCTCAACTCTATGTGAGGCCAACTATGGAGTTTGAGATTCTATTATAGATAGGAGATGTGCTTGAAATCATGTCTTTTGGTGTGAATTTAAATTTTGAGATTTGTATGTTGCCTTTTATTTAAAAATGATTTGGATTTTAACTTTATTGATGGGATTTTTTATATTCCTCCTCCATACAAATTTATAAGACCAAACATGGGTGCTAAATATGACTTTCATTTGAATACGTGGGACATGGTTGCTAAGAGAGAGAGAACATTCAAAGAGCATGGGGTTTAAGAGTCTCATAAATCAAGGTAAAATAAAAATGCTCTCTTGACATTGATCTTGTTTTATATAATGTAGAGTGAAAGGAAAGGAAATCAAGAGGGATGACACATGGAACAATTTGAATTGCTTCAAATCACAAAAAATGTGACAAAGGGAAAAAAGGATACAATGATAGGAAAGTGAGATTCCATATCATAAGAATAAGGGAAATGGAGGAAAACATGTTAACATAGATTGTTTAAAAATTTCATCTAGAAAAATAAGTAAAAGCTAAAGTTGAGAATAAAGATAAATAACATGAAGATATGGTTATTTTATAAAGAGGGTCAAGTCCTATCCATGGTCTTATACTAAAAGTTCATAAAAGAGAAAACCATGGGGGTGATAAAAAGATAAGAGAAAGATAAATAAAAGATGGTACTTTTGTGAGGGATGTTGGTTCCTATCCATGGTCTTACAAATAAAATCACAAAAGAAAAACTCACGGGGGTGCCAAAAGATAAAAAATACTATGGTACATCAAGAGGTAAATACTAAAAAAAATGATCATAAAGCTACTAAGACAAAGAGTGACATAAAAAAGAAATATGAAAAAGGTATATAAAAAATGAAAACAAATGCCAAATATAATGTTGAATAAAACCAAGGAATGTAAAGGAAAACATTGATGCTAGTAAAATTAAAGTAAAGGAAGGAAAGAAAAATGCACAAAAACAAAGAAACATGAGATAAAAAGAACAACTAAAATCTATGTAACATCTATATCAAATATGAGCATGTGAAATATAAGTCTATAAGTCTCAAAAGGTTTCTTAAAGTTGAATGTGTTTGTTATTATGTATTGTAGAATAAGAGTGGGAATAACAAGATGCCCCAATGGGTGAGTGGATGTAGGTATGGGCATAAAAATATGCCCTAAATTCTAAAGGGACATGTTGATTAGCATCACAAGATGACCCAACATATGAATTGGAGTGAGGATGTGCACCAAAAGATTCCCCAAAGTTTAAAGGGACATGCGGATGGTCATCGCAAGATGACCCAACATGTGAGTTAGAGTGAGGTAACATTGAACCATTAAAATGATTTGCATTGGGTTGGAAAGTGTTTTAAGAGATAGGTAAATGTGTTGGTTTGGTACATTTTAAGGATGTTGAATGTGACATATGATGTGTAGGAGAGCTATGATGAGATAAAGGAGGTAAATGAGGCCCATGGATGATATGCTTTGGAATAGGCATTTGAACTAGATACTCTTTTGGTTTATGTGAATTAAGAGGTTAAGGATAAATGGATGCAAAAATATGTTTAAAGTTGGTCATGTTAATTATCCTTTCCTTATTGGTGTAGGAAGAAGGATCAACTATGGTTTGAAAAAAATTAGTGGATAAAGTTTGTTCATCAGGTAGTTGATGTTGATGTGATTGTAGTTATTTAGATTGACTTTGACAATCTTGAAGATAGTATTGATAATGTTGTCTTGTGAGAGTGTCAAGATTGAAATGTGGAACAAGAAAGGAAGAAATAAGGAATTAGTGAAGATCAAAACAAGACTCATGATAATGACCTATAGCAGCATGCTACCAACAAAACTTATCAGGATTGTACCATTTGGGAGGAGGTTTGGAAGGATCAAAGCTCATGGGTTTAGAAGGTGGAAATTTATTCTTAAGTTATTCTAAACTCAAGGTTGGGTAGGTTGGGTTAAAATTGATTGAATTGGATGATCCATTTTAAGGTTGGGGAAACTTGGATGAATCAATGTTATGAGAAGATGATTGACAAGATATTTTAGTAGTTGCTTGAGATGGTTGAAATTGAGTCATAAGAAAGTCTTACCTTTTTGCTTGGTCTAAGGATTCTTCTAAAGTTTTAGGTGAAAATATTCAAACTTTGTATTGAAGAGGAGGTTTAAGAGCAGTGACAAATAGTTTTAAAATAGTATCATCATGCATGTTATGGTCCACTTTATGAGCAAGATCCTTCCATCATTTGATAAAAGTATGCGTATATTCATTAGGAAGTTGTTAAATATTGATGAAATGGCTAAGGTAATTTTTAGGAAGATCATCATGTTATAATTCCTTCACTAGAGTATTGACTAAATCCTCTAGTTGTGAGAAGGGGTGTATAGGAAGTTGGTTGTACCATTTAATTGCATCACCAAAAAAGGTTTTGGCTAAGATCTTGGTGGTAGAAAAGGTGTTAGTTTGGACCCATTATTTATGGAGATTTCCAAAAGACTTAAGAAAGATAGTAGGGTCCTTAGTCCCATTATATGTGATAGTAGGAGAAATGTTTCCAATATTTATGGATGTAATTAATAGGGATAACGTTTAATTTTGAATATGTTGAAGAATTTTGTTATTAATTAGAGGTTGAGGGATGATATTAACATTGGCATCTCTAAGAGGAGGAGGGACAAAATTTTGATTTGGTTGAGACATGATTACTTGAGGTGGTTGAGTAATTATGTTACATAAATTTTGTTGCATGTTCATCATTTTATATTGATTGGTTATTTGCATGATGTTCATTTGTCATATGACTTATGCAAGAAGTTGAGTTGTATCAATAGGTGGGTTTAAAGGTGGGTACTAGTATTTTTAGGAAGAGGATTGGTAGTGTTGGTGGGAGGAAGATTCTTTGTAGGTGGAGGATTAAAAAAAATGGTATTGAAAGGAGGATTAGGATGAATGACATAAACTAAATTACACTATGTAGGGAGTGGTTTTGGTTTAGGAGAAGGGGAAAGAAGAAATTGGATAGTTTCATCTAAAGTAAAGAAATAACATAGGTTATTATACAAATCCTTGATTATGAAATGCTATGGATTAATGGAAGGTTGAAAAGATGTCATCATGATGAAAAAAGAATATATAACCACACAAGGGGAAAAAAATTGATAGAATAGATTATGGGGTTGACTAGGTTGATTCTATACAATAAATAGGGGTTGAAAAGGGTTTGTAAATAGTATAGGGCTGACTGGGTCAATCTTTTACAAAAAATAGAGACTTAAAAAAGGTATATAAATAGTATAGAGTTGATTGGGTTGATCTTATATAGTGGATAGAGGTTGAAAAAGGTTTATAAATAGTATAGGGTCAATTGGGTTGATCCTGTATAGTGAACAAAGGCTAGAAAGGGGTGATTCCTTGTTTTGCCTATATCTTTGTTTCTACTCATCCATTTTACAAACCATAAAATGCATTGGATTTGTGATGATGTAGATAATGAAAAAAGGGAAGATGATAAAGTTGATATCAATTTTAGAATTAAAATAATACATTTTTTTGAAAGTAATGAAAAGAAGCAAAAATAGAAAAGAAACAAATAGTCAATTAGATCAACACTAGACAATCCAATTGAAACACACAAAACAAAACCTTACACTAATGTTAGATAATGCAAGTTTGTGCACACATAATTGAGAAAAGTGAAAGAAATCAACTTGAAAATTAAATATCTAACTAATTGGTCAACCTGAATATTAATTATATTATTAATAATGATTTTAAATGTGATTGGAAGTTTTCTATAAGCAAGGTACTAGATGTCAATCTAAGGATGGTTTTAGGTAATTTGGGCTGAAAGGGACTATAGTGGTAATGATATAGGATTTGTATTAAGACCTACCACATAAATTAACACATTTTAATGATAAGGGTGTTGGGTGATTAGAAAAAATATACCATTAACCATGATTTATACTTGATGAGAGTATCAAGTTGGCTTCCCCTTTGGTGATGAAATCTAAGTAAGTTGGGCTTGGATAGACAAAATATTAAAATAATTGTTTATGTTTTTGTGATTTGGTCATGTGTGCATAAAATACAAATAGTGAAACTAAATGATTAATAAAAATCCCCTAATTAGACTATGTGATCTATTCTAAGCATGTAAATAATAGGAAAAAAATGTGTGAGCTAATTACTAGCAGATATGAGGTTAATTCTAATGAAACTAGGTATAGTGTCAACAATATATTATAAAAATATAGAATAGGGTAAAATGTATACTACATAAGTAAGGTCTAAAAAAATAATTGGGTTGGTAGGCTTGATCCAGTTATTTCATACAACACACAAATCCCAAAACTAAGTTAGTAGTGTCGATCCAGTTGACTATGCAAGGGTAGTTTTAAAGACTACAAAATGTAAAAATAAAGATAAAAATAAAATAAATAGAGAGGTATAAATGAACCTTGGTGGATCAAAGATGAAATGAAGGAAGATTGTTGATTAATAACCTTTAATTATATTTGAGAAACCTGTAAACTAGGTTAAGGAGGTTGATCAAGCTATGCAAGAACCTACTGTAGATTGTTGAAACTATAAGTGTCAATTGGGTCAACCTAGTAGTCTAAAATGGGTGTTTTAAAGGCTATAAACTTGTACTATTTTTACTTGGTTTATTTAGTTTCCTATTATTGGAAACTTGAACATAGAGAAAAATAGTTGGGTCAACAAAATCGATCCAGTATGTCAAAACATATGATAAAAATGAAAAAGAATGAAATAAAGTGAAATAAATATTGAAAGGGTTAGTTTCAAAATGGGTTTAGAAAAATGTATACAATCAAAAATGCATCATGTCTATAAATAAATCCTACCTCAATGAAGATCAAGCATACCTACACTTCTGATTGGGGATAAACTTATTAAGCAGGAACATGACCAATATGGGGATTTGCTAGCCCTGATTAGGGGATCACTTGTCAAAACATATCATGCTAGGAAGGGTTCCAAAGCCTATAGTCTAATACAATCACACAAAAACCCTAATGGATTCCTAAGGTTGAAAGCATTCACTCTATTCTAATAATAAGAAAGTAAAATCTAATCTAGTGCACACCAAAGCTTATGGCATAAAGTGGGGGTTAGAAATAATACAATACTAAACTAAACATGTATTAGAAGACATATAATCACGTCAATATATAAAAAATATTAATACATGGGAGAAGAATACAAATGCATTATTTATCTACTCTTACAAAGGAAAAATAAAGTTAGGAATACTTACCTTTGAAGATGAACCCACCAAACCTCAATCTCTCCCTTGGACAATCTGATTCATAAGAGATTGTTATGGTATGTATGGATAATAAATATAAATCATTTCTAATCTACACAACCTATATAAGCATCCAAAATACTTCTTCACAAGATAAGATCTATATCTCCAAAGAAAGTATGGAACCTTAAGATTTATTCCTCAAATAGAATGGTTCATAAGTAGATGTTTAATTGCACTTATTAGCTAATAATTCTTCTCTTATGAAATGGTGGGAAATGAACTTGTATATATAGGTAGATCTTACCTTAAATCCTCATAAATAATACATAGTTCAAAATAAGAAACATGGATGATAAGCATGAAGCAGTTAAAGAGCCTCATACTATCACTCCATTGCTATTAAAGCCAAAAGAGCCTACTACTGCTCCAAAGGTTCCAATGACTCAAAATAATTTGAATCAAGGGAATGCCTTTGTACCCCAAAACTCATAAGTTAAAAACAAATTTGTGGCTCCCAAAGCACAAGAAAAAGTTGGTGGTTTGCCCAAAACATTGTTAAATAAATAAAGAGGTCCAATGTGAGTGTGTCATATGGGACATGATTTCTATGCATGATGAGGTGGATATCCTTTAGGAGGGTTTTTCAAAAATCAATGTTTCAGATAAGCCACCAAGGAAGGAAAATGTATTTCTCATCAATGAAACCAAAGTACCTAATAAAGGGCACTCAAATAAGGTGGTCAAACCTCCTACCTTATACATTTTTGTAATCATTGGTGGCTCCTTCATACATAACTACATGGAAGACAGTAAAGGAAGTATTTCAATTATGCCAAAGTCAATAGCTGATCAACTTGGTTTGAAGTATGAACCCTAATATAAGGGATTTTTTTAGCTTGATGGATCTTGCACCAAACCAACTAGCATCATCAAAGGCCTCAGGTTAACCTTACATGCTTATCATAGTGTTTCAGTGGATCAAGATGTGTTATTCTTAGATGTGCCTTCTCATTTTACTGTATGCTTATCTAGACACTTCAAAGCAAAAATTGGGGGTCTATCTAGAAATAGATTGGTCCTACATGGATTTTAAGATAAGGTATGAGACTAAGGTGTCTATCAAAGTTGAGCCTATTACACAATTTCACATTGATCCTTATGGGCCAGATAGTTCATACATCAATTATACCATCCTAGATGAAGATAACCATCTAGTTATTTGATTGGCCCTTTAGCTGGTGTTGAATAAAGAGATATGTGTGTATTTCTTGCATAAGGAGAAGACATTATTTTCATCCTTCACTAGGTCACATGAAGATAATAGTGGTTTATGGAAATTATTCTTTGATGTCTTAAGAATAAAACATGGGGTAGGTACAGGTATAATGCTAATGTCTCTCTCTAATGATAATTACTTTTCCTCTTATAGGTTCCACTTTAGTTTCTCTTGAAATGCAGTTGAGTATGAGGGTCTTATCCATGGCCTTCAGTGGACTAGTAAGAGGGGAATCAAGCACTTGTAAGTATATGGGGATAGTGAGATGATAGTGTATTATGTTATAAGCCAAAACATCATAAAGAATCCCTTTATGAAATCCTACAAACATAGAGTGTGGGATATACTTGAGGACTTTGAGGGCTTCAACATTCAAGTAGTGCCAAGGAACCAAAATAAACATGATGATAGGTTGGTAGCTATGGGAGCTTAGTTTGATATATGAGTTGAATAAGTATAAATTACATGCATATGTTAAAGTGGTGGTAATACCATTAATTCCATACAATGAAGCTCATTGAAAGGTCTTTGATACTGACAAGTAGATTGACTAGCAGAGTTTTCCTCAATGAATCAAAGTAAATTTCAACATCAATATGAGGATCAAATTGTTTAGCTATGTTATAAAAAACTTATTAAAGGGTTGGTCACCCTTAAAGGTTTTTTCCATAAGAGAGACCATATGAGGAGAGACAAGGCAATGATGTCAACTAATCAAGAGAATTATGAAAGAGTTCTTATCCTCAAAGACAAGCTCCTAAATCTTGGAAAGGTAAGAACTAAGGTTGAAAGGCATGTTTTAATTTAACTTTATAAGTAATATTTAGACATATTTTCTTGGGAATATAATGACCTAATAGGTTTTGATCCCAAGATATCCCAACACACTATAGAATTTGAGGATAATGCTAAGTCTATCAGGTAGAAGCAAAGACCTATTAACCCAAAAATTGAAGATCTTATAAGGAAAGAATTAACTAAATTGATTGAATCCAATATCATCTTTCCCATCAAGTACTCATTAAGGGTAGCCAACGTGGTACCTATGAGGAAGAATAATGGGTAGATCTAGTTGTGTGTTGATTTCAAAGATTTGAATAGGGTCTCTTTGAAAGATCATTACCCCTTACCATCAATGGAAAAACTCCTACAAATATTTATTGGCTTAGAACACTTCTCCATTTTAGTTGGGTATTTAGGATACAAATAGGTACTGTAAGAGAAGAAGACCAATACAATATTACCTTCACTACAAATTGGGGCACATATGCTTATCAGACAATGCCTTTTATCTTGTCAAATACTAGGGATAATTTCTAAAGAGAAATGGACATGGATTTCCAAGGCTTGTTAAATTATATGGTATTATTGGTATTATTCTACTTGGATGACATAATAGTTTTCTCCAAAAAGGATAGTGAACACTTGGATCACCTAAGATTGATCTTTAAAAGATGCAGATAATATGGGATCTCATTGAATCCCAAGAAATGTGTGTTTTTTATTCATGAGGGAAAACTCTTGGGATATATTGTCTCAAAATAGGGGTTAGATATTGATCCTAATAGAATAAGTTCTATCGTAGAAGTATCTTTACCCAAGCATAAGAAGGGACTCTAGAGTTTCATGGTGAAGATAAACTTTGTGAGAATGTTTATACCTAGTTTTGCCAGCTTAGTCCAACCTATCACTATCATGTTGAAGAATAACTAAGTGATCACTTGGTCAAATTAAGGTTAAAAAACATTTGATGCTATAAAAAAATCCATTGCCCAAGCACCCTCACTCATGCATCTTGACTTCTCAAGGGATTTCATATTGTACACCTTGGCTAATATGGATAATATATCAGCTATGTTGATGCAAAAGAATGGTGAAGGACTTGAGCATCCAATAGAATTTTTAAGTCAAGGACTTGAGGGGTATGAGGTAAGGTATACTTTTGTATAAAATAAAGTCCTTTTTGTAGTAAGAATCTTAAAAAATTTCAAACCAATGCTCTCCAATAGCAATATTTATTTTATGGTATCTCATCTTGGAGTGAGGGACTTACTCCTTAACAAGGAATTAAATGAGAAGAGGGTTTGTTGGATTACCAAGGTCATAGAGTATGATATGGAGATCAAGGTCACTAAGCTAGTGAGAGGTATAGGCTTCTCTGAGCATATGGTTGATTAATTGTAGGAAGATAAAAAAGTTGATTTGGTAACATAAGATGACTCAAAAATAGATGCACCTCCACCTTACACTAGCTGGCTCTAGGATATGACACAATTCTTGATAAAAAGTGAATGCCCTCAAGATATATATAGAGAAAAGAGAAGATATTTTAGACATGAGTCCATACCTTATGCATTAATTAATGGGGTTTTATTCAGAAAGGACCTTGATGAAGTGTTTATAAGATGCATAGATGAATACTAGTTGACAAGTCTCTTGGAACAATTCCATGATGGGCCTATAGGAGGCCATTTTTATCTAAGGACTACAATAGCAAAGTTGATGAGAGTTGGTTATTACAAACCCATCCTCTTTAAGGATGCTTATGTATGGGTCAAAAAGTGTGCTCTCTTTATAGGCAAGCAATGTTTGGAAGCCCTTCCTATCAATTTAATCCAAGTGGAGTATCCCTTCATGCAGTGGGGTTTATAATTTATATTAATGATTAATCTACCTTCCATCGAAAGACACAAATGAGTACTCACTGCTACTGACTACTTCACCAAGTGGGTGGAAGAAATTACCCTTAAAGAAACCAATAAAAGAACACTGTTGGACTTCTATGATAGCATAATAATGAGGTTGGTGTATCAACAACAATAATTTTAGATAATGCCTTAGCATTTATTGGTATGAGAACAAGTGAATGAGCACTTCAATTGGGCATATACCTTAGTACATCCTCAAATTACTACCCCCAAGGTAATAGATTGGTAGAATCAATAAACAATAACTTGATAAGGATTATCAAGATGACTTTTGAAGAGAATCAGAGAGTGTGGCACACAAAGTTAAGGAAAACCTTATGGATTATAGAGTGAATCCAAAATTTGTCATTATAAACCCACCATTTTTCCTAGTATATGGGAGGGAAGTAAATTTTCCCATCTCTCTTAAATTACCTACCTTGGAGTTATCCCATCAACTGGAATTTATGGAGAGTGAGCCTATGAGTGTGAATATTAAAGAACTCATGGAGCTTGAAGAAACAAGGGACCTTGTAATGAAAACACTAGAGTCACATCAAGCTTGAGTCAAGAAAGCCTTTGACAAGAGAGCCACAACAAGGGACTTCAAATAAGGAGATACAATCCTCAAGTGGTATTCAAATAAGGCCCAGCTAGACAACCATACCAAGTTTGATATATTGTGGAGTGGAATTTATTTGATCCATGGATGCAAACATTATAATGCTTTTCATCTTACCCAATTGGATGTAGAGGTATTGCCCATCCTAGTTAATGGCATTCATTTAAAGACTTGATATTAGAAGAGTTTGTAGTCATTGTATATATTAGCATAGATTTTATTATTTTCCTCTAAGTACCTTGTGATAATTATTTTTAGTTGTGTGTTTCCCTTTCATAAGTTCCTTGGACATAATGTCATTTTGTTTCTTTTTCATCTTGTTGATTCAAGAGGAAGTTTTCAAAAAGGGACAACCTTGTACCAATTTTTTATCAACTAAGAAGAAAGACTTTTGACCCTGTATGCCCAATAGATCAGATGATGCAACTAATATATTACTAACTAATATATTACTTATAAATCATGCAATACCAAGAGGTCACCAGAAATGTTGGCAAAAATTGGCCCACATAAAAATCTTTTACTTGTATAGCCTGAGAAATATTCATCTATAGCCATGGTTCGAGGGTCAAGGGAAGGAATTAATCCCTTCAGGGTTTTGGTTCATTTGTATTTTCTCAATGAGTGAAACTATATAGAAAATTAATAAAGGAATTGGTTTTCATAAATAAGACAACAAGATAAGTTCATAATTGGTAACCTTCAAAGGTCTAAGTTCAGTCATGATCTACCTACTTTATTCGATCAAAAGAATTCACAAGTTCAAGCTAATTATATGCCTTAAAGATGATCTATTAGTATGAAATGTGCCTAAAGATGTCAATCTAAATCCAAAATAAGTAGTCATTTAGGTTTAAAATATTCAATAAGATCCTAAAATTAAACATGGTGCTACCAAGTGTCGAAGCCTTACTTGATCAGATCATAGATCAATGGAATTTAGGTGCTCATTTGAGTCAATAAGTCAAAATAGATAAACAATGCATGTTTAATCATGTAAAATCATATTTAAAAATGATTACAAGGTTAAAAGGTTAGAAAATATTAATATTTAATACATTGATGACAAGTGTCATAATCATAGTGATTTAGCAGATCAATGGCATGCATTTGATCAAGTAGAAAGAAGATCAATGACATGTGTTCAACCATGCAGAGAAGATCAATGGTGAGCATAAGGTTAAAATTTCAATGAGACCAAATTGCACATGAGGCTACCATGTGGTGTAAGGCATTAAATGGATGGAGACTAATAGTAGATCTTCAGGTGACACATGAGAGTATCAAGTATTATAATCTTAGATGAAAATTGAATACCAATGGCCAACATTGAAATTAAAGGCTAGGAGACTCCCAAAGAGATTGATGAAAAAATTCAATCAATTTATAGGGAAAATAAGATGAGGACATGTGTCCATATTTACATTAACTAGGTCATATTTTTAAAATATGATAAATAGTGTGGAAAGGATGTCATATAGGTAGACATGTTAGATCAAAGGATTGAATAGACCCAGGAAGGTGAATGCATAGAGCCAAGATCAAATTATGATTCAAGTTGAGCCCAAGAAGATATTTCAAATCTGATGCTACCATTAAATCTCAATCACCCTTCTTGACAAACTTGTAACTATAATCTCTTAAAAGTCTAACATATCTTCAAGCTGGGGGAATTGGTGGTATGATGCTACACATAAGTTATATGTCTTGTTCATGATCAAGGGACTAGGTACCTATAGATATTCATTGAAATTATGGCCATATGAAAACCAATAAGGGATTTAGTTTTCATCTATGGTAAACCTATGTTTAAGGTTTGAAGTAGGGGCAGAGTTATGATTATGAAATGAGTGTCTAATATTTTGACATAGTTATATCATCCACTTTTAGTAGGTACATACAACCTATTAAAATAAACATAGTCATAGATCAGATAGGTCCATGGATACGAGGATTTTGTCTTTATAATTAAGAAAAGTGGAGGATGGCATATAAATCCAAGAGAGAGATTTGGTGGTTATAGAGTGGAGCTAGAGCATTCAATGAAGTTTTACGGTCTTTAGGGACTTTTCCCTTCCAAGCAGATCATGATTCATCATCATTAATAAGATTTTGTCTTATAGTATGTATATATGCCAATGAGAGGCCTTGAAAGCTATTTTGAGCTAATAAAATCTAATTTATAGAGGTAGAATTAATGGTAATCGATCAAAAATGGTTGGGTCTCATTTTTTGACTGCATGAATCCTCTCTCTCTCTCTCTCTCTCTCTCTCTCTCTCTCTCTCTCTCTATCTCTCTCTCTCTCTCTCTCTCCCCTATATCTCCCATTTTCTTCCCCATGGTAAAAGGACTCTCAATTTTAAAAGAGGATATTGACTGTCTCATTTTTGTAGAGTAGGAGACTCTCATTTGATAAGGTGAAACCCTATAAAAATTTAAATGAAAGACATATTGAAGCAATACATATTTTATTTACCTATCTCTTTCCCTCTGAATTGTGTTTAGTAAGCTTTTGCATGATGGTATTGTGAAGGGGTGTCTTACATGTCCATTGTCCTTATTTATTGACTATTTTTAGGTGATTTCAAGTTAGTTATAGGTTTTAACTTATGATATTTCTTACATTTAAGGATTTTTGGTGTGAATCTAAATTTTTTTCTTTACTTCATTCATTGCTTGTGACCCTAGTTCATGAAATACTTATGCAAATTAGCTAGTTTGTGATATTGTGTGAGCTAGTATTATCTTATTATACATTAGTGTTTATTTCATGCTTATGTGAGTTCTCATTTAAATTTGGTGAATCACCTCTTATATCTCTTAGTTACCCTTCACCCCTCTCTATCCCCTTTCCAAGCATAAACATCAGTTTAGGTGATCTACTAAGAGGAAGCCAACCTTATTTGGAGGTTCAACCTCACTACATGATACCCTCAACCTGAGGTTGATCCAATATTATGGATGGGAGTGGGGGATATTAAATAAATCTCCCATAAGGTTTCAATTATATTCCATAATAGTAACTTTTGTATACACAAATATTAGCCAAAAATCACCTTTTTGCTCATTTTCATCACCTTCAAGCTAGCAAAATAACCTTAAGCATTCCAAAACTTCATGAAATGTTATGACAAGGTGTTTAACACATGAAATAAATTTAATAAAACCATAATACCTATGACATAACATAATCATGACTTATTTCCTCATGGCATGCCTAAATCACTATATGGCCAAAACATGACGTTACCTTAACTTTTCCAAACTAACCTTAAATAATGCTAACAAGGTTAAATGAAGACTATAGGTACCATATAAGACATGACATGACAACATAACAAGACCATGACAAGTTTGAATTTATAGGGGGTAACTAATTTGACTTGGAGTCAAAATTGGTTAACATGCATATTATATTTCCTTAACCAATTTCTAGATCATCGAGTCATCTCTAAGTTTTACTTCAGTTCATCCCTATGTCGAGTTATGAATTCAAATATTTATAGTTTCATTCTTGACTCAAATTTTACATGACTATATTTCTTATCAAATCTTACCTTAGCCATATTTCTAAGTTTACTAATATATTTTGCCTTAGTCATATGTGTATACAAATAAGATTTTCAAACTTTTATTGATTACTGACACTTTGTATCTTGCAAGAACCCATTGAGTCTCAATCTCTCTGAGTACACACATTAAGGTGTATACCATGAAAAGGGTAGGTAGATTAGTGATTCATAAGATTATTTTCCCTTTTTCCACTTGTCATCTACACACTTGTCTCCTAAAACCATTTACCCTAAGCTTATTATTCTTAGTTGTACCCATTATAAACATTTGTCACATCTTTATCCTCCTTATTCTTACCCCCTTTCACCAGTTGACTATACTAGGTCAATTGGGTCAACACTTTATATTTTTTAGCCTCTTATTATTGTATATGGTTAATAGGGTTGACCTTGTACTGTTTAGGTATAGTTTTCACTTGGAATTTCGTTAGCCCTTCAGTCGACCTAGCTCAGGACCTAGTGAGTTATCTCCCAAAAACATATAGGGTTGACCCTATATAGCCAACATATTTAGAAGTATTTAGGTAAAAATTTACCTATATATAAAAGTTCATTTCCAACCATTTGAATATACAAAATGAAGAAAAATAAGTGTGAATGAACATCTACTTATTGACCATTCTACTTGAGTAATAAATCTTAGGGTTCCATACTTTATTTTTAGATATAGATCTTTTCTTATGGAGAAGTATTTTGGATGCATAGATAGGTTGTGTAGCCTAGATATGATTTTTATTTGTTATCATTACATACCACAAAAATCTCTTGTAAATCACCTTGGCCGAGGGAAAGATTGAGGCTCGATGTGTTCGTCTTCAAAGGTAAGTATTCTCAACTTTAATTATCCTCTCTAAGAGTACATAGATAATGAAATTGTACTTCTCTCCCATGCATTAGGATTTTGTATACATTGAAATGAGTATATGTCTTCTATGCATGTTTAGTTTAGTTTTTTTTCTAACCCCCACTTTATGCCACAAGCTTTGGTGTGCAGTAGATTAGATTTACTTTCTTATTAATCAAAATAGAGGGAACAATAGGCCTAGAGATCTTTTAGGGTTATTACATGATTATGTTAGATTGTAGTCTTTGAAACCCTTCCTAACATGGTGTATTGTGACAAGTGATCTCCTAATTAGGTCTATCAAATCCCCATATTGGTCATGCTCCCACTTTAAAAATGTATTCCCAATTAGAAGTGTAGGTATGCTCTATCTTCTTTGAGCTAGGGTTGATTTATAGACATGATGCATTTCTGATTGAATAGATTTTGGTGAACCTGATGTGAATTCTATCCCAACAATGGTTGGATTGTCTTCACATTTCCACTTTATTCTTAGTATTTTATTCACTTTGGATTCACATTAAGAATACATTTGGGTAAACCTAATGTGAAATTGTAGGATTTGTTTACCTTATTTCATTTATTTCATTATTTTTATAATATGTTTTCCATACTAAGTCAATTACACCAACCCAACTCTAACTTATGTGTGTAGGTTTTTAGGTATAGGCTACTAGATCAAACCTATCAGCCCAATACATGTTTTTAACTTTTAATATATTTAGTCTAGACTACTAGATCAAACCAATCAACCTTGTACATTTTTAGGCACTCAGTAAAAGGTTTCTACAAAGCTTGATCAACCCAATTGGCCCATTTAGTAGAATTTATAAGCATATATCAACGTTATTGAATAAAAATATTTATTCTCTACATCTCTAATCCATCAAGGTTCCTTTCTATCTCTCTATCTCTTTCTTTAAAATATTTTCTTTCATAATTTTTAGTCTTTAAAACTGCCCCTACATAGTCAACTAGATCAACGCTACTGACCAAATTCTATGTTCTATGTACTATCCAGAGAACTAGGTTGACTCTGTCGAACCTATTCTTTTTAAGACCTTGCTTCCATAGTACAAGTTCAACCTTATCAACCCTATTTTATATTATGTGCATACATTATCAACTATATCAACATTGTACCTTATTTCAAAGTTGGAATTAACCTTATATGCTAGTAATTAGCTCACACTTTCTTTCTTATTTCTTTCATGCTTAGAATAGATCACATAGTTTAATTAGGTGGTTTTTAAATAAATAATTTAGTTTCACTATTTTATATTTTATGCACATATAAAAAAATAAACAAATTTAAACAAACATTTTAATATTTGTCTACCCAATGCCAACCTACTTGGATTTCATCACCAAGGGGCAAGTTAACTTGAGGTTCTGGTCAAGTATAAAACATGGTTAATGGTATATTCTAGCTAAGAATCCAACACCCTTATCACTATGGTGTGTGAATTGATGGGGTAAACCCTAATACCAAGACTATATCATTACCACTATAGATCCCTTTTAGCCCAAACTACCTAAAACCATCCTTAGATTGATTTATAATTACTTACTTATAGCCAATTTCCCATCACATTTAAAATCATATTATAATAATCTAATAAACATTCAAGTTGATCAAATTTGTTAGCTATTTAATTTCCAAGTGATTACTTGCACTTTGCTCAATTGTATTTTTTAAAGCAAAAAATTACATTAGCTAACATTGGTGTAAGGTTTTATGTTGTGTGTTTGAATTGGATTGGCCAACATTAATCCAATTGATTGTTTGTTTCCTTTTAGTTATTTCTTTTCAAATTACTTGTAAAAGTTATCTTATTTTAGTTCACAATATGTTATAAGCTTATTAATTTTACCTATCTAATGTACTGGGTTAACCTAGTTAACCCTATACCTTTTTCCAACCTCTGTTCACTATACAAGATCAATCTATTTGACCCTATACTATTTGCAAACCCTATTTATTCTTTTCCTAGCTTCTATTTACTATCTTGGATAGACCCAATTGACCTTGTACTATTTTTAGACATTTTTTTAATGTTAGGTTAACCTAGTTAATCCTATACTATTTCTATCATTTCTTATTTCCTTTCTTTCTCATCTATCTTTGTCTCCCTTCATCATGGACTTTCTTCTTGATGGCAATACTGATTTGTAGTCAATAGATATGGTGAATTTTACCAACCCTTATAGGGTATCCCATAGATAGAGTAGGGATACTCTCTTGGATGATAGTAATGTTCATATTGCCACTTGCATAATGAACTATGGGACCCATCCTAATACCTCTTCACAGTGTAATCCTCTGTTCTCATTAGAAGAACAAACTAAATTAGAGTATACCCCCAAAATGCTCTTCTTTATCTCTAAATTTCCTCAAAATCAAGGAAAATATCCTTGTACTATTTAAAATCTTATAATTAGTGGTCAATCTAAATAGTCTCATTCATCTACTCCTACATTCTCAACTAGATTTGGGGGTACCACTTTCTTTGATTCTCAACCTCTTCCCTAGATTATGACCCCTTATCATATCATGACATCTTATTCTCTAACTTATTCCACCTCCATGCTTAGTATATCCACTAACAAGGTAGGTTATACATATAATGGGCCTCTCATAAGATCCACTATCTATAATCCTTCCACTAATACATCATTTCCTACCCAAGGCAATCATTCTACTAGTGCTTCTTTCTCTCAACCATTCACTAGTCCATCTTTTACTACATAATCAAATTTTTCCACTAGTGCCTCACATTTTCGTAATTCCTCAAAAGATTCTATCAACACCAATAGTGGTATCCAAACCACTAATACCACTTCTAATGCTTCTAATAATGCTAATCATATACATCAACTATTGTTACAAACACTCAATCAAATAAATACCTTTCAAGCTCATAACACAAATCAAATGATGAGAATTCAAAACCGCCTTCTTCATTTTAAATCTCATCTTCAACCAATGGCTTGGGGCACATATAATCAAAATATTCCTCCTCCTTTTTGAGATTCTCAAGGCAATCTCATTCCTCAACCTCCTTTGGTCAACAAAACCATTAAGCATCTCCAAAATTAACATCTCACTACTTAAATTACTAACATTGATATAGGAGGTATCACACCCAAAATTTATTATAATGGATCAATTGATCCCACCCTTCATCTTAAAACATTTAGAAATATTTATAAAGATAAGGTCAAATTGAACACCTTTGCCACTACCAAAATCTTAGCTAAAAATCTCACAAGAAATGCCTTGGATTGGTACAACCAACTTAAAACTCATTCCATTCCTAGTTTGGAGGATTTAGTGAATGATTTAGTTCAATAATTCCAAACTAGTGATCTTCTCGAAAAAACTTTAACCCACTTCATAAATTGTAAACAACTTAAAAACAAAACTAATCAAGCCTTTATTAAAAGGTGGAAAAATTTGTCAAAGAAATGTGAACATAACATGGCCTATGAAAATCTTTTCCATCTCTTTACCAATGACCTTTTCACTAAACTTCAATATCAGGTCCACACTCTCTCTCCACATACATTAGAGGAGCTTATTAACCAGGATAAATGACAATATTTCCTTATGTGTTAATTTAAGCCACCCCAACCTTTTTTGGATCCTCATCTCTTACTTAATAATAAAAATTAAAATGTTACCACTGATTGTGTTACAAATTCTTATGATAACAATAACAATATTCAAGCTATCATTCATACCTTTTCATCAAAACTAGATCCCCTTTCTCAATAATATACTAATCCTCAATATCTTCACCAAACAATATTAATGTTCATAAACCTATATTCTTAGTTGAATTGGTTAATCATCTACCTAGGCCTCTTCAATGAGAAATTGACCCTACCTATCCTATGAAATCATGGTATGATCCTAACAAGTTTTGTTGGTTTCATGCTAGTTGGGGTCATTTTCATGAGACCTATAGACAACTTAATAATTTAGCTAGAATTTCTTCTTGGTTCTAATTTTGATCATGATTCTATCATTTAAAGTGTCAACAAGCTTATGAAATATATTTTTAGGACTATAAATCACATTTAAAATCTCAAGCCTTGAACCAAGATAATGCTCATTTAGCTATCTACAAAGACCCTCTTCCTAATCATAAACCTATCCAAGACAATAAAGATAAAGCCACCCCTTCTACCAATAATGTAGAAATTCTTATTGCACCAAATTCCAAAGATAATGTGGTTAAATGACTAATATGTGAAGGGTTGTTGCGTTTATCGATTCCCATTTGTAACCTATCCACACTCCTCCTTCATCTAGAACATATTATGTTATCCAAGATTCTTCTTAAACTCATTTAAATGAGTTGGGTCAAGTTGACCTTATTAATTTTGATGATTTAATTTATGATTATCCAATACATAACACTTCTTTTTCTATTTATACCAATCTTCCATCATCTTCTAACACTAATGATACTCAAATTTCTACTAACACCTCTTCTACCAATTGTCATTATCAACTTGAACCAGCTACTTCATCATCACAACATCATTTAAAACCTTATTCCAAACCTTCTTCTTCTTACCAACATAAATTCTAATGCACTTTGGATCCTCCTTATGAGGACCTCCTTAAACATTATTCACCTATATATAACAACCTTCTTATGGGTTATGATGAGTGGGATACCATAGTGGAACTCACTACTCTCCAATCCCAGATTATGTTCCTTGAGCTTATGAGGACTTCTCCATGTCATAGAAACTGTATTATGCAAATATTATTTGAAATGAATGTTACTCATACTCCCTTAGTAGGAAATGATGCAACCTTATTTGGATTTGAGGATAGTATATTACAATAATGTGATGAGATGTCTATCATTATTGATGAAACTATGGACACTTCTTTTTCCTTAAAATTTCCTATAGATTCTATGATTCTTGAAGAGATTTTGCTTCATGAATATGATCCTACTTTATTCATTAATTTTTAAATATGTGATACTCAAGTTAAGCATGCATTAATGACAAAGGTTCCATAATTTTCATTACCTCTCTCGAATTCATTAAGATCCTTAGACATTCAAAATGTAATCTCAATTCTACACGTAACACCTGCCAAGGATATGATAGAAGTAGGTAGCACCATAGAGTTTTTTGAATTCCCTTATTCCAGTATACTAGTCTATAATACCCCAAAGTACTTCAGCTCTATGTGAGGCCAACTGTGGAGTTTTAGATTCTATTAGAGATAGGATATGTGCTTGGAATCATGTCTTTTGGTATGAATTTGAATTTTGAGATTTGTATGTTGCCTTTTAGATATTACTGCATTTTGTTTTCAAATGATTTGGATTTTAACTTTATTGATGGATTTTTGATATTCCTCCTCAATACAAATTTATAAGACCAAACATGGGTGCTAAAGATGACTTTAATTTGAATACTTGGGACAAGGTTACTAAGAAAGAGAACATTCAAAGAGCATGGGGTCTAAGAGTATCATAAATTAAAGGTAAAATAAAAGTGATCTCTTGAATTTGATCTTTTTTTACATAATTTGGAGTGAAAGGAAAGGAAATCAAGAGGTATGACACATGGAAAATTTTTAATTGATTCAAATCACAAAAAATGTGACAAAGGGAAAATAAGGATTCAATGATAGTAAAGTGAGATTCCATATCATAAGAATAAGGGAAATGGAGGAAAACATTATAACATATATTGTTTGTAATTTTCATCTAGAAAAAGAAGCAAAAGCTAAGGTTGAGAATAAAGATCAAGAACATGAAGAGATGGTGATTTTATAAAGAGGGTCAAGTCCTATCCATGGTTTTACACTGCAACTTCATAAAAGAGAAAACCATGGGGGTGATAAAAGGATAAGAGAAATATAAACAAAAGATGGTAGTTTTGTGAGGGATGTTGGATCCCATCCATGGTATTACAAATAAAATCATAAAATAAAAACTCACAGGGGTGTAAAAAGATAAAAAAAAGACTGGTAAATCAAGAGGTAAATACTAAAAAAAATGATCATAAAGCTACTAAGACAAAGAGTGACATAAAAAAAAATGAAAGAGGTATATAAAAAATGAAAATAAATGTCAAATATAATGTTGAAGAAAACCAAGGATTGTAAAGGAAAACAATGATGCTAGTAAAATGAAAGTAAAGGAAGGAAAGAAAAATGCACATAAACAAAGAAACATGAGATAAAAATAAAAAGTAAAATCTATGATAACATCTGTATCAAATAGGAGCATGTGAAATACAAGTTTATAAGTCTCAAAAGGTTTCTTGAAGTTAAATGTGTTTGTTATTATGCATTGTAGAATAATATTGGGCATTGTAAGATGCCCTAATGGGTGAGTAGATGTAGGTATGTGCATCACAAGATGCCCCAAAGTCTGAAGGGACATGTTGATCAGTATCACAAAATGCCCCAACATATGAATTGGAGTGAGGATGGGCATCACAAGATGCCTTAAAGTTTAAAGGGACATGTTGATGGGCATCACAAGATGACCAAACATGTGAGTTGGAGTGAGGTAACATTGAACCATTAAAATGATTTGCATTGGGTTGGGAAGTGTTTTTAGAGATAGGTAAATGTGTTGGTTTGATACATTTTAAGGATGTTAAATGTGACATATGATGTCTATGTGATGTCCCTTACTAATAGGGAATATCGAAAGACACCAAACTCTGATACCAAAGACAAAAGCTCTGATACCACTGTAATATCCCCTTCCAAATAGGAAATATAGCAACACAAAAAATTTGAACCAAGATATAATCGCTGTTGAATAAATTCAGAAAGATCACAATAATATAGTCTCTTAATAACAAATTATAGATTGTATCACTTGTCCTTCTAAATTATTACAATTTCCGTCCTCTAATATGCATATAAATATGAAATACAGTCTTGAAAAACCCTGGCTTTGTAAAATCTGGAAGTGCAAATTGAATTCTGGAAGGTCTCGAGTTGCTGTGTAAAAACACAGTCACCGTCGTCGGTAATACTGCCGCTGTCGGTAGCTAATACTACCGTCGTCGGTAATACTGCCGTCGTCGGTCGTCGGTTTCCATCGTCGGTAATACTGCCGTCGTCGGTAGCTGTGCAAACCTGTACGGCTCTGTACGGCTTCGTACGACCGCCAATAAATTACACCCTGTTTGTAGGACCTCTGATCTGAAGATATATGCCTCTAATACAGAATATCTGTATAGCTTATTTGAATCAAAACATAAATAAATAAATACCTGGAATATCTGTAATAACTTCTGTGTGAAGTTATCTCTCAACCCTGTAAATTCTGTGATAACTTTTGGATGAAGCTATCTCTCACTTTGGCAATAGATCAGCTGATATTCCACAGCCTCTTAATTGCACACACTGAAGAGGGAATGTTCTCCAATGCAAATGGAATCCTTGAACCCTTGGCTCAGTCTTCACAGAAGAAATTCTCAAAATCAATATCAATAATCAATGCATAATCCATAATGGCCTCCATGTGAAACCCTTATACCCTCAAAAGATATGCTTGCTCTAATTAGGGTTTCTTAAATTAGAATTAGGGTTTCTAATTAAAAATAGGCTAAATAATTAATATTTGATTAAATCAATCAAATATTAATATCTCCCTCGATACATGTCAGATCCACGAACCGATCGAAGCTAGTGAATCAGGGAGTGATTTCGCACATAACCATACCACAATAAAGGCGCTTCGCTGCATATCAAATATCCCTAAAAAGTAGGAGCTCAGGCCAAATGTGTCTGAAATACCCTGAATGAAAATCAAATGTAGAAATCCTGTGAATCAAAGTCGAGCCAAGCTCCATTATGACCCTCTATCCATCTTATTAGCCTACGAAGGTCGCATAATAGGCTAACCATGAACTCAGAACATGTCAATTGAAAAGGGGACATGACAATCCGCCCCTCCTGAAATTGCTTGCCCTCAAGCAATCACTGAATGACAAATCAATCAATCCCCCTGGATCCCAAATGTAGTTAGGATCTCCACCACTGTCAATTATCACGAACCCCATGCCATGTCCATCCCAACATCCAATCCATAAATGAAAATTTGCAAGCAAACTCCATACCTGAATAATATCTAAAACTGGATTGTGAAGGCTAGACATAGTCATATCATCATCAACCTGTGTCCCAACTGTAACAGAAAGTTGAGTCCTCACCACATGTGACAACTCCTGAACCGAACTCACCTCAAGACCAAGCTCGTCCTCATACCTCTCCTGTGTTGGTGCCAATGTGCTCTCGTCATCACCCTCCATCATGTTATGTGGTATAGGTACCTCCATCCGATGAAAGAACATATATCTGAAGCTGCTGCCCCGTATTGCCTTAAGAATATGTGTCGTCCCATCAACATTAAAGAGAACCTCCATGTCCTTGAGATGAAGAGTAACTTCCTCAAATGAATGAAGCCACTTCATACCCAAGACTAAGTCTATATCCCCCATGTTTACCACATAATAATCATCCTTGAACTCATAGTTGTTCAAGCGCAATGGGAGGTCTCTAATCATACGCTCACACTTAAGAGTGTGACCATCGGCTACCTTAACTCTGATGCCCTCAAAATCTTCAGTAGTGAGTCCACGCTTCTCCACAAATCTAGCATCTATGAAATTATGAGTGGCTCCTGTATCAAGAAGGGTGATAACCTTCTGCCCTGCCAAAACTCCACGGAGTCTGAATGACTCATCCGACTGTATGCTGGATATGCGTGCCTCCTATAGGTGAAGCTCTAACTCTGCCTCTGCCCCCTCAGAACTGTTATGCTGTTCGGAATCCTCAGGATCTGAATCCTCATAATATATCCACATCATACGATTCGCCTTGCCCTTAGGCCTCAAAGGACAATCGTGATGGATATCATATGGTCCTTTACAGTAGAAGCAAAGCTTCTTCCTGCGTAGATCATTAAGCGCCTCACGATCCAAAGGTGGTGCTGCTGGATTGGCCTTTGAATCATTTTTAACTCTGGATTTATCTATGTTAAAATACGGTCTCTCCGTATCCCCGTGGGAGTGCTTATGGTCTCTAGAAGAAGAAGTACCTTTGGTGTTAAATTTATTAGATGGGGCTGCCATCTCCATATCACGTGCCTTCCTCATAGCTACCTGTAATGAAGGAGGATCAAAGGCTTTGATCCAACCCCTCAATGGCTCTGTCAATCCCTCTATGAAGAGAACTACCAATCTACGCTCTGAAATATTGGGTACCATGACTGCTAATATCTGAAACTCACCAATGAAGGACTCCAAGCTACCCATTTGTCTCAACTGTGCCAGATCTCGGAAGTAAACCTCAGGGTCTCTCCTGTCAAACCGCTCAACCAATCTATCCACAAAGTCCTGGTACTCTGTTACCTGATTATGCTGAAGTGTTACCATACCATGGTACCACCAATCATGTGCTACTCCATCTAAGTGCAAAGTGGCGTATTTGATGGCATCTATCTCTGACATTGGTCTCAATGCCAAAAAGGTGTCAAGCTTATGAACCCAAGCTTGAGCTGTCATCTTACCGCTGCCGTCAAAAGTAGTCAAAGAAAGCTTACCAGTCGCCTTCTGTAGCTCACTGAATTGGACTCTAGGTCTCCTGTCCTGTCTAGCCAATCTATAGTGCTCTCTCCTCAAATTGACAAAATGATCAAAGGTTGTTCTCTCCTAGATATGAGGAGGTAATAAGTCCCACTCATCATTTGCAGCCATGTATACATCTGCAAATGGAGAATTCCCTGCCTCCTCATCTGCTGGTACCTCTGGTTCTTCTTGAATAAATGAAGGGCGTGTAGGTCTATCAGCTGTTCTGGAGTGAGTCTATTGTGGTCTCTGATTAACCGTAGCACTCCTATCATCTCTTTGGTCCCTGTTCTGTCCATCAGGTGCGTTCATTCTCTCTAACATGGTCATAAGTCCCTGTAGTGTCTGAGCCATCTGCTGTTGGCTTGTCATCATAACACGCTGAAACTCTCTGGTGGCCTGATCAGCATCATACCTGTGGCCCCTGGGTGGGCTGCCCTCACGTCTGTCACTCATGATGATCGGTCTCTGATCTAACAACTGGATACCTTCAAGCAAGGCTCGGCTGCGTGTGTTATACCTGTGTGGTCCCAACTCTTGTGGCTGCATAAGATCTATAGACCCTTAGGCTGGCAGGATTTAGCTCTGATACCACTGTGATGTCCCTTACTAATAGGGAATATCGAAAGACACCAAACTCTGATACCAAAGACAAAAGCTTTGATACCACTGTAATATCCCCTTCCAAACAGGAAATATAGCAACACAAAAAATTTGAACCAAGATATAATCGCTGTTGAATAAATTCAGAAAGATCACAATAATATAGTCTCTTAATAACAAATTACAGATTGTATCACTTGTCCTTCTAAATTATTACAATTGCCATCCTCTAATATGCATATAAATATGAAATACAGTCTTGAAAAACCATGGCTTTGTAAAATATGGAAGTGCAAATTGAATTCTGGAAGGTCTCGGGTTGCTGTGTAAAAACACAGTCACCGTCATCGGTAATACTGCCGCTGTCGGTAGCTAATACTGCCATCGTCGGTAATACTGCCGTCGTCGGTAGCCGTCATCGGTAATACTGCCGTCGTCGGTTTTCGTCGTCAGTAATACTGCCGTCGTCGGTAGCTGTGCAAACCTGTACGGCTCTGTACGGCTTCGTACGACCGCCAATAAATTACACCCTATTTGTAGGACCTCTGATCTGAAGATATATGCCTCTAATACAGAATATCTGTATAGCTTATTTGAATCAAAACATAAATAAATAAATACCTGGAATATCTGTAATAACTTCTGTGTGAAGTTATCTCTCAACCCTGTAAATTCTGTGATAACTTCTGGATGAAGCTATCTCTCACTTTGGCAATAGATCAGCTGATATTCCACAGCCTCTTAATTACACACACTAAAGAGGGAACGTTCTCCAATGCAAATGGAATCCTTGAACCCTTGGCTCAGTCTTCACAGAAGAAATTCTCAAAATCAATATCAATAATCAATGCATAATCCATAATGGCCTCCATGTGAAACCCTTATACCCTCAAAAGATATGCTTGCTCTAATTAGGGTTTCTTAAATTAGAATTAGGGTTTCTAATTAAAAATAGGCTAAATAATTAATATTTGATTAAATCAATCAAATATTAATATCTCCCTCTATACATGTCGGATCCACGAACCGATCGAAGCTAGTGAATCAGGGAGTGATTTCGCACATAACCATACCACAATAAAGGCGCTCCGCTGCATATCAAATATCCCTAAAAAGTAGGAGCTCAGGCCAAATGTGTCTGAAATACCCTGAATGAAAATCAAATGTAGAAATCCTGTGAATCAAAGTCAAGCCAAGCTCCATTATGACCCTCTATCCATCTTATTAGCCTACGAAGGTCGCATAATAGGCTAACCATGAACTCAGAACATGTCAATTGAAAAGGGGACATGACAGTCTAGGAGAGGTATGCGGAGATAAAGGAGGAAAAAAAGACCATGGATGATATGCTTTGGAATAGGCATTTGAACTATATACTCTTTTGGTTCATGTGACTTAAGAGGTTAAGTATAAATAAATGCAATAATATGTTTAAAGTTGGTCATGTTAACTATCCTTTCCTTTTTGGTGTAGGAAGAAGGATCAATTGTGGTTTGAAAAAAAATAGTGGATAAGGTTTGTTCATTAGGTAGTTGATTTTGATGTGATTGTGGTTCTTGAGATTGACTTTGAGAGGCTTGAACATAGTATTGATAATGTTGTTTTGTGAGAGTGTCAAGATTGAAATATGGACCAACCAAGGAAGAAATAATATATTAGTGAAGATCACAACAAGACTCATGAGAATGACCTATAGTAGCATGCCACCAACAAAACTTATCAGGATTGTACCATTTGTGAGGAGGTTTGGAAGGATCAAATCTCATGGGTTTAGAGGGTGGAAATTTATTCTTAAGTTATTCTAAACTCAAGGTTGGGTAGGTTGGGTTAAAATTGATTGAATTGGATGATCCATTTTAAGGTTGGGGAAACTTGGATGAATCAATGTTATGAGAAGATGATTGACAAGAGTGATTAGTAGTTGTTTCAGATGGTTCAAATTGAGTCATAAGAAAGTCTTGCCTTTTTACTTGATCTAAGGATTCTTCTAAAGATTTAGGTGAAAAGATTCAAACTTTGTATTGAAGAGGAAGTTTAAGATTAGTGATAAATAGTTTCAAAAGAGCATCATAATTCATGTTATGGTAAACTTTATGAGAAAGAGACTTCCATCATTTGATATAAGTATGAGAAAATTCATTGGAAAGTTGTTTGATATTGATGAAATGGCTAAGGTAATTTTTAGGAAGATCATCATGTTGGAATTCCTTCACTAGAGAATTGACTAAATCCTCTAGTTGTGAGATGGAATGTCTAGGAAGTTGGTTGTACCATTCAAATGCATCACCAACAAAGGTTTTGGCTAAGATCTTGGTGGTAGTAAAGGTGTTAGTTTGGACCCATTCTTTATAGAGATTGTTAAAATATTTAAGAAAGATAGTAGGGTCCTTAGTCCCATTATATGTAATAGTTGGAGAAATGTTTCAAATATCTATGGATTAAATTAATGGGTATAAAGTTTAATTTTGAATATGTTGAAGCATTTTGTTATTCATTAGAGGTTGAGGGATGATATTACCATTGGCATCTCTGAGAGGAGGAGGGACAAAATTTTGATTTGGTTGGGGCATGATGACTTGAGGTGTTTGACTAATTATGTTGCATACATTTTATTTTGTGTTCATCATTTGATATTTATTGGTTGTTTTCATGATGGTCATTTGTTGTATGACTTATGTAAGAAGTTGAGTTGTATCAATAGGTGGGTTTGAAGGTGGGGTACTAGTGTTGTTAGGAAGAGGATTGGTAGTGTTGGTGGGAGGAGGATTATTTGTAGGTGGAGGATTCAAAAAATTGGTATGGGAAGGAGGATTGGGATGAATGACCTAAACTACATTACACTCTGTAGTGAGTGGTTTTGGTTTAGGAGAAGGGGAAGGAATAAATTAGATAGTTTCATCTAAAGTAATGAAACAATTTAGGTTATTATACAAATCCTTGACTATGTAATGTTATAGACTAAGGGAAGGCTAAAAAGATGTCATCATGATGAAAAAAGACTAGATAACCACACAAGGTGTACAAAAAGTGATAGAAAATGGTATAGGGTTGATTAGGTTGATCCTATACAATAAATAGGGGTTGAAAAGGGCCTATAAATAGTATAGGGCCAACTAGGTAAATGTTGTACATAAAATAGAGACTAAAAAAAGGTCTATAAATAGTATAGGGTTGATTGGGTCAATGTTGTATAGTGGGTAGAGGTTGAAAAAAGTTTTCAGATAGTAAAGGGTCGACTGGGTTAATCCTGTATAGTGAACAGAGGCTAGAAAGGGTTGATTCCTTGTTTTGCCTATATCTTTGTTTCTACTCATCCATTTTTCAAACCATAAAATGTGTTGGATTCGTGATGATGTAGATAATGTAAAAATGGAAGATGAGAAAGTTGATATCAAGTTTTTGATTGAAATAATAAATTATTTTGAAAGTAATGTAAAGAAGTAAAAATAGAAAAGAAATAAATAGTCAATTATATCAACACTAGCCAATCCAATTGAAACACACAAAACAAAACCTTGTACTAATGCTAGATAATGCAAGATTTTTTACACAAAATAGAGAAAAGAGAAATAAATCAACTTGAAAAGTAAATATCTAACTAATTATTCAACCTGAATGTTAATTATATTATTAAGAATGATTTTAAATGTGATTGGAAGTTGTCTACAAGCAAGGTACTAGATATCAATATAAGGATGGTTTTAGGTAATTTGGGATGAAAGGGAATATAGTGGTAATGATATAAGATTTGTATTAGGACCTACCACCTCAATTCACACATCACAATGATAAGGGTGTCGGGTGATTAGACAAAATATACCATTAACCATGCTTTATACTTGACCAGAGTATCAAGTCAGCTTCCCCCTTGGTGATGAAATCCAAGTAAATTGGGCTTGGGTAGACAAAATATTAAAATGCTTGTTTATGTTTATGTGATTTGGTCATGCGTGCATAAAATACAAATAATGAAACTAAGTGATTAATAAAAAAAACCCTAATTAAACTATGTGATCTATTCTAAGCATGCAAATAATAGGAAAAGAAATATGTGAGCTAATTACTAACAGATATGAGGTTAATTCCAAATTAAAACAAGGTATAATGTCAACACTATATGGAAAAAATATATAATAGGGTTGAAACTATACTACAAAATTAAGGTTTAAAAAATGAATTGGGTTGGTAGGCTTGATCCAGTTATTTCATACAACACACAAAACCCATAACTATGTCAACAGTGTTGATCCAGTTGACTATGCAAGGGTAGTTTTAAAGACTAAAAAATGTAAAAGGAAAGATAGAAAAGAAAGAAATAGGTAGGTAGAATAGAACCTTGGTGGATCAAAGATGAAATGAAGGAATATTTTTGATGAAAAACCTTGAAGTATGCTTGAAAAACCTACAAAATAGGTCAAAGAGATTGATCAAGCTGTGCAGGAACCTACTATAGAGTGTTGAAACTATAAGGGGTCGATTGGGTCGACTTAGTAGGCTAAAATGGGTGTGTAAAAGGCTAGAAACTTATACTAGGTTGATTGGGTCGATCTAGTTGCCTATTCTTAGAAACTTACACAGAGAAAAATAGTTGGGTCAACAGAATCAATCTAGTATGTCAAAATATATGATTAAAATGAAAAATAATGAAATAAATCCTACAAGAGTTATTTTCACATTGGGTTCACCAGAATATATGAAATAAAAAATGCATCATGTCTGTAAATCAATCATGTCTCAATGAAGATAGAGCATACCTACACTTCTGATTGGGGATACACTTATTAAGTAGGAGCATGACCAATATGGGGATCCACTAGACCTAATTAGGGCATCACTTATCAAAACATATCATGCTAGGAAGGGTTACAAAGCCTACAATCTAACACAATCACACCACAACCCTAATGGTGTCCTAAGGTTGAAAGCATTCACTCTATTCTAATAATAAGAAATTAAAATCTAATCTAGTGCACACCAAATCTTGTGGCATAAAGTGGGGGTTAGAAACAATAAAAAACTAAACTAAACATGTATTAGAAGACATATACTCATTTCAATGTATAAAAAATATTAGTACATAGGAGAATAATACAACTGCATTATTAATCTACTCTTACAAAGGAGAAATAGAGTTAGGAATACTTAACTTTGAAGATGAACCCACCAAGCCTTAATCTTTCCCTTGGTCAAGGTGCTTCATAAGGTATTGTTATGGTATGCAAGGATAATGAAGATAAATCAGCTCTAGGCTACACAACCTATCTAAGAATCCAAAAGATGTCTTTACAAGATAAGATCTATATCTCCAAAGAAAGTATGGAACCCTAAGATTTATTCCTCAAGTAGAATGGTCAATAAATAGATGTTCATTCTCACTTCCTAGCTAATAATTCTTCTCTTATGAAATGGTGGGAAATGAACTTTTATATATATGTAGATCTTTCCTTAAATCCTCTTGGCTAATACATGGTTTAAAAGAAGAAACATGGATGATAATCATGAAGCAATCAAAGAGCCTCCTACTATCACTCCATTGTTATCAATGCCAAAAGAGCCTACTACTGGTCCAAAGGTTCCAATGACTCAAAAGAATTAGAATCAAGGGAATGCCTTTATACCCCAAAACTCACAAGTTCAAAACATAGTTATCTCTCCTAAAGCACAAGAAAAAGTTGGTGGTTTGCCCATAAATATTATTGAACAAATGAAGAGGTCCAATGTGAGTGTGTCAATGTGGGACATGATTTCTATGCTTGTTTAGGTGGATATCCTTTAGGAGGGTTTGTCAAAAATCAATGTTTCAGACAAGCCACCAAGGAAAATGTAGTTCTCATCAATGAAACCAAAGGACCTAATAAAGGGCACTCAAATAAGGTGGTCAAAACTCCTCCCTTCTACATTTTTATAATCATTGGTGACTCCTTGGTACATAACTGCATGGTAGATAGTGGAGGAAGTAATTCAATGATGCCAAAGTCAATAGCTGATCAACTTGGTTTGAAGTATGAACCCTAATATAAGGGAGTTTTATAGCTTTATGGATCTTCCATAAAACCAATTGTCATCATCAAATGCCTCAACTTAACCTTGCATGCTTATCATAGTGTTTCAGTGGTTCAAGATGTGTTGTTCCTAGATGTGCCTCCTCATTTTACTCTATGCTTATCTAGAGACTTCAAAGTAAAAATTAGGGGTTTATCTAGCAATAGATTGGTCCTACATGGATTTTAGGACAAGGTATGGGATTGAGATGTCTATCAAAGCTAAGCTTATTACACAATTTCACATTGAGCCTTATGGGCCAGATAGTTCAAACATTAATTATACCATCTTAGATGAAGATAACCATTTGGTTAGTCAAGAACTAAACACTCATCTTGAGAAGATACCTGATATGTTATTGGATGGGTTATGGAGTGAAAATTAGTTGATTGAACCTTTAGAAGGTGTTGACTAAAGAGATATGGGTTTCTATTACTTGCATAAGGAGAAGGAATTATTTTCATCCTTCACTAGATCACATGAACATACTAATGGTTTATGGAAATTGTTCTTTGATGGCTCAAGAAGAAAGCATGTGGTAGGTGCAGGTGTAATGCTATTTTCTCCCTAAAATGATAATTACTTTTCCTCTTGTAGGTTCCACTTTAGTTGCTCTTGAAATGAAGCTGAGTATGAGGGTCTTATCAATGGCCTTCAGTGGACTAGTAAGAGGGGAATCAAGCACTTGTAAGTATATGGGGATAGTGAGATGATAGTGTATTATGTTAGAGTCCAAAACATCACAAATAATATATTTATGAAATCCTACAAACATATAATGTGGGATATACTTGAGGAGTTTGGGGCCTTCAACATCCAAGTAGTGCCAAGGAACCAAAATAAGCATGTTGATAGGTTGGTAGCTATGGGAGCTTAGTTTGATATAAAAAACGAGTTAAATAAGTCCAACTTATAGACATATGTTAAAGTGGTGGTAAGACCATCAATGCTAGACAATGAAGCTCATTGGAAGGTCTTTGATAGTGACAAGCATATTGATTGGCAAAGTTTTCCTCAATGAATAAAAGTAATTTTCAACATCAATATGAGGATCAAATTTTTAAACTGAGGTCTAACAAACTTCTTAAAGGTTTGGTCACACTTGAAGGTTTTTTCCATAAGGGAGACCATATGAGGAGAGAGAAGGCAATGATGTCAACTGATGAGGAGAATTATGAAAGAGTTCTTATCCTCAAAGACAAGCTCCTCAATCTTGGCAAGGTAAGCACTAAGGTTTAAATTCATGTTTTCATTAAACTTTGTAAGTAATATTTAGACATATTTTCTTGGGAATACAATGACCTAAGAGGTTTTGATCCCAAGCTATCCCAACACACTATAGAATTTGAGGCTAATTCCAAGCCTATTAGGAAGAAGTGAAGGCCTATCAACCCCAAAATTGAAGAGATAATGAGGAAATAAATAACTAAATTAATTTAATCCAATATCTTCTTTCCCATCAAGTACTCCTTATGGGTAGCCAACTTGGTACCCATGAGGAAGAAGAATGTGGAGATCTGGTTGTGTGTTGGTTTCAAAGATTTGAACATGATCTCTTTAAAATATCATTAACCCTTACCATCCATGGAGAAACCCCTTCAAATAGTTGTTATTTTAGATCACTTTGCCCTTTTGGATGGGTATTTAAGATACAAATAGGTTCTAGTAAGAGAAAAAGACCAATACAATACTACCTTCATTACAAAGTGGGGCACATATGCTTATCAGAAGATGCCTTTTGTATTGTCAAATGCCAGGGATATTTTCTAAAGAGAAATGGACATGGATTTCCAAGTCTTGTGAAATTATATGGTATTGGTCTACATGGATGACATAATATTTTTCTCCAAAAAGGATAGTGAACACTTTGATTACTTAAGATTGATCTTTAAAATATGCAGAGAATATGGGATCTCATTGAATCCTAAGAAATGTTTGTTTTTTGTTCATGAGGGAAAACTCTTAGGACATATTATCTCAAAATAAGGGTTAGCTATTGATCCTAATATAATAAGTTCTATCTTAGCATTATCTTTAACCAAGCATAAGAAGGAACTCTAGAGTTTCATGGGGAAGATAAACTTTGTGAGAAGCTTTATACCTAGTTTTTCTAGCTTATTCCAACCCATCACTATCATGTCAAAGAAGAACCAAGTGTTCACTTGGTCAAATGAAGGTTAAAAACATTTTATTCTATCAAAAAATCCATTACCTAAGCACCCTTACTCATTAATCTTGACTTCTCAAGGGATTTCATATTGTACACCTTGGCCAATATGGATAATATATCAGTTATGCTGATTCAAAATAATGGTGAAGGACTTGAGCATCCAATAGCACTTTTTAGTCAAGGTCTTGAGGGGTATGACTTAAGGTATACTTTTGTACAAAGTAAAGTGCTTTTTTTAGTAATAAGCTTTGAAAATTTTAGACTAATGCTCTCTAATAACAAGATTTATTTTATGGTATCTCATCCTAAAGTGAGGGACTTATTCCTTAACAAGGACTTGAATGAGAAGAGGGTTTTTTGGATTACCAAGGTCATGGAGTATGACATGGAGATCAAGGTCACTAATCTAGTGAGAAATATAGGCTTATGTGAGCTTATGGTTAATGACTTTTAGGAAGATAAATAAGTTGTTTTGGTGACATAAGATGACTCATAAATAGATGCACCTCCACCTCACACTAGCTAGCTCTAGGATATGACACATTTCTTGATAAAAAGTGAATGCCCTCAAGATATAGACAAGGAAAAGAGAAGATATTTTAGACATTATTCCATAACTTATGCATTAATTAATGGGATTTTATACAGAAAGGACTTTGATGAAGTGCTTATAAGATGCATAGATGAAGACTAGTTGACAAGGCTCTTGGAATAATTCTATGATGGGCCTATAAGAGGCCATTTTTCTTTAAGGACTAAAATAGCAAAGGTGATGAGAGTTGGTTATTACTAGCCCAGTCTCTTCAAGGATGCCTATGTATGGGTCAAAAAGTGTGCTCTCTTTTTAGGCAAGCAAAGATTGGAAGTCCTTCCTCTCAACCCAATCCAGGTGGAATATCCCTTCATGAAGTGGGGTTTGGACTTCATATTAATGATTAATCCACCTTCTAGTGGAAGACACAAATGAGTACTCACTGATATTGACTACTTCACTAGGTGGGTGGAAGCAATTACCCTTAAAGAATCCAATAAAACAACATTGTTGGACTTTTATGATAGCATAATAATGAGGTTTGGTGTACCATCAAAAATAATTTTAGATAATGCCTTAGCATTTGTTGGTATGAGAACAAGTGAATGAGCACTTCAATTAGACATATACCTTACTACATCCTCAAATTACTACCCCCAAGGTAATAGATTGGTAGAATTAATAAACAATTACTTGATAAGGATTATTAGGAGGAATATGGAAGAGAATTAAAGAGTGTGGCACACACAGTTAAGGACAACCTTATGGATTGATAGAGTGACTCCTAATGTTTGCATTGGAAACTCACCATTTGTATAAGTATATGGGAGGGAATTAAAGTTGGCCATCTTTCTTGAATTACCGACCTTAGAGTTATCCCATCAGCTGGATTTGATGGAGAGTGAGCCTATGAGTGTGAAGATGGAAGAGCTCATGAAGCTTGAAAAAACAAGGGACCTTGTAATGAAAACACTAGAGTCACATCAAGCTTGAGTGAAGAAAGCCTTTGAAAATAGATCCACAACAAGGGACTTCAAATAAGGAGATCTAATCCTCAAGTGGGATTAAAATAAGGCCAAAACATACAACCATACCAAGTTTGATAGCTTGTGGAGTGGCCTTTATTTGATCTATAGATGCAAACATCATAATGATTTTTAGCTTACCCAATTGGATGGAGAGGTATTACCCATCCCAATTAATGGCATTCATTTAAATACTTGATATTAGAAGATTTTGTAGTCATTGTTTATATTAGAGTAGATTTTATTATTTTCCTCTAAGTGCCTTGTGCACATTCTTTTTAGTTCTGTGTTTCCCTTCCCCAAGTGCCTGGGACACAGTGTTGTTTTATTTCTTTTTCATCTTTGTTGATTCAAGAGGAGGTTTTAAAAAAGGGACAACTTTGTACCAATTTTTTTATCAATTGGTAAGAAAGACTTTTGACCCCGAATGCCCAATAGATCAAACAAGGTAACTAATCTATTGCATAGCAAACATGCAATCCTAGGAGGTCACCAGAAATGTTGGCCAAAATTAGCCCACATACAAAGATTTTACCTATATATCCTAAGCTATCTTCATCTATAGCCATGGTTTGAGGGTTAAGGGAAGGAATTAATCCCTTCAGAGTTTTGGTTCATTTGTCTTTTCTCAATGAGTACAACTATATAGAAAATCAATAAAGGAATTAGTTTTCACAAATAAGACAACAAGATAAGTTCATAATTGGTAACCTTCAAAGGTATAAGTTTAGTAATAATCTACCTAGTTTATTTGATCAAAAAAATTCACAAGTTTAAGCCAATTATATGCCTTAAAAATGATCTAGTAGTGTGAAACATGCTTGGGGATGTCAATCTAAAACCAAAATAAGTAGTCATTTAGGTTCAAAATATTTAATATGATCCTAAAATTGAACATGGTTCTATCAAGTGTCAAATCCTTACTCGATCAAATCATAGATCAATGGCATGCATGTGCTCATCTGAGTAAATAAGTCAAGATAGATCAACAATGCATGTTTAATCATGCAAAATCATATCTAACAATGATTACAAGGTCAAAAGGTTAGTAAATCTTGAGATTGAATGCATTAATGACAAGTGTCATAATCATAATGACTTAACAGATCAATGACATGTATTTGATCAAGTAGAATAAAGACCAATGGAATGTGTTCAACCATGCAGAGAAGATTGATGGTGTGCATAAGGTCAAAATATCAATGAGCTGAAATTGCACATGAGGCTGCCATGTGGTGTAAGGCATTAAATGGATAGATACTAATAGTGGATATTCAGGTGGCACATGAGAGTATCAAGTATCATAATCTCAAATGAAAATTAAATATCAATGGCTGGCATTGAAAGTAAAGGATAGAAGACTCAAAAGAGATTGACTAAGCAAGATCAATAAATTTATAGGGAACATAAGATGAGAACACATGTATGAATTTACATTAGTGATCATATTTTTAAAATATGATAAACAGTATGGAAAGGATGTCATAGAGGTAGACACATTAGATCAAAATATTTTAGAGACCCAGGAAGGTGATTGCATAGAGACAAGATCAAATTATGATTTAGGTTAAGCCAAAGAAAATATTTCAAATCCAATGCTACCATTAAAGCTTAGTCATCCACCTTGACAAACTTATACCTACAGTCTCTTAAAAGGCCAACATATCTTCAATCTCAAGGAACTGGTGGTATGATGCTACACATAAGTTTTATGTCCTATTCATGATCAAGGGACTAGGTACCTATAGATCTTCATTAAAATTATTTCCATATGAAAACCAATAAGGGATCTAGTTTTCATTTATGGTAAACCTATGTTCAAGGTTTGAAGTAGGGGCTTATTTATGATTATGAAAGGAGTGTCTAATCTTTCAACATAGTCATATCATCCACTTTCAATAAGTACATACAACCACTTAAAATAAGCATAGTCATAAATCAAATAGGTCCATAGGTATGAGGATTTTGTCTTTATAATTAAGGAAAGTGGAGGATGGCATATAAATCCAAGAGAGAGATCTAGTGGTTAGAGAGTGTAGCTAGAATATTCAATGAAGTTTTAGGGTCTTTAAGGACTTTTCCCTTTCAAGTGGATCATGACTCATCATCCTCAATAAGCTCTTATCTTATTTTATGTATCTAATCCAATGAGAGGTCTTGAAATCTATTTTGAGATAATGAAAGCTAATTTGTAGAGGCAAGACTAATGCCAATCGATCAAAAATGGTTAGGTCTCATTTATTGATTTTTTGATTGCATGTTCTCTCTCTCTCTCTCTCTCTCTCTCTCTCTCTCTCTCTCTCTCTCTCTCTCTCTCTCTCTCTCTCTCTCTCTCTCTCTCTCTCTCTCTCTCTCTCTCTCTCTCTCTCTCTCTCTCTCTCTCTCTCTCTCTCTCTCTCTCTCTCTCTCTCTCTCTCTTCCCTTTTATCCTATATGTCCCATTTCTTCCCCATGGTAAAAGGACTCTCAATTTTGAAAGAGGATATTGACTATCTCATTTTGGAAGAGTAGGAGACTCTCATTTTATAAGATGTAACCATGTCAAATTTTGTATGAAAGACCTCTTGAATCAATAAAGATTTTATTTACTTATCTCTTGCCCTCTGAATTGTGTTTAGTAAGCTTGTGCATGATGGTATTATGAAGGAGTGTCTTTCATGTCCATTGTCCTTATTTATTGACTATTTTTAGGTGATTTCAAGTTACTAAAAGGTTTTAACTTGTGCTCTTTCTTCCATTGAAGGATATTTGGTGTGAATCTAACAATTTTTCTTTAATTCATACATTGCTTGTGACCCTAGTTCATAAAAATACTTGTGCAAATTAGCTAGTTTGTGAGATCGTGTTATCTGGTATTATTTTATTGTACATCAGTGTTTATTTCATGCTTATGTGAGTTCTCATGTAAATTTGGTGCATCAACTTTTATATCTCTTAATTACCCTTTACCCCCTCTCTATCCATTTTCCAAGTGTAAGCATTAGTTTAGGTGATCTACCAAGAGGAAGCTGACCTTATTTAGAGGTTCAACCTCACTATAGGACACCCAAAACCCGAGGTTGCTCGAATATTATGGATGGCAGTGGGGGATCCTAAATAAATCTCCCATAAGGTAAAATTATATGCCACAATATTAACTTTGACATACATAAATATTAGCTAAAAATCACATTTTTGCTCATTTTCACCACCTTCAAACTAGCAAAAGAACCTTAAGCATTCCAAAACTTCATGAAATGTTATGACAAGGTGTTTAACACATGAAATAACTTTGATAAACACATAATCCCTATGACACAACTTGATCATGACTTATTTCCTTCCAACATGCCTCAATCACTATATGGCCAAAACATGACGTTACCTTAACTTTTCCAAACTAATCTTAAATAATGCTAACAAGGTTAAATGAAGACTATAGGTACCATATAGGAGATGACATGACAACATAACAAGACCATGATAATTTTGAATTTATAAGGGGTGACTAATTTGACTTGGGGTCAAATTTGGTCAACATGCATATTATATTTCCTTAACCAATTCTAGATCATCGAGTCATCTCTAAGTTTTACTTCGGTTCATACCTATGTCGAGTTATGAATTCAAATATTTATAGTTTCCTTCTTGACTTGAATTTTCCATGACTATATTTATTATCAAATCTTAAATTATCCATATTTCTAAGTTTACTAATAGATTTTGCCTTAGTCATATGTGTATGCAAATAATATTTTCAAACTTTTATTGATTATTGGCACTTTGTATCTTACAAGAACCCATTAAGTCTTAATCTCTCTAAGTACACACCTTAAGGGGTACACTGGGAAAGGTGTGGGTAGACCATTGGTTCTTCATAAGATTGTTTTCCCTTTTTCCACTTGCCATCTACACACTTGTCTCCTAAAACCATTTACCCTAAGCGTGTTCTTCTAGTTGTACCCATTACAAACATTTGCCACATTTTTATTTTCATTTCTTACCCCCTTTTATCAGTTGACTATACTAGGTCAATTGGATCAACCCTATATAGTTTTTAGCCTCTTATTACTATATAGGGTTGATAGGGTTGACCTTTTATTGTTTAGGTATATTTTTTACTTGGATTTTCATTAGCCCTTCAGTCGACCTAGCTCAAGACCTAGTGATTTATCTCCCAAAAACATATAGGGTTGACCCTATATAGCCAACATATTTAGAAGTATTTAGTTCAAAATTTAATTATATATACAAGTTATTTTCCAACCATTTAAAAATAGGGAAATGAAGAAGAATAAGTATGAATGAACATCTGCTTATTGACCATTCTACTTGAGGAATAAATCTTAGGGTTCCATACTTTATTTTTAGATACAGATCTTTTTTTGTGGAGAAGTATTTTGGATGCATAGATAGGTTATGTAGCCTAGAGATGATTTATCTTTATTATAATTACATAACATAAAATTCTTTTGTGAAGCACCTTGGCCAAGGGAGAGATTGAGGCTTAGTGGGTTCATCTTCAAAGGTAAGTATTCCTAACTTTATTTCTCCTTTAAAAGAGTAGATAGATAATGCAATTGTGCTTCTCTCCCATGCATTAAGATTTTGTATACATTGACGTGAGTATATGCCTTCTATGCATGTTTAGTTTAGATTATTTTGTTTCTAACCCCCACTTTGTGCTACAAGATTTTGTGTACACTAGATTAGATTTACTTTCTTGTTTATTATAATAGAGTGAAAAATAAACCTAGAAATATTTTAGGGTTATTGCATGATTGTGTTAGAATGTAGGCTTTGAAACCCTTCCTATCATGGTGTATTGTGACAAGTGATCCCCTAATCAGGTCTAGAAAATTCCTATTTTGGTTGTGCTCCTACTTAAAAAATGTATTCCCAATCAGAAGTGCAGGTATGCTCTATCTTCTTTGAGCTAGGGTTGACTTATATACATGATGCATTTTTGATTGCATACATTCTAGTGAACCTTATGTGAATCCCATCCCAACACTGGTTGGATTATCTTCATGTTCCCATTTTATTCTTTGTATTTTATTCACTTTCATAATACATTTGGGTAAACCTAATGTGAACTAACCATTTTAGGATTTATTTACCTTATTTCATTGTTTTTATCATATATTTTCCATACTGGGTTGATTGCATAGACCCAACTCTAACTTATGTGCATAGGTTTTCAGGTACAAGATATTGGATCAACCTTATCAACCCAGTACATGTTTTCAACTTTTAAGATATTCAATATAGACTACTCAGTTGAACCAGTCAACCTTTTACATTTTCAAGGACTCAGTGATAGGTTTTTGTAAAGCTTGATTGACCTAATAGACCTAGTTAGTAGAATTTATAAGTATATATCAAGGTTATTGAATATTAATATTCATTGTCTACATCTCTGATCCATAAAGGTTCCTTTCTATCTCTCTATCTCTTTCTTTATAGTCTTTTCTTTTATAGTTTGTAGTATATAAAACTACCCCCACACAGTTAACTATATCGACCTTACTGACCCAGTTCTATGTTCTATGTACTATTCAGATAACTAGGTCGACTCTATCAACCATATTCATTTTTAGACTTTTCTTCTATAGTACAAGTTCAATCTTGTCAACCCTATTCTATGTTATGTTCATACATTATCGACTATATCAACATTGTACCTTATTTCAAAGTTAGAATTAACCTTAAATGCTAGTAATTAACTCATAGTTTCTTTCTTGTTGCTTGTATGCTTAGAATGGATCACATAGTTTAATTATGTGATTTTTAAATAAATCATTTAGCTTCACTATTTTATAATTTATACACATATAACCAAATCACATAATTTAAACAATAATTTTAATATTTGTCTACCCAACACCAACCTACTTGGATTTCATCACCAAGGGGGAAGTTGACTTGATGTTCTAGTCAAGTATAAAGTGTGGTTAATGGTATATTCTGGCTAAGCACCCGACACCCTTATTGCTATGGTGTGTGAATTGAGGGGGTATGCCCTAATACCAAGCCTATATCATTACCACTATAGATCCCTTTTAACCCAAACTACCTTAAACCATCCTTAGATTGTTTTTTAGTTCCTTACTTATAGCTAACTTACCATCACATTTAAAATCATATTATAATAAACTAATAAACATTCAAGTTGACCAATTTTTTATCTATTTACTTTCCAAGTTGATTTCTTGATCTTTGCTCAATTATATTTTGTATAGCAAAAAATTGCATTAGGTAACATTGGTGTAAGGTTTTGTGTTGTGTGCTTGAATTGGATTAGCCAACATTAATTTGATTGATTATTTGTTTCCCTTTAGTTATTTATTTTCAAATTACTTTCAAAATTTATCTTATTTTAGTTCACAATATATTATAGGCTTATTAATTTTACCTTTCTGATGTACTGGGTCGACCCTATACCTTTTTCCAACTTCTATTCACTATACAAGATCAATTGATTTGACCCTATACTATTTATATACCCTATTTTATCTTTTTCTAGCCTCTATTTACTATGCTAAATTGACCCAGTTGACCTTGTACTATTTATAGACACCTTTTTTGTGCTAGGTTGACCCAATCAATCCTATACTATTTTTATCATTTCTTATTTTCTTGCTTTCTCATCTATCTTTCTCTCCGTTCATCATGAACTTTCTACTTGATTAAAATGCTAAGTTTTAATCAATTGACATGATGAATTTTACCAACCCTCATAAGGTATCCCATAGATAGAGTAGGTGTCCTCTCTTGGATGATAGTAATTTTCATATTTCCACTCGCACAATGAACTATGGGACCCCTCCTAATACCTCTTCATAGTGTAATCCTATCTTCTCATTAGAAGACCAAACTAAATTAGAGTATACCCCCAAAATTCTCTTCTTTATCTTTGAATTTACTCAACATCGAGGAAAATATCTTTCTACTATTTACAATATTATGATTAGTGGTCAATCTAAAGATTCTCATTCACCTACTCCTAAATTCTCAAATAGATTTGGGGGTACCACTTTCTTTGATTCTCAGCCTCTTCCTTAGATTATGACCCCTTCTCGTACCATGACATCCTCTTCTCTAACTTCTTCCACCTCCATGCCTAGTATATCCACTAACATGGTAGGTTATACATCTAATGGGCCTCTCATAAGATCCACTATCCATAATCCTTCCACTAATGCATCATTTCCTACCCAAGGTAATCATGCTACTAGTGCTTCTTCCTCTCAACCATTCACTAGTCCATCTTTTGCTACATAAGCAAATTTTACCACTAGTGCCTCACATTCTCATAATTCCTCTTAAGATCCTATCAACACCAATAGTGGTATCCAAGCCACTAATACTACTTATAATGCTTCTAATAATGCTAATCAAACAAATCAACTATTATTACAAACACTCAATCAAATAAATACCTTTCAAGCTCATAACACAAATCAAATGATGAGAATGAAAAACCACCTTCTTCATCTTCAATCTCATCCTCAACCAATGGCTTGGGGCACACATAATCAGAATGTTCCCCCTCCTCATCTTTGTGATTCTCAAGGCAATCTCATTCCTCAACCTCTTTTGGTCAACAAAATAATTAAGCATCTCCACAATTAACCTCTCACCACTCAAATTAATAACATTGATATAGGATGTATCACACCTAAAATTTATTATAATGGATCAACTGATCCCATCCTTCATCTAAAAACATTTGGAAATATTTATGACGATTAGGTCAAATTAAACACCTTTGCTGCTACCAAAATCTTAGCTAAAAATCTCACAAGGGATGCCTTGGATTGGTACAACCAACTTGGAACTCATTCCATTAATAGTTTGGATGATTTAGTGAATGCTTTAGTTGAATAATTCCAAACTATTGATCTTCTCAAAAACACTTTAGCCCACTTCATAAATTGTAAATAACTTGAAAAAAAAACTACTCAAGCCTTTGTTAAAAGGTGGAAAACTTTGTCAAATAAATGTGAACATAACATGGCATATGACAATATTTTCCATATCTTTACCAATGACATTTTCCCTAAACTTCAATATCAGGTCCACACTCTTTCTCCACATACATTAGAAGAGGTTATTGACCAAGCTAAGACACTATTTCCTTATGTGTTAATTTGAGCCACCCCAACCTTATATAGGTCCTTTTAAGAATAAAAATTGTAATGTAACCAATGTTGGTGTTACAAATTCTTATGATACCATTAAAAATATTCAATCTGTCATTCCTACCCCTTCATCAAAACTAGATCCCCTTTTTCAACAATATACTAATCCTCACTTCTCTTCACCAAATAATATTAATGTTCATAAACCTCTATCCTCAGTTGAATTTCTTAACCATCTACCTAGGCCTCTTCCATAATAACTTGAACCTACCTATCCTATGAAATCCTGGTATGATCCTAACAAGTTTTGTTGGTTTTATTCTAGTTGGGGTCATTCTCATGAGACCTATAGACAACTTTGTAATTTATCTAGAATTTCTTCTTGGTCCTAATTTTGATAATGATTCTATCATTTAAAAGTGTAAACAAGCTTATGAAATATATTTTAAGGATTATAAATCACATTTAAAATATCAAGCCTCAAACCAAGCCAATACTCATTTGGTTATCTACAAAGACCCTCTTCCTAATCATCAACCTATCCAAGACAATCAAGATAAATCCTCCCCTTCCACCAATAATGAAGAAATTATTATTCAACCAATTCCAAATATAGTGTGGTTAACATGACTAATATGTGAAGGGTTGTTGCTTTTATCTATTCCCAATGGCAACTTATCTACACTCCTCCATCTAGAACATATTATGTTATCTAGGATTCTTCTTGAACTCATTTAAATGAGTTGGGGCAAGTTGAATTTATTACTTTTGATGATTTAATTTGAGATTCCCCCTTGGATAACATTTATTTTTATATTTATACCACTCTTAAATCATATTTTAACATTAATGACAGTCACAGTTCTACTAACACTTCTACCAATTTTCAAAATCAACTTGAACCAACTACTTCACCATCACAACATAATTTACAACCTTATTTCAAACCTTCTTCTTCTTACCAACATAAATTCCAATTAACTTTGGATCCTTCTTATGAGGACCTACTTAATCATTATTCACCTATATATAACAACCTTCTTATGGGTTATGATGAGAGGGATACCATAGTGGAACTCACTACTCTCCAATCCCAAATTATGTTCCTTGAGCTTATGAGGGCTTCTCCATGTCATATAAACCATCTTATGCAACTATTATTTGAAATGAATGTTCCTCATCCTCTATTTAGTAGGACATGAATAAACATTATTTGGATTTGAGTATAGTATATTATAGTAATGTGAAGAGATGTCTATCAATATTGATAAAACTATGGACACTTCTCTTTCCTTAAAATTTTCTATAGATTCTATGATACTTGAAGATATTTTGATTCATGTAGATTATCCTCCTTTATTCATTAGTGTTTAAATATGTGATACTCAATTTCATCATTTATTGATTGAAAAGGGTTCCATAATTTGCATTTCCTCTCTCAACTTCATTAAGATCCTTGGATATTCAAAATGTAATCTCAATTCTACATGCAACACCGGCCAAGGATATAATAGAAGGTAAATACCTCCTCTAGATTATGTGTGGCTTCCCATTATTTTCCCACCTATCACCATCCACATGAAGGTGATTATCTTTAAATTTTCCTTTTCTTATAACATCTTTCTTGGTAGGATGTGGACTCACTACATGAGAGTCATTGATTCTTTCACATGCCAATACGTTAAATTCCCTCATAATGGATCCATTTATAGGATTCAAGGTGATACTAACCCTCGTAATTTTAAACAATTCTAAGTTCGTGGTGTCTTCAAGATTCCTACTCTTGAACCTTTGCCCATATTTTTATTTCATGAGTCTCAACATATTAATTTTACTATTAATTCAACCTGAGGTTACAATGAACATTCCAAACTCATTGGTAACATTCCTCCTAACGTATTAGATTTTTATGATGATGAGTCCAATGAGATTAACCTAAAGATTAAAAAATTTGATCTCTCACCTCACCTCATCTCGTAGTTTCCTACTTTTTTGTAGCCTCATTTTCACAAGCCTCCTTGTGATGATATTTCTATAGTCTTGACCAAGATTCATCATTCTATTCACCATGCTTCCTCAGATGATAAGGTCATCCCTAATTGTGTCATTAATAATCACACCCTAGATTAAAATAATGGTTAGTCCCTAGATGATCCATTCTTAGGTGGTCTTATATAGGCTTATGATGCCAAGATTATCTATTATCATTCTTATTTACCTGCATCTTTTCACATATATTCCCATCTTCCTTCATTTATAATTATTAATTTTAGTATTTTTCCTCTTTATCATAGGGTAAACATGGCACCAACACCTCCAGTTTCTGAGGATCCTTGTTGGAGTATGTTCATAGATCGCTATATGATCAGGCCTTACCATTTTTCTAGGTACCTTAATCACCATAGTTGGTTTACTCCTAAGATTAGTGAAACCCTTCTTATAACTTATGTAGATCCTACTCCTCCCTCAGTATATCCCTTATTGGATCCCATTCCTACTCCCACTATAGTTTGGCCCATTCTTACTTCTCCTATAGTTGATCTGATTCTCACTCCTACTCTTGCTAAGCCTACCCCTACTTCTCATCCTATTTCTCCTTTAATTGAGCCTAGTTTCATTCCTCCTCCATCACCACATTCCCTTGGTGATGGTTTATTTCCCTTGCCTAAGATGGCTTTGTTTTCAACCAAATGGGATGATGAGTCTTCTCCAACTTCTTCCACTTTTGTTACACCTACTTCTATGCACGTTTCTCTTAAGATCACTCATAAGCATATATGTTGCTTCCATGGGATAGATAATCATTCTTCTACCCATTATCACAAGTTGTAACAATATATTGATACTTTGCATCTTTCCTCTCCTTCCTCAAAAAAATCCATGCCTCCCCTAAAGACTCTACTTGAATATATACCTAAGTATGGTTTATCTATGGCACCAATGTGTCACCCATAAAACTAATCATTGTTTCATCCTTAAACAACACCTTAAGTATCAACTTATATTTATTCTAATACCTCTTCTATTTATCCCATAGGTCATCCCCATAAGAAGGCTTGTCTTTCTTCTCCCATGGCTCCACCTTTAGTGGTTACATCCCCTCCTGTGGTCCCTTTATCACCTTCTATTCCTCCACCCATGATTCCTTCACTTGTGGACCTTCCCTCACTTGTAGATCCTTCTCTACCTATGAGTCCTTCACCCATGGATCCTTCTACACCAGTGATTCCTACATCTCCCATAAATCTCATTCCCATGCATCCTCCCAAACATCCCTTACCTAATTTCCCTCCTCATCATGATCCATCGAGTATTTATAATTTCTTAGTTAAGGATGTTATAATATAAGTATTTTCCTAGTTTTCATTGAAGATTGATGAGACACTAGCAACAGTTCATATATAGCTTCATAGAGATTTATCTAATGTCTTGGATAATGTGTGTGGGAATATTTATCAGTATTTTTGAGCATATGCATGGTGCCTTGACATTTACATTTTGATTGGACGTGTGCTCCAATTTTTATTTTTATCTACTTATTATATCATTTGATGCTATGTCAAATTCACTTTTTATTATATAGTAATATTACATTTTGTACTATATATTATTATTTATATTTGTATATGATTGCCTTTATTTATCATTTCTTTCTATTTATTTCTTGAGTTTTTCTAAAAAATCTCTTCTTATGTCTTCATGATTATTTTCTCTCTTATCTCTATTTTTCATTAATAATTATCACTGTGACTTGGTTATACCAACCTTGTTCCCTTTCATCATGTTTTCTATTACCATGTGATCAGTTAGAATATAATGTATCTCATTATAATTTCCTTATACCAATCCACATTTGGATATCCTTTTTACCTTCCTTTTTCAAAAACTAAGTATATACATGGTTGAGACTTGAGATCACATGCTAGTTCATTATTAACACTAAGTGTCCTAGTCAATTTTTATCTTTGGTTACTTATCTTCCTTTATCCTTAACCTAAATAACATTCATGTGTATCACTACATATCTCATGATTGGTAATTATAAAAATATATAGAGGATGAATCTTTAAAATCCATAAAAATTTAAAAAGCCAAATCATTTTATAAAAGGCAATGATATAAAAGGAAAAAATATTCTTAAAAGTCAAATCACACTAAAAGATGTGATTTAAAGCACATCTACTTCTAGTTGAATCTCAAACTCCGTAGGATAACATGCTTCCAAAACATGCCCCCACTATAGTATGAATTTATGAATCAATGTGGAAGTTATGCCTCTATAGCATGATCCAATTAATATTAATCCCCTTTTGAGGTGAGGGAAGTAGAAACTAGTAATTACATTGCCTCAAAAGGATATGATAACCATGAAAGTACCATATATCATATAAAGGAACCTTGTCTAGGTAGATATACAATTGAAACATGAAGAATGTGATCACACCAAGTCTTAATATGCATGATTTAGATCATGGCAGAGTCTAGATAGTAACAGTAAAATCTCAACAATAAATCAAGCACACACACAAGAGCACTCAAAATCAAATCAAAAGATAATGGTTCAAGGAGACCTAAAATAAGGGGCATGTTCAAAACTAATTTTGTGAACTAGTTTATCCAACATTAGGGGTCCTTTGAATAAACCCATTATGGACCGAAGAGCAAATAATGCTAGAGCTAGAATAACATATCCAATTAAAGGATAACACAAAGTTGCATGTGTTATAGGTAGGTCCCTCTTAAACCTGGCCAAGTGATTCTCAGATGATGAGCTCATTACTTTGCCTCTTCCTTTTTTGAATTTTCCATTATAGACCCCAAATTAAATAATGCTAGAGATAGAATAATATGTCTAGTTAGGGGATAACACAAAGTTGCATGCATTAGAGGTAGGTCCCTCTTAGACCTGGCCAAGTGATTCTCAGATGATGAGCTCATTCCTTTTATTATTCCTTGTTTGAATTTTCCCTCTCGATGTTTAAAAAATTTAGAGGCCACCAATATTTTTGGGGTGGTGTAAGCCAATAGATTAGAAGAGGATAATGAAAAAAATCTTTTAGTGCTACCTACTTTCTCATGCAAGTACCCAATATTCACAATAGACTGATGGCTCTATAAGGGGTCCTAAAGAATAGGAAAAAAATCATGGAAAGGTAGGTATATTTTATGTTTCCTTATACCAACATACCTTCATGAGTTGATATTATCATCACACTTATTTTCCTACAAAGCTTTATGTCTATAACAAACAAGTTTCCTTTGTACATTGATGGTTACTAGTCACTTAGTGTCTTCTCATATCCTTATTATGCCTTTTGTCTCCTAAGGTCTTCTCATAAGATTCCTAAGTCTTGATTTTTACATTCCATTTTTCATTCCCTATATCCCCCATATTTCCTCTTGAGAAATATTATTTTGTCTACTAATCACTCCCCTTGGGATTCTATTTGTGAAGTTGCATTGTAAGACTGTGGATAGGACCTGACATTCCACACAAATTACCACCTTTTCTCTTCCTATTACCCACATCCTTTTTTACCCATTTGTCCTAATTTTTCCACCTTAGTGGTGTTCTCTTTGTGAGTTATATTATAAGACCATAGATAGGACCCAACATTCCTCACAAAATTTTCCAATAATATAAGTCACAAATAAAATTACATGTGTCAAATACAAGATAAAATGTGATTGATTATGAATTTATATGTCATTAAAATGCTTCCCAACTTGATTTAGTGTGTTTTATGCTTACTTCATTTTTATTTCACTCTTATTTTCTTATTTCCTAAGTGCATGTAAGAATCCAACCATTTCTATAATTTTTCATACTTCCTAGCTTGAATTAGTGTGATAAATTTAAGACCAATATTTTGCCAATTTTTTTTTCTCTTATACTTCTCAACATGATTTAGTATAATTAATTTACTCAATAAATTAATTTTCTCTTATACTTTTCATACTTCCCAATGTGATTTAGTATGATTTTACTTGTTTTAATTTGGTGCAAAAATCTTTCACTTTAGTTTAAAAACAAATAATTTTTTTGACCATCTTGTTTTACCATCCCTTGGTTCTTTATACTTAGTCATTTTATTTTTATTACACATTTCCCAACTTTAACTAGTGTGTAGTACATTTTTTTAATGATTATATTTTACCAAGTTTTTTTTGCGTGTTTCTTTTTACCCATGCATGTGTTTTACATAATGATAGAAAAGAAACCACATCTCATATATTTCTTATAGCATATACAACAATAAATAAATACATGTGCTATAAATAAATATATCCAAATCATCCATAACCATAACCATAACCATAATGATGAAAACATACACAATCATTATCAATAAGTCAAAATGATACATCTTTTTATATATATATATATATATATATATATATATATATATATATATATATATATATATATATATCATGAGTTTTTGATACTACAAGTACAAACATATACAATTCTCTATCTCTATGGTTGAGCTCCATCTTGTCTATCTCATGGCCTAGCTATGTTTCATAATGAAGCCTTGGTCTAACTCCTTTGAATATTACACTATAAATAGGCCATCTGAGATCTCAATCTATCCACCTTTCTCTCTAGATGTGCCACCCATTCCTGTACCTACACCAATTGGGTTAAAGTTTCCATGTGTTTCACTCTTTGTTACCTCCATTAATGTCATGACCTCAATAATCACTTCTCATCTTATTTTGGATCTGGTGATGGTATCTCTAGTGCCACTAACTTGATACCCCTCTCCTCCTACTCTACTCCCTATCATGCTCACCCAGTCCATGGTTGCTCATGACATGGTTTGAATGTTAGCCTCATAATTGGTTTCCCTAGTCCCCTCCTCCCCCATTAATATCTCACATTCTAAGCCCACTTATTGAGCATCAATATTAGTGCCACTAGACGAGGTAAGCCCATCCATCCTAGTACCCATACCACTAGATGTGGCTCTCTCCACTAGGTGTAGTTTCTAACCAACTCTATCCTCATTGTAGCTAGTATAACTATGTCCCATCTCATCTATGTATTCATTATGTGCCTTATTGATACCACACTATGTCAGTGCATCTCATCATTTGTAGTGCTAGCATGTGGGGCATGACCCATACTACCTGGTCCTCTCTCTATTTTTACACTCAAGGTGACCTATCATTGACCACATGGGGTAACCTAGCCAGCTGATACATGGGAAACCTCTCATATATCCAAGCCATTATTAATATGATCAATTTTATAAAATTTTACCCTCTAACCAATAAATCATATATATCATGTATGAGCTAGACCTAGATGATAAAACTAATATCATATAGTACTCCCTCCTCTAAGATCATCCTAGTCAAGGCTTATATAAATAATGGCACCTTGTCATCCAACTTGTGACATAGCACTTGCTATGTCACAAGACCTATCACAAATTTCTACATATCTAAAATTTGTGATGTATATACATTGAACATGTTAACTCTCCTGCCCACCAATATCATCTTTGAGCCTGTAGCCCACACGGCTAAGGCTCTCCTCTCCTCTATGTTGTCTGGTATACCTATAGTCATAGTGATCCTATTATTGGTAGCCTTAAGATGACATGTGCATCCTCCAAAGTGATAGATACCTCTACCAAGTCCCCATCTACCTCCCATTTGAAGGTGTTAGCCAATCATTCCTAGCATCCTTGGAACATGATTAATAGATCCATACTTAGGGAACTCTTATACATATCAGATATCCCTCTTAGGCCTACAAATACTAGTCTAGCTCTATATCCTATCATTATATGCTCCAGTAGATTCAGTAGCCATGATGCGTCTATCAATCACTAGAATCTAGGTCATCCCTATAATCAAGAAATAACAAAAGATGTATTAGATCCTCCATGTCATGTATAATCACAATACTTTATTTTTATAATGTCAATAAAAAATAAGCCTAAATCAATTTAATTTATTCATTTTTACCTATTTTTAGCCTACTTGGTCCTTTTTCCCTTGGTCATTTTGAATTATTCTAGCCTTCTTTCGACCCTTTGTATGCATTTTCATACCATCTTGGTTCTTTGGTCAACCTAGTTTGACCAAAATTTCTCTATTTTTGATTTGGTTAACTTAAAAATCTAAGTCAACCCTCTGTTTTCCCCTCCCTAGTACTATATTGCCATGTTTGATTTTTTAGATCAGTTGGCAAACTGTACTAGGTCAACATTTTGTAAAACATACAAGGTCAGCACATACCTACTAGGTTGATAGAGTGGATTTTGCCCATTTTAAGCCTATGAGGTTTACTAGGTTGACCCTATTATTTTTCACTATTAACCCCTTGAATTGTCCTAAACAAGTGACTTTTTGCAATTTTCTCCCTAATTTCTTCAAGCCCATTTCCTATATTGATTTTTCCTATCTATAGAATCTAATTTGGCTTTATTTTGACATCTAAAAATGTTAAAAAATATTTTTTTATAAAAATACACTAAAATCAATAAAATACTAAAAAACTAGCTTAATATTCATATTTGTATACTTGTAGTACACCTGCTGCCATTATTGGAGCTCCTCCTCATATACATTGTCATCTCCTCACCATCCTAGCTCATTTGGTCTCCAGAATTCTTTTTCTCTCCTTCACAAGTCAACATAACCAAATGACTTATCTTTCCCCTTTTTTAAAACACGTTTTCAACAATTCAAATCTTGTAATTATTTTCTAGTAGATTCCTTATTTTTCTTATATATTCATTTCTATTCATCCATTTTTTGAGTCATTAAATGTTCTAGATTTGTGATGACATAGAGAATATTTTCCACTGTAATATACCTATATTCTAATTTTTTTGATTTTTGGCTATTTCTTGCACTAACTTCTACAAGTTCACATAGTGTTCTTCACATTGGACACATTCACTTTATCTTGCAATCTAATTCTTTAATCTACAACACTAAGGTAAGTAAAGGTATGTGTTTTAAAATTCCATCCTTTCCTTTATCTTATTTTTTGCTTACTACACTTTACTTAGCATCAACATTGTGTATTATCATGTTATATTTCCTGAAGCACCATCTTGTGTTACACTTACATGAAACATGATGAGATTTGAGTGGGGATTATGTATACACATAATATTTTCAAATTTTTGTTGATTACTGACTCTTTGTATCTTGTAAGAACCCATTGAGTCTCAATCACTCTGAGTGCACACCTTAAGGGGTGCACCAGGAAAGGGATGGGTAGACCATTAGTGCTTCGTAAAGTTTTTTTCCTTTTTTACACTACCATCTACACACTTGTCTCCAAAAACCATTTATCCTAAGCTTATTCTTCTTATTTGTATCCATTCCAAACATTTTTCACATATTTATCCTCCTTAATCTTTCCTTGACCCCTTTTCACTAGTTAAATGTAGTAGGTCAACTAGGTTAACCCTATATAGTTTTTAGCCTCTGATTATAGTACAGGGTGGACATGGTTGATCTTGTACTATTTAGGGATATTTTTCAATTAAAGTTTCATTATCCTTTCATCTAACCTAGCTCATGTCCTAGTGATTTATCTCACAAAAACATATAGGGTTAACTAGGTCAACCCTATATAGCTGACATATTCAAAATGATTTAAGGCAAGATCTACTTATTTATACAAGTTCATTTCTAATCATTTAAGTATAGATAATTGAAAAAGAATACGTGTGAAAAAACATCTAATTATTGACCATTCTACTTGAGGAATAAATCTTAGGGTTCCATACTTTCTTTGGAGCTATGGATCTTGTATTGTGGATAATTATTTTGGATGCATAAATAGGTTATATATCCTAGAGATGATTTGTATTTGTTATCCTTACCACAATAATCTCTTTCAAATCACCTTGGCCAAGGGTGATATTGAGGCTCGGCAAGTTTATATTCAAAGGTAAGTATTCCTAACTTTATTTCTCCTTTGTAAGAGTAGATAGATAATGCAGTTGTGCTTCTCTCCCACGCATTACAATTCTATGTATATTTTAGTTTTGTTTATATTTATCTTAAAATGCTCCACAAGAACTAGGATGTCTGAGAAAAAAGATTGAGGATAGAAGCTTCAAGAACCTCCCATGGTCGTACAAGGATGAGTATAGAGTTGAAACAATAGCTTGATAGATCTCATGAATAAGTGAAATCAACTTAGCCAAATAATCATAACACATCCCCTTACTCTGGTACCATATTAAAACATGGAATATATATAATACACAACATAGATCTAGATGTGAAATCAATTATTAAAGACACACACATTTGACAACTATTTTTAATGTGGAAAACCTCAAATGAGGTAAAAAACCATGGTGATTATTTATTTATCAATAAACTGAAGTACCCAATACATTCCTTCAACCTCTCACTTCTTCTCTCAGCTCAATTCACAAAACCTTCACATATAATTATATATCTTGCACCGTTCACAAACTAATATTATGTTCATTATTATGTTTTCACTAAGAGGTAAAAACCTTTTTATATTGAAGTGTGAGGTGGAAGGTTGAAACCAATGGGTCCAAATTCTCCCTAAAGAACACAAAATTCATATCTAAAAATATGTTTTATTATTTTACTTACATAATGATTTAACCCATGTTGAATAATAAAAAAACATTCATTATTTACTTATGCATTATGTTAAGGACCTAATAATGGCACCACTTAACATTAAATATTACAACATATTTGACTTTCCTATCCCATGCATTATGATCAGGTATCATGCATAAGCTATCCTAGATCATTACTCTTACTTTTATAAATTAATATAATTAAATAGCATTCATAAGATATCTTAGATAAACATAAATACCATCAATACACATGTTCTCTAACATTGATGACCAATATTTTTTCCTGTATCGATTGATTTCTCTTCATCACTCTCCTAAATCTTGTCCATAGGAATGCAATCTATCTATCCAATCTTAAGATAGATTAATGAAGGAATTCAAACCAAGTTTGAGAGTAACATATAGAACATGTCACGTTATTTAGCACCAAGGCCAAATAAATTTATTTTAATCTTGTATGAAGTGCATATAACTATTACAACTCTATTTTATCCTACCTAAAATATACATTCCAAACTAATATTCTCAATCCTCACAAATTCAAAATCCCTCTATCACAACCAAATCCTTACCTGATGTTTGAGATATTTTTTTCTATTATAGGGATTTACAGATAAGGATAATTAATAGAAACAAGCTATCAAGTGCAATACATATGTAATTTGTAATGATAATTAAATTCTTGGAGTTAGTAGAAAGAAATTAATAGATTTAAATATCTCCATTGTTAAGGTTTGAGCAATCACTATGGGTGAAATTCACACAAATATTATACAAAATTTATAAGATAAAATAAAAAATAAATAGAAGAGTAATACATTTAAACTAAATAATGATATAATTAAATGTGCCATAACCACATTTTCATATAAAAATATGAAAGGTCTTTATGATGAATATTAGAATGTGAAGGTGTTTTATCTTATTTTGGATTTAGTTATCCAAACAAGATAAAAATTTTGAATAATTCATATTGTATAAAATATGTCTAAATTACATAGGTTTGAATGCAAAATGTAGAGTAAGATTGATTTACTGCATTTGATATTATAGAAATGAAAAATATAATAGTGTACTTAGATTGTTTCAGTTCTATTTTGGTCTATAACTATGTATAATTGTTAGCAATGCCTTGAAATGGATTTTTGGTTTGTCATATTAGGAGAATGATTATTAGAACCTACTTAGATAGATTCAGTAATGTGTAGATGCCTTATGATGATTAGAATCATTCACTTACTAATGTAAATGTATGATGTGTTTCTATCAATTTATTTCACATTAGGTCACTATGCCTACATGTTAAGATAATTAATGTACAATGTTATAGGCTTGGTCCTATGCATAGATCCATATTTGTTATCTAACACCTTGAAACCCTAAAACTAATTTTGACAACTTGTTTCACCTATAAAAAATGGGTTAGGAAAGATGGGTTTCATAACCCCAACCATCCCTCACTAAATGGTTGAGCATTGTATATGCTCTAATACGTATAAGAGGGTTCAAATTATATTTAGTTCTCAAAATAAATTGTGTGTTCTTCAACCTATGTGGACTTTAACACTTGAAAACCTATGAGTTTGATCTTACAATAATATTTAGACTTGGTTTTGTGGTTGTTCCTTTAATAATTTTATAGATTTGGATGTTTTAGGTAGTTTGTCAAGGATGTGCAGATGCATTATTCAACATGCTAGATGTTTTCTATTTAAGTGTTGTCATATCCCACCAAGACATATTATTATTTTTAGTATTATCTTATTGTTCATAGGACTATGGAGACATTAGTATCAGTTGTATGGTTTCATGGATATGTATTATGATGATGTAGACATATTGTTATTTTATTTTATATTATTTAATTAATATTAAAATTGTTCATGTTAGTATTATTGATGTCCATTTAATTATTATAGGTGATAGCTGATAAATTAAGCTAAGTTGGGATAGGAAACATCTCATTTGACACTACTACTTAATTCATACATGTAAATTATTGTAAGTAAATGATGAGTGAGATCCAATAAACTATTTCATTGTCTCATCTTGTGTTGTGAACATCCTTGTGTTGTGCACTTAGTTGTGGTTATTATTTTATGATTGAATGTAGTGTGTAGTCAATTATACCTTGGTTTGTTATTATTTTGTCTTGTATTGTTATAGCAATGGTAGAAAGCTAATGTGGAATGTTGATTATGTTTTAAATGATCATGGAAATTTTGGGACTTAGCCATGATTACATGAACATTATTTATGTTTAAAACTTGTTTAAAGGTTGGCATAATTCTATTTTTGAAGGTTGTTGAAAGTCAACATGGACTTAAGAAACATTTGAATCTGTGATCTTGGTAAAAAAGCTATGATTCTTAAAAGTCATTGAAGGATTTAACCATGGCAATTATAGTAAATTTGTTATATAATTTAATAACTAGTAATTATTTTATTTAAAAAGTCATGAAGACATTATGATTGGAATCATTGACATTTGGAGGCAAAACCAAAAGTTAATCATATCAATTAGGGTTTTTGTATGATCTTTTACATGCTTGGGCACTCCATTTTTTGGTGGAAAATTGGGAGTTGTTTGGATTTTGGCATGGATTGAGGGGGTCTTCATCATGGGAGAAAAAGAATAACTATGAATTTTAATTCCAATCATGAAGAACATGGAAGTTCTTCAAACTAAAACTATGATTTTACACAGTCGTGAATAAATGAGGGGAATGTTTATGATGGGGAAGAAAACCTATTTTTAGGGGATGTTGGGAAGAGAGATGAATGAGGAAATAAATAAGTGACACGAATGGCCCAAAAATGAAGGCATATGGATTTATCAACAAAAAAATAAGTGATTTTAATTTGAACATTAAAATCATGATTTGGTTATGTTACTTGTGAAACCCTAAGAGGTGAAAATTTAAAGAAAATAAACCTTTATTTACTATATTCCTTTTATTGTGTACATTTATTAAGTTACTTACTTTAGTGGGAAATTGTAATTACCAAGAATATCCATTATTGGGCAAGGTTGAATCGAATATATCCCTCCTTTAGATGGTGTAAAGATAAGCTCTTATGAAACAAAAGCTAGATTACTATGTTTATTTTGTTGTTTGTGTTTGTTTGGTGTTGTGTGTTTACTTGGATATTTTTGTATTTGATAGGAATACTCAAAGTTTAATAGAGAGCAAAACACAAATAAAAAGAGAATAATTTAAAAACAATAATATTATATTGCACACTAATAATCTCTTATTACATTTATCCTTCGATCACCGTTACATATATATAGGAGGATGTTTTATATAACTGAGAATTTTGAGATCCCTACAATATCTCTCCCAAATAACCTCCAAACCATATGCGACATTATATTGTTATTCTTAATAATATAATATCAACTATCTAATACAATCTTATTTTATTAACTATATGGTTACTAATAAACATGTAAGTAATATTTATCTCTCGGTAAACACCATGTAAACTTTATTAAATCCTAACATTCACCCCTCTAATGTGAACATGGTAAAACATAACTTATTCTTTGAATTGCAACGTGCCTCTTGCCTCATAACCTTAATATAAAATAAAGACATTCCTTATCAATATTTCCATGGTTTTCAATAGGCTTACCACAAACCTAGACATTCATGTCATGTGGTTTCCTAGACCTCCACAAACCATTTCAAGATATATGAGTGTTATAGTACATGTTGAACAACATTCTACAATCCTTACTCCAAAGGGGTTACATAGGAATTTTACTTGTAGATTTCACATGTATTCAAAATATACTAGTAACATATTCAAAATAAATGCATGACACACAACAAGAAAATAAAATGCCACCAAACCATATTTGTGGCCTCATCATTGCTGACTTGATGAGAAGCATATAAATCCTCCTACCTTTGTTCCCTCTGACCTCCAATGGAAGAAGTTGCTTACTTAGCTAATTTGTAATTGAGGCTCAACATTTGCATGTCATTTTTTAATACATGAACCCCTCATAATTTGGACATATGACTTACAAATTGGATTTTGGGGTTAATCAAAATTACATCTATTACAAGGAGAAAATTTCAAATTTGACAATTTCAACATACTCTTCAAAATGACTCTTTTGACATTTTTATAATAACTTATTGACATGAATTTGCAAACAATTAGTGATAAAAAAGGGCTTAATAAATATAGAAAATGATGCATATCTATTTTGTCCTTGTATTTTATGACCTATATATATTTTATTTGCATAGACCAAAATACTAAATTGTAGACCCACATAAATTATGAGATAGTAATGACATATAAACTTAATAAATGACATTTTAAGGACTTTAATAGCTATAAAACCTATAATTTTTTATATTGACCGGCCTATATTGACATAAATCAACACATAACTAATCACTAAAACTATGATAAACAAAAAAATTTAACTCAATAAACTGAAATACTGAAACATTACATATGACCACACTATAAAACGAATGAACTTAATACCTAATATAGAGTAAATAAAAATTTGGATTTATGTAAAACTCAGTGAAGCCAAAATGAAGACTCTTTTCTTTTTTAAATTAATGCCACTAATATTTTTTGGAACAAGTAGCAAGATAGTTTTCCATAGGAGTGATTGAACACTTCCAACATATTAATCAATTTTGTAGATCCGCATTGGCAATGTAGGATAACAAACATCGTATGGATGATACAATATCTAATCATGATTTTATAGTTGGATAGAAGACCGGTTGAGTTAGCTCATGGGAAATTTATCTCATGATATATATAGACAATGACACATATCTATTTTGTCCTTGTATTTTATGACCTATATATATTTTATTTGCATAGACCAAAATACTAAATTGTAGACCCACATAAATTATGAGATAGTAATGACATATAAACTTAATAAATGACATTTTAAGGACTTTAATAGCTATAAAACCTATAATTTTTTATAATGACCGGCCTCTATTGACATAAATCAACACATAACTAATCACTAAAACTATGATAAACAAAAAAAATTTAACTCAATAAACTCAAATATTGAAACATTACATATGACCACACTATAAAATGAATGAACTTAATACCTAATATAGAGTAAATAAAAATTTGGATTTATGTAAAACTTTGCATTGGCAATGTAGGATAACAAACAGCATATGGATGATACAATATCTAATCATGATTTTATAGTTGGATAGAAGACCGGTTGAGTTAGCTCACAGGAAATTTATCTCATGATATATTTTAATACCAAAAAAAAAAGGTCTCACACTTGATGAATAGGACAAATAGTAGGCAGAATTATCTTATTGGTCTATATGCATAGGCAAAAAGCCATGAGGTCTAGTTATGATGATAACGTGTCCATGTAGAAGATAATGCAAACCAAGAGTGAATGATGAGACTCGAATGAAGATTTTGTAACAAATATCTATACTATCAAATCTATGCGATGGTATATATATAATTATAACCTTCCATGCAAAAGTAGACTCCACCACATGAAATTTTTTACATACTTTATAATGCATACAATATTGAAACACATGCAATATAATATAATAAAAACATCGACTACAGGAATAAGGTTAATAGTGTTGATAATTACTATACCAGATTCAAAGATTCTAGACTATAATACAAGCTATGTTAATAAATTATTCTTTCTTCATCGATTAGGGAAAAATACTAAGTAACCACCCCAATTTATCCTTATGATTCCATTGAATAAAATACCTGATCTTATACTAATGATAGGAATACTCAGAGTTTAACAGAGATCCAAACACAAGTAAAAAGAGAATAATTTAAAAATAATAATATTATACTGCACACTAATAATCTCCTATTACAATTCTCCTTTGAATACCATTACATATATATAGGATGATATTTTATATAATAGGGGATTCCAAGATCCCTACAATATCTCTTCCAAATAACCTCCAAACCATATATGACATTATATTATTATTCCTAATAATATAATATCAACTATCTAATACAATCTTACTATATTAATCATGCGGTTACTAACAACCCTGTAATTAATATTTACCTCTCAATAAATACCATGTGAACATTAGAAATCTTAACATAATTCATATGTTTGTTTTATTATTTTACCTTGAATTCCATTACATGCATATTAATATGAATGATATTTTTTGTAGTCATTAATGTGTTTTGGGTTGTTATTTATATGTTATGTAACCCTAGTCGAGTGATACTAGATCTCATTCATTAATCTCTTTGTGGTCATTAATATTTATGATTTGGGAGTGATTTTGTCTAACCTATTCCATATCCTAATTCATAGATGGGGTGGGTAGGGAACCACCAATGGATGGGCTCATTTTATCCCTTTTGTGGTCTTTTATACTTAGTATGTTGAGTGTTACTCCTAGTTATTTCCATGAAGAATACATTGTACCTTGGTGGTTGCATCATGTTTTTATTTTTGATGTTTTACTTAAAGTATGATTTTTATTTAATGATATAAGTATAATGGACCTTGATTGTAGTGTAATTTCAAAACGTGTTGCCTTTGTAGAGATATATTGTGATTATAAATGTTGCTTTATAATGGAGTATGTGGTCGTGTCACTGTTATAGGTAATATTTAGATTTTTAATTATAAAGTATTATCAATTTGGTATGTAATCCATAGAGATTCACTTAAGCCATTAAGGCTAGAAATGTTCATTTATTATTATTATGCTTGTTTTTGCTATTGTGGAATGAATTGGTCATAGCATAATGTTTCTTATATAAAACTTATGCAATTTGAATTTTGAATATGTTAAGCTTTACTTTTAGACTATAGTATCGACGAGGGATGGAATTAAAGTAGTTATACATTGGTTTGAATTTTTAATGTCCATATCTTACTCTTTTAAGTTGTAATTTTTTATGATGTATGGCTATAGCCTACTCTTTTAAGCTGAAATTATTTGATATGGTAAGGTTTTAGAATGTATTTTGAGTTGAATGAAGTTAAATTTATGGAAATAAAAGGATGTTAAAAAATTAAGTAGATTATTATTTTCATTTGGAATGATAATTTTATGTCTATTTGGATACCTGAAATTTAATGATTTAGTTACGCAATGTGAGACTATGTAAGCTTGTAAATTCTTGGTAAATTCTCCCATTTAGTTGTTAAGCACATTTAATTGTCAAAAGGTTAGTTTAAGTGTTTTATCAATGAGTACCATTATTTAAATATTCCTAATAAGGAATTATTATCATACTTGTCGTGACCCTGCTCCTCTCAATGATTGCATGTCAGCTCACATGCAGACTACCAACCTTATCAATATGATTTGAGACTATCCACATGCTTGGACACTTCCCTAGCCTGTTGTGCACCCCTTTAGACCTTTCATGCACTCTCTTGTCCATAACACTTACTATCAGACCCTTATAGTGATTCTCATGACCCTTCCAAAGACCCTTTGACCACCCCAGGACTCTTTGTTGACCTAATCCATAGATTTTGGGCTAACATGTGACCTAGGCCACAAATTGCCTAGAATGTGTTATTTTTAGGCTTGTTTGACTTCAAATAGCTAAAAATAGACATATTTTTAACTTATCAATCTTGGGTGTCCTATATCACTCCAAATCACTCCTCCTTACCCTTATTCTTCACTCTTTTGTCTCTCCTAAAATCTTGAATCACACTTATTCTTCACATTCTATCACACTTAATGGGACCTCAAATATGGTATCATGCTAGTTCTAACCCATTTAGAGATATCTTAACCAATTCCACTCTAATAATCATGAGGATTTTCCCTCAATTGTGTTTTGGCTCCCTTTTATGTTGTTTGATATTGATTTGGTTTTGTGTTCTTCTCCCTGTTAGTTCTCTAGCCATTTGCCTTTTATGTTGTCTCCCTTATTTTTCTTATTTCATTTCATCCATGTCTGGCCTCCCACCCTTGAGATGCCATTATCATAAGATTTAGGTTCTTATTCTTGAGCTCACTCCTGATCAAGCTAAGGCTATAATGGAATTCCATAAACACCATAGGACCCAAGAGGCTCCTTCAACCCAACACAATAACCTTGACCCTCTCGTGTTCTATAGGGAACAAGATTAGAAAGTATACAACCAACAAGCTCACTCAAATTTTTAGTAGTATAAGATTTACTTGTTTGAGGATACCTCCCTGATACTTGAGACCACTTTTCATTCACCTATTAGGGGTGAATATGACCCCATTTCATAATTAAGGCCCAATGAGTTATGCATAATCATTTACAATTATTTTAGGTGGATTCATGTGAATGAAGTACACATTTATTCCCATATGATTAGGTCACATTTTTCCTTATTTAGAGGTATTAGGAAGAAGTCTCAAAATTTTCCACTCCTGACTCTGGTCTTGTAAAAGATCTCATGTTATGCTTGTCTTAAATCTTCTATCACCAATTTAGTTTCTCTCTCTTGATCACTATGAATAATAGTCTCCTTCCCTAATTCATGTTTATTGTACATATATAATCACTTATTTATGTAATTCACTTCTCTTTTATCACTCACATTCACTCTTTACCTTAGTCCATTACCAAACTTCCTCTCACACTTTCACTAGTTTCTCACTAGGCAATTCTCTTAGGTCTTAAGTATCAAATCTTGATATAGGTATCAAGGAGTCAATATTATGTCATATATGTTATTAAATGGTCAAATAAAACCTGCCTTAACTCCTTTCAATTTTTTAAACACAATTAAACATTCAATTCCACATACAAAGCTCATAATGGTCTCCTTAGGCTTGTAGCCTTTTTTTTTACATTATCTCTTTTTTTGATAAATATATTAACTCCCATAAATATATAACATAATTTATGATCACCCTCTATCTCCTCACAAGTTTTTATCAAATTTCATGACCTAACTCCACACCTAGACCACACTTCCTTTGTAAACCTCCTCTCTTTTAGGCCTAATTAGCCCTAACACACATCCTCAATCTTAAAATATATACTTTTATGTACTCTTTCATGAAAAAAATACTTAATTAACTTTACACATGTCTATATGAGCAATAATGTCAATATTTATCAATTTCAAAGGGTTAGAACTCTTTCTATAGGGTTTTTTGTCTTAAAACCCTAGATAGTCATCTACATAGGCCGAGAGGCTATACAATTCAATATATTGAATTTTATGAAGATTCAAAGGAAAAAATTACCATATATAGGACTTTTTTCACCCAAAACACCTTCCAAAATATGTTATACATCACACATATCCTTAACCATGCTTCTAACCACCAAAACATAGGGTTTTGAGTTCTACTTAGGACTATCACAATAGGGTGTGCATATCAATGAGTTTCAAGGACTCTTCCAAAGGATTTCCAAACTCCCACTAACTCATTTACACCTTTAATCATCCATACAAACCATTATAGTCAATATCATACACAATTATACAAGAAATGTCCTTCCTCTCTTCTTTGACTATGCATAACAAGGC